>OX101811.2:50238003-50269413 GCA_944452925.2 Chrysolina oricalcia
ACGTGGGATGATAAACGGAAATTCCTAACAATACATTTATTTTGATGCATATCCCAGAATTTTTATATTTTTCACTGAGAGATATAATCAGTTTGAATGTTTTTCACCGACAAACTTTTTCTTTATTATCATTCATGAGTGAGATATGATTTTTCAAAAACATTTAAATTAATATTTAGACGTGAAAATTTTTTGGTGCATAACCCAAATTTTTTATATGTTCCCTTGCAAGATATGATCAGTTTGAATGTTTTTCACCGAAAAACTTTTTCTTTATTATCATTCATGAGTGAGATATGATTTTTTTTAAACATTTAAATGAATATTTAGACGTGAAAATTTTTTGGTGCATAACCCAAATTTTTTATATGTTCCCTCGAAAGATATGATCAATTTGAATGTTTTTCACCCACAAACTTTTTCTTTATTATCATTCATGAGTGAGATATGATTTTTTTTTAAATTTAAATTAATATTTAGACGTGAAAATTTTTTGGTGCATAACTCAAATTTTTTATATGTTCCCTCGAAAGATATGATTAATTTGAATGTTTTTCACCCACAAACTTTTTCTTTATTATCATTCATGAGTGAGATATGATTTTTTTTTTAATTAAATTAATATTTAGACGTGAAAATTTTTTGGTGCATAACCCAAATTTTTTATATGTTTCTTTGCAAGATATGATCAGTTTGAATGTTTTTCACCAACAAACTTTTTCTTTATTATCATTCATGAGTGAGATATGATTTTTCCAAAAAATTTAAATTAATATTTAGGCGTGAAAATTTTTTGGTGCATAACCCAAATTTTTTATATGTTCCCTTGCAAGATATGATCAGTTTGAATGTTTTTCACCAACAAACTTTTTCTTTATTATCATTCATGAGTGAGATATGATTTTTTTTTAAATTTAAATTAATATTTAGACGTGAAAATTTTTTGGTGCATAACCCAAATTTTTTATATGTTCCCTCGAAAGATATGATCAATTTGAATGTTTTTCACCCACAAACTTTTTCTTTATTATCATTCATGAGTGAGATATGATTTTTTAAAAATTAAATTAATATTTAGACGTGAAATTTTTTTGGTGCATAACCCAAATTTTTTATATGTTTCTTTGCAAGATATGATCAGTTTGAATGTTTTTCACCAAAAAACTTTTTCTTTGTTATCATTCATGAGTGAGATATGATTTTTCAAAAACATTGAAATTAATATTCAGACGTGAAAATTTTTTGGTTCATAACCCAAATTGTTTATATGTTTTCTTGAAAGATATGATCAGTTTGAATGTTTTTCACCAAAAAACTTTTTCTTTATTATCATTCATGAGTGAGATATGATTTTTTCAAAATTCAGTTAGTAGTAAATTTGAACCGCTTCTAGGCCCTCCCTCACCACTATGCCGACTGGAGATTTTTGTCACTATGAATATATGCAATACGTAGGTGTGAATCAGAACTATTACTCACATGGATCATTTTGTTCTAAATCACACCTTCGCATTATGTTACGAAATGATTTCCATATTTATAGTTAATTGGGCAAAGTTTATGTAGGTGACATAGAACTATATACACATCTGGAGAAGACATCGGTTGGAAGAACACTGTATGTTCTCAACACTTCTTATTCCTATGAAATTTGTAGAGTTAACTCCTGGGAGGGATATTTACTCCCTCTCCTTCTACGATGGTTTTTTGTCATGTTCTTGTGCGCATGTACCAGTCGGTTTGTTGGTATAAAACGTGAAGTCGCATCAACATCAGCACCATTTCTATCCACATTCCATTGATATATCACACATTCCTCCGAGCTAAATAATCATGAACTCACTACCAAATTTATCTGTTGAAGAAGGTGCAATGTCATGTACTCCAACAAATCGTGAGTTTGGTTTTGAAAATATTCCGGTATATCACTTGTCATCCCAAGATTCCACCGATGACTTCAACTTCGAAGCTTATCTAAAGATGACAGATAAACCGGAATCTTCAGAAAGTGCTGATCCAACCCTTTCACAGCTGTCACTACCCGAATGCCCTCCACTCCTCTCTTCTCTTAGTGTGGATCATAAACCGAAACCATCTAAGACAAAGGGCACATCTACTGTTTCTAAACCCAAAAAAATTACTAAGGGTGTACGGAAACCCCGTAAGAAAAAGGTAAATGACACCTTAAAGAAAGTGATGGGTGATTTGGGAAATGTATCGCTTCATTCTTTCGGTCCACTGCAGTGCTGTGGGGACATGTTGAAGAAAGCCAAATGCCGCATCGTAAAAGCGAAGGTCACCATCGTCAAATGCGATGACGATATTCAAAGTAGCAGCATAGACGAGGTGGCTCTTCAGGAGCTCGATGCAAAGATTGCATCAACAAAGGTTGAACTGATCAAAATGTGTAAAGATGCAGATAAACTCCGTTCCAAAATCACACAGGAAAATCAGTCCACCCATTGTTTAAAAGTGCAAGCTGAGATGGAGCTTCAGGAGTCCACTAAACTTTTTGATACGGCAGCATCTGTACGTGATAAGTGGCGAAAAGAGTTTGATCATGCTCTTCAATCTGATACTGATTAGCTCTGAGGATTATGAAATGTCATCAATGTTGTGAGTTGAAAATATATAAGCGGGAATGTCAGGATTTTCCGTTTTCAATAACTCTTCTTCATAAAAACATCCTCTAATCGGTTGACCATCCATATCTTCAATGATATACGTTGTGGGATATGTCCTATTGATTTTAATGATTTTGAATAGTTCAGTTGTGAAATTTGCAGTATATCCTTTTTCGAAAATATTTTTGTACTTGCTTATACGTACAATGTCATTCATTCGGAATTTGGGAATTTTTTGTTTTCCTCGGATGACTTTGGCAACTTTAAATTTCAGTTTTGTTGTTGGTGTAACATTAATTGGTTCTATACCAGTTGTACGATGCACTTTATGGTTATATTTTCTTGTTATAATAGGAAGAATGTCTAACCACTTGTTGTGTCCCATCGCTGAAAATTCCCTATAAAGCCACGTCTTTATTGTTCGAATTACTCTTTCTGCTATGGCCGCCTTCATTGTGCTGAATGTTGAATAATGATTGATTTTATATTTACCCATTAGAGATGAGAAAGTACTGTTGAAAAACTCTAGTCCCTGATCGCTTTGTAGATGTTTCGGAGAATAGTCGGCTTCTTTCAGCACATCTTCCATTGCTTCAGTTACAGCACTACCTGTTTTATTTTTGATCGGTTTTGTCCATAGATATTTTGAGTAGCAATCAATTACTACAAGAACATATCTATATCCTTTATTATGTTTAGCATAGGGTTGTAATTCGGCAAGATCTATTTGCCATAGATCTGCAAAACCTTTGACAAAGGTGGTTCTTCGGGTGAAATTACGTCTTGCCGGTGTATGTAATTCATTGACAACTTGTCGTTTGAGATCACTTATTCCACTATCCATCCTCTCACAATGACTGCTTCACTTTGTTTCCGTGTACAAAATGATCAATTTCTTGAATGTTTCAATATATTATACTTTCCTCACGTAATTCTTCAATTATTGAAATTATTTCGTTGTCGTGTCCAGTATGTCCAGCTGATTTCGAGGATATCAATAGTCGTAAACGAGCGACTAACTCTTTTGGTGAATTCCAGTACACATAATTCGCAGGTTTGGGATCATACCTTTTTTGTATCCGATTGATCCCTGCACCTTTTTTTGTTCTACTTCTCGTTGTTAGATAATGTGATAAGTTAAGTACTGGTTTAATAACTTCACGGAATTTTTTAGATTTCGTATGTTTGAAACCATTTCTCAGTTGATGTTGTTTGTATGGTGCATTCGTGAGTCTCAATATTTTAGCATATGTATGAAGAATTCCATCATCACTGACTTCAGGTGGGTTTTTCAAAAAAATCATATTATATAACTCCGGACTACTTGGGAATTCATGTTTTTTTGTTTTATTGGCATTCCAAAATAAAATATTTCCACCACTGAAATTTACATTGAGACTTCCCATTTTAAGTTTTCCCGTAGCAGGATCTGAACGGATGCCAAATATTGTGTCATAGTCACCATTGTTTGTTTTGACATTTTCCAAATGCATCTTCAAAATATCTTCAATATTGCCTTCAGAAAGGGAGGAATAGTCCGAGTTACTTATTCGAGATGATGATGGTGTTTCGAATATAGACGTTTCACCGAATTCTTTGATGGTCTCACTGTCAGCAGACGAGGTGTCACTACCAAATTGATTCTTTCCCATAGGAGTACTCCTAACTAGAGTAGAGTGTGAGTTCACTTGCTTCGTCATTGATTGTCGAAGTGGTGGTGGTAGTTGTTTCGTTGCAGCAGCTGAAGATAGAACGTTCAATGGTTTCATTAGGGGATCGTAGAATTTTTCAAGTGCTATTCGATTTTCAATAAGTCCACTCTTGATAGAGTTAAATTTCTGGCGTACAGCTTCTGTTGTCTCAACTAGTTGACGTTTCAAATTCAATTCATTGTTTTTATCATCAACTACTGAATCGTTCTTCATTTTGTTCTACAAGAGAGATTACACCACTGAAGTAACCTGTGTGCAATCCAACGATCGATTGAATGTGGATTGCAGTGTCATGGATATATAAAACTATCAAATCCCATGCGATATCTACCTTCATGCATTTTTCTATCTTTATCAATGACCATAAATCCATATTGATCCTCCCAACATTTAACACACATCAGTTGGAATTGTTTGAATGTTACATCAGGTGACACGTGATCGGAATAAATATGGTGTAGATTCGTTTCATCTTGCTTGAACATTACGATAAAGTTGGTATTATCTCGCACTAACTGTTTGGGCACACGTGAATATGTTTGAGCAAGATAAAAACAGTCAACATCTTTATGGCGTCCCATACAGAAATATGATCTTATAATGTCCTGCTTTTCACATATTACATCATCGAAAATGAAAACAGAATTTGGTTTGGCATCGGAAGGTTCCACTATTTCTGCATTATTACTGAACGTAAAAAATCCCAACCCCTTTATAGGTTCCAATACATTCCGTAGGAATTGATATTTGGGTTGATTGAGTGATTTCGAATAGAGATAAACGTTTGTGAATCGCAGTCCTTGTGGATGTGTTAAGAGAGAGATCATGGCATTCGTCTTTCCACAATTCGACGGTCCGATAATGAGTCCTCGAACAGATGATGGAAGTAGCGGACCATGCCGCAACACTTTCTGTCCATTCAATCCACAACCGAATTTTTCATCTAAATTATCTACAGCAAACTTTTCTTTCTGCTTCACAATGCGCATCGTACCGTGGTTGGAGACTATGTAAGCGTCGATATGTTGTGAATGTTTCATTTAAATGAGTACCATCAAACGAAACGGATGTGATCGTGGTAGATGCAGAAAAAACGGTCGTGGATTCGTTAATAATTTGATAAACAAACTTCCGTTCGAATTACATTTACCTGGAGGATATCAGTACTGTGGACCCGGTACAAAATTGGAAAAACATTTAGCCCGCAAAGATCCAGGAATCAATAAATTGGATATTGCATGCAAACAACACGATATTCAATATTTGAATCATCTTACTGATCTCACAGCGAGACATTCAGCAGACAAAGAACTCGAATACGCAGCTTGGAATAGGGTTAAATCGAAAGACGCTGGTATTAAGGAAAGAGCAGCTGCCCTATTCGTTACCAACATTATGAAAGCAAAGAGACGTTTTGGTATGGGTTGTAGTACTACTATGAAGGAAAAGAAGAAGAGGCAACCGAAGAAAAAGAAAAATAATCTCAGAAAAATCGCCTTCGGTTCTGGGGTGGTTCATAAAGTGCGGAATGTATTGAAAAAAGCTGGGGGTGAGCAATTTGTGACGAATAATGTGAAAAAAGCTACCGTAGTGGCATTGCATGCGGCACGTAAATACCTCAAAGCTGCCGGTGGGAATAAAACAATCCGCACACCCCGCATAATTCCAATTCCTAAGGTAGGAGGGATTCTGCCATTGATACCGATTTTTGCTGGATTGTCCGCGCTCGGAAGTTTAGCGGGTGCTGTTGCAGGCATCACCAGAGCTGTGAATGCAGCAAAAGCAAGCAGAACAGCCCTGATCGAAGCGAATCGTCATAATAAGAAGATGGAAAGTGTGGCATTGGGTAAAAGTGGTAGTGGTATATACCTTAAACCATACCGTAAAGGACTCGGACTATACTTAAAACCATACAATCCAAAAAACTAGTTGATTCCCTACCTCGAAGACCTCTCACCGACATCGATCTCAATTATTATGCCGAGAAAATGAAAATTCCATACTTTCGCGGTATTTTCATGCGTGATACATTACCCACTAGAAGTCCACGACACTACGAGACCGCCATTGTCAATTTAGATGGAATAAGAGGATCGGGAACACATTGGGTGGCATACGGCAAATGTGGGAAAGACATTGCATACTTTGATAGTTTTGGAGATCTACCCCCACCAATAGAGTTGATTCAATACTTTCAGAAATGTCCGAAAGTGAAAATTATATATAACTATGATCGCCAGCAGAAGTTCAACACAGTTTTCTGCGGTCACTTGTGCCTGAAGTTTCTCTCTGAATTATTATAAAATGAATACAACTCCAGCAATGACTCGAGAGGCTATTAAGGGGATGGGATTTTCACTCAAGATGTATTCAAAATATCGCACTTTGACAAAAATGGATCGAGTGATGCTTGCAACTATGCCGAAGGAAGTGATGCTTGCATGTGCTGCACATGAGATTGCTCATGTTTGGGAAAAGTTACCTAAAAGTCTACAAGATGATGTCGACATAATGAAATATAGATATTGCAATGAACACCACAATCTTGACGGTGACAGCATTCCAGATTCTGATGTGAATGATGGTCCTACACCTCGAAAAATATTCTGCTGTTATTGCAATATAAACGATATGAATATTGGTGCTAATAAAAATGAACTGGATATTGATGAACCATCTCCGAAAAAGCGTAGGTTGTCTCAAGGGTGTTGTAGACAACAATAAATTGAAGTGATATTCATAAAATGTATCAGTCATGTCACGGAAGTTCGAACTACAAGCTGTCGGGACGAGTGTCTTGACTGCAGACTTTTTCCCACCCATTGAATTGGATAGAAACAGTCGTTATGGATTGGGACTTTCTGGATTCTATGGATGCAACACAATCAATAATATAACTGAAAAAAACAATGTGATCAGTTTTAGAATCAGTGCTGATAATTCACCAATACTTCAGAAATACACAATTGAAATTCCATGTGGTGCCTATGAAATAGATGAGATCAATGCAGTTATTCAGAAACATATCATGTTTAGATTATTTTCTGGTAAAAATCAAAACGATACCAATGCAGATGATATATTCTACCTACATGCCAATAATAATACTTTCAAATGTGAGATGCGATCAAAATTTGAAATTGATCTTACTCATCCGAATTCCATAGCAAAGATGATGGGTTTCAATTTTGATAGATTTCAACCGAATCAGATACATGAATCCTCACTACCAATAAACGTAACAACTGTGAGACTAATCCGCTTAGATTGCAACATTATATCTGGTTCATACATAAATAATGAAGAATCACATATTCTTTTTTCATTCGATATCGATGTGGAGCCTGGATTCAATCTCACGAAAGAACCACACAAGATTATATATATGCCAGTCAGTCCAGAAGGTCGCCAGTTGATTCACAACATCACAGTGCGTATTTTGGATCACAAAAACAATCTTATTGATTTTGGAAGTACAGAAGAGATTGTTATAATTTTGGAATTGAAGAAAATCTAATAACTATTATGGGTTTTTGTTACAATAGACAGAATCGTGGAGGATTTCAAATCATTCCACAAACCGCTAAAAAGGAAGGTTCGACTAGAAAAAGGCTCATTCCAAAAGTGTACGCTAAACAGTTAGCACACCACGCTCTGTCAGTGAGAGATCTCGAATTTTTGAAATCTATTGGACTGAAAGTAAGGGAAAATGGTGCTCGAAACAAATAGTGAAAAATTGAATATATTCGATGAACCGATGCTCGATCATTCCCTCACGAGTTTACATGAGCACACATACAAACCATATGGATCACCATTGTTTAGGAATTCAGATGAAATTCGAATCGCAATCAATAATCAAGACGTTATACTCGACATTGCTGAGAGTTTCATTTATATAGAGGGTAAATTCACACCTACAGATGAAACGCAATCATGTTATCTCTCGAACAATGCAATCGCTTTCCTTTTTGATGAAATTCGCTACGAAATGGGTGGTGAACAAGTCGCTGTGGTCAGGAAGCCGGGGATCACATCTACTATGAAGAATATGATTTCATTTGGACAATCACATGCCAACACATTATTAACAACTGGATGGGGACTTTCAGAAACGAAACAGGATATCTTGGACACAACCAGTCATGTATTTAGTGGTAAATTACCACTGAAATATTTGATGGGTTTCGCAGAAGATTATAACAAAAGTATCTTGAATGCCAAACAAGAAATGATTTTAATAATCGCTCGATCCTTCAAGAACTCATATATTGGTGCGGTTGATGCTGATTTGGAAATCAATAAAATTGAGTGGAAAATAAGACATATAGTGCCAGAAGATAAGCACAAGCTCAAACTTTTGAATAGAATCAACAAAAGTGGTCTGAATGCTAAAATCAAGTTAGCTTATCGCATGTGGGATCTCTATGAACTTCCATCACTCCGTGGCACATCTTCAGACATATGGGCTATCAAGACAACCAATGCCCTTGAAACACCTCGTTATATCATCATTGGATTCCAAGGCACCACCACTTCTGAAGACAGGACAAAGGATATCACTAAATTTACAACTGCTGATATCAATAACATTCGAGTGTACTTGAACTCTGAAGTATACCCATATGAACGTTGGAATTTGGATTTCGATAAAAAACTCGATACTTCAGCTTATTATGCCTATGAGAATTTTCAACGAAGTTATTATGATAAAGATATGAGTGAACCTCTCATGGATATTGGGCAATTTCGACAAAATCCACTATTCATCATCGATTGTTCACATCAGCCGATTGCCACAAAATCATCAACGATTGATATTAAGCTCGAGTTTGAAACCAGGAAAGCCAACTTCCCGGCCAACACCAAAGTATATGCACTCATTCTGCATGATACATTTTTGACATACAATGCATTGGATGGTTCAGTTCTCAGCAGATATTGAAGAAACACACACACATATTATGTATTTTTAATTATTCTCATTTGTATTAATTTCTTTTTCATTTATTTATGTAAAAGAGGAATAGGTAAATAAAACATGACTAAATAATATTACGTTTTTTATTCAAATATCACTAGCTAACAATTCAATTAGTTTTGGGTACATGCAAACAATCTAAAATTATTTCTCCTTCTTCATCACTATCTTCTTGGCCGTCTTCGATTTCTTCATCGGTATGATCATCCAATTGGTACTTTTGGATGATCTCTTCAGGTAGATATGGTAAGAGGCGATAAAGAAATCTTCTCAGCTCACACACAATCATACTATTGCAGAGTTGATCCAAATCCAAAGAACCGTCTGAATATTGTTCGCAAAGATCCGCACCCTTCTTGTAGTTCTCGTAGTCTCGCAAGCAGTATTCAATTTGCTCTTCATCATAACACACGCCCAAGTCGTAATTGGTGGCATGATGAGCGTCCTCGCCCAAAGCATCCAGTTCTGATGACAACCTTTCAACGGCTGAAGAGATATCTGTGGCTTTGGTCCAATATTGGCTGGCATATTGCATCCACATCTTTCAAGAATGAAGCTATAATCAAGAGAAATTATTGAAATAACTATGCTACAAAAATAATTAGTATTACTCACATTAGACTTTTGATTATGTCTCTACCGAAGAGTGTGTTTAACAATGTATGAAAAGTTTTATATTTTCCTTACAATTATCACCTATAATATAAAGAATCAGAATTAGCCTATGACAAGTGGAAATTATATATTACTATTAATCAGTGAGATCAAATTTGACCAATGATCTCGTTTTCATGCCAACAATAGTCTGTTGACTTTGACCCAAATATGCTATCGTATATTTACCACCAGAAGAATTGATATAAGTAACATCAGCATCCGTTAATTGTGCTGAAACACGTTTTGGTAGCCATGTTTTAAATAACGTATCATTGCTCACATCCACCAATGTTAATAAGATTGATTTACCAAACCGAGTAGAACAAAATGATATATTCTTAATTGGGAAAGCTTCATTCAGTGGCAAAGATGATATTACTCTTTGCTCTAACACTTCCATCTCTTCTTTAATTATAGAATTGAGCTTTTGTAAATCCACCTTTGGAACTGACATGATGAAAATATATAAGGAAAATATAAATAATTTTCAATAGAAAAACACACTCACTGATCTCTCTCTCTCTGTGTGTAGGCACTGAATAACTTCACTACTCTTGCTGACTACTCAACTGCTAGGTATAGAACTTCTGATTTCATATCACCATACCCACTTCTTTTATAATAGATAGTGAAGCACCCCCACCACAGACTTATTCACCGCGTGTGTGTTGCAAAGACCCCACCATGCGCGAGTTTGCATCGCATCGATAGAGGACGGAGAGTGAATAGTAGTCGCTACATCGCCACAGCGTATGGGTGTGTGACGTCAGCGGATCCACCGTGTCGGGAGCGAGGGCCTGACACACATCAGTGGATCGTCGTGCGATTAGCGCTGACGTCACGCGACCTCTCCTCCCACCACCATCGCAAGGTATACATCACGGAAGAGGAATCAGAGCTAACATATCTGGCTGGATCTCCGTGGTGTGCAGACGTGTACCTTCTCCATACTTTGGTATAGATTTTCATGTGCACTCCACAAGAATCATACACAGTAGCTGAGTCGGTATACATGCAGGTCATGCAAGACATGGAGGTAAAAAAAATATGTGTACTTACAAAAAGTACTTGTCCGTGTATGAAAAAAATTCCAAGTCATCACAATGTCATCTCAAGGTCAAACACAAACCCTGAACACCTCTTCCAACAATATACATCAAGTTCAAACACAAAATTTCAAAGGCATCTCTAGGACATGCCAAGGTCATAGACCTACACAAAGGTACCTATGCACCAAGGTCATCCCTGAAGGTCACCACAAGGTCAACTATGACGTCATAGTGGAGGGGGGAGGCCCAGAACCGGCTCAAATCTCCTACTGTTAGTTAATAAAGGTCACAGGAAGAAGACGGAGCAGATTAAAGTTGGTGATGTAGTGTTGGTTGGAGCAGATAATCTGAAACGGGTACTTTGGCCAATGGGAAGAATATTAGAAATTTATGATGGAAAAGATGGAATTAGCCGGGTCGCAAAAGTAAAAACGAAGAACGGAATAATAATTAGGCCATTCCAAAGGATGTATCCATTAGAACTAGGAGCAACATCAGAATCACACAGTAAAGACGTTGTCACTACAGAAAAGAAACAAAAGAATAAGAAAAAGGAAGAGAAGAATGAAAACCCAGTCCAAAGGTCAAGGTTTGGTCGAATCTTGAACGTTCCAGCAAGGTTGGGCGAGGAATAAGCTTGGGGCCGGAGAATGTTGGGACATGCTGTACTTTATTATCTCATACTGTACATGTTATATATATATATATATATATATATATATATATATATATATATATATATATATATATATATATATATATATATGTTATTATTGTCGTGATGACGCAAGATTTGTCATAACGAAGTTGTCAATAAAAAATCGTCACAAAAGTCACCTTCCAAGTATTTATTTATTTTATATAAGCAAAAAGCAACTCAACAATCGTATCAAAATAAATACGGTTATACATCTCAAACTTCCTGCATAATTACAAATCGTGTCAAACTGACACTCTTCATAATTATGCAACAAGTTATCGATGTATAACCTGATTATTTTGAAGTACTTATAGTATTACTACTGATTATATCTGTATATATTTTGTTAAACATTTTTGGAATTCAGGTCCCATTCACAAAAAATTAACTGTTCGTTGATTAAGTTAAGTTTAGGTTGGTTATTTTCTTCGGTGAGATGGAAATTATACTCAGTTATGATCAGTTATTTTTGGGACTTCATGTATGTTATAAGTTAAGTTTTCTCTGTTGGTCAGTATGTAATCAATTAACGTTTCACTAGCTATAGTAATTCTTGTAGGTTCTTGAATGAGTTGCTCTACTCCAATAGATTATATAAAATTTTTCTTTCGTAATTCTCTTCCAAGCTCCCAACTTGCGAGCTAGGTTAGTTCGTTCAGGTTAGATCAGACTAATAAATGGACGTGATAATTTTGCATAAGGTTCTTGTCTTTTATTGGACGGGGGATTATTGGCGGGATATTTTTGACAGGATATATTGAGGTGGGATATAAGTCTACTGGTTTGTTGTTATGGAGAGCTAGGAACTCCGCAGGGGTACTTTGGTCGAGCTCCACAGTTTGCTCCACATTTTGCGTCTTTGCGCCTAGTTGCCCTCGCGCCCAGTTGGCCGCGCCCAAATGTCTTAGACCCCAACGACACACCTTCAAATATATCATCCGGATAGATTAGAGTTCTGAGTCATCCTGATCATCTCTATAATCTCAAAACAAACAGTCCACTTTATTGATTTCTCATGTAAAATTCGTATAAGGACTAGTTGTACAGTACCAGATACTACAGATAGACTATACTACGGATAGACTCACCAATGGTTTGGATTGTGAATTACATCATTGAATGATGTAGGTACACACTTTAACCATTGGTAAGTCCATTCGGAGTTTAAACTGAACGTATACAATCGGTCCTAAAGCCAGCCAGTTGAATTTTAGAGAACCTGCACAAAAGTTGCTCACATTAGACCGGCCGGTAACGACACATTTCTAGAAACGTTTTTTTAACGTATGCTCTTTCAAATTATGATTATTAAAGGTTAATAAATGTTCTCACCAAATATCTTAGACTGCTCGCTTGCAGCGGCGGCACCAACCAATTTTGAATTTGCAAAAAAAATTGATATCCCTGAACGATTTTTTAATGTATGCAAAGTGGTTTTTCCGACAGTTTGAACTGAAAAACCCACGAAAATTAAAAAGCATACTCTTCTCTCGTGTAGAAGGCCCCGAAATTATCAACTGAACATGTAAAAAAAAGGTGGCATCTCAAACGATTTTTTAACATATGCTTTTTCACAGGCTGACTTTTGGTGTTATTTGGATCACGAAATTTAAAAAGTATACAATCGCGGTATGCACATGCGTTGCTATTGTTTTGCTGATTTGCAAATTTTTTGTAATAACTCGGAACAATTAGTTAACACTTAAAACCGGGTTAAATATAAAGTATGGCCTTTTGACAGTATATTAATTTGCATACTGTTCTGGCGTGTAGAACTATTCAAAAGACAATTCAGTTGCAAAAATTTCGGCTCTTTGAACAATTATTTAACATATGCTTTTTCACAGGCTCATTTTTATTGTTATATAGATCACGAAAATTTAACAGCATACTCTGCTCTCGTGTAGAAGGCTTCGAAATTAACAACTGAACATGTAAAAAAATGTAGTATCTAAGAACGATTATTTAACGTATGCTTTTTCACATGCTGATTTTTGGTGTTATATGGATCACGAAAATTAAAAAGCATACCCTTCTCTCGTGTAGAAGGACCCGAAGTTATCTACTGAACAAGTAAAAAAAAAGAATTCAACAAACGTGTCCGAAACTAATTCAGAACAACATTCACAGTAAAACATATTTAATAACTATAATAAACTATAGTTTTATTATAGATTTTAACATTGATTTTCATCAAGTATCGGCTATATCAATTTTTTAAAAAATATTTGATATACTTTCAATCAAGTGGACTTCCGCGAGCCAACTCCCAAGTGAAACCATCAACACCTGAATAGCAAAGATTTCATACAGGGTTATAAAACAAAACATAGACAAAACATAAACAAAACATAAAGAAAACATAAACAAAACACAAACAAAACATAAACAAAACATACATTTAGGTCCAATTGGATATTTAGTGAACAATTTGACTTTTTCAATTAATTGATTTCTGAAATAATGTGTCGATAATTGCTTGCTTTTTGCATAAAAAACTAAATATGAGCAATACGCTTGGCTTTGGCTTGGTTTCTTAGATATTTTTACTTGTTGTTTTATTTGTTTGTTTATTTTATCCATAAGCTCAATAAGTAGGAAAGAGAAACTTTTTCTGACGGGTCCATCCAACTCATTGAGCTTATGGATAAAATAAATGGCAATATCTCCGTTGTCATTAGAGATAACACCATCAACCCTGGTATCGTTGGATTCCTCACAATCATCCCTAACCGATCATGTAATAATATACAGGGTATCCCATTCGAAAATCGAAAGTTGATGTCATTTCCGGAAAAACCGGAAGTTGAATTTGTTTTACAAATATGCCAAAAAGTGCCGTCTAGTGAGCATATTCAATGTTGTGAATTTCAGAAATATAGACAGAGAAACAAAGGAGAAAAAGGGGGTGTACTATAAATCTGTGTCACACGGTATAACTTCAGGGCTTTCTACACAAGGGAAGAGTATGCTTTTTAATTTCTGTGATCCATATAACACCAAAAATCAGCCTGTGAAAAAACATACTTTAAATAATCGTTCTTAGATACTAACTTGTTTTTACATGTTCAGTTGTTAATTTCGGGGCCTTCTACACGAGAGAAGAGTTTGCTTTTTAATTTTTGTGATCCATATAACACCAAAAATTTGTCTGTGAAAAAGCATACATTAAAAAATCGTTTTGAGATACCACTTTTTTACATGTTCAGTTGATAATTTCGGGGCCTTCTACACGAGAGAAGAGTATGCTTTTTAATTTTCGTGATCCATATAACATAAAAAAATTAGCCTGGGAAAAAGCATACATTAAAAAATTACTGGAATTTTTTGCAATATTATTACTATTCTTTCCATTGATGTACATACCAGAATTGAATGCAAATGAATATTCTTCATCATTATAACGTCATTAATCACGATTTCAAAAAGCATACGTTAAATAATTGTTCAAATTGTATAAATTATTTTGCAACTTTCTCAGCGTATGCAACCATATGTTATACACTTCCGTAATGTATGCTTTTTGTACTGGGGGCCCATTTACACAATACTTTTCACATAGTTCAATTGAACACATTAAATAATTGTTTCGAGTTATTACAAAAAAATTGCATATTAACAAAACAATTGCAACGCACGTGCACGCCGCGATTGTGTGCTTTTTAAATTTCGTGATCCATATAACACCAAAAGTCAGCCTGTAAAGAAGCATAAGTTAAAAAATCGTTTTGAGATACCACCTTTTTTTTACATGTTCAGTTGATAATTTCGGGGCCTTCTAGACGAGAGAAGAGTATGCTTTTTAATTTTCGTGGGTTTTTCAGTTCAAACTGTCGGAAAAACCACTTTGCATACATTAAAAAATCGTACAGGGATATCAATTTTTTTTGCAAATTCAAAATTGGTTGGTGCTGCCGCTGCAAGCGAGCAGTCTAAGATATTTGGTGAGAACATTTATAAACCTATAATAATCATAATTTCAAAAAAGCATACTTCAAAAAAACGTTTCAAGAAATTCATGTGTCGTTACCGGCCGGTCTATATGCATTGTTATGAATTAAAAAGAAACGGCTCGAAAAAAATCATATTTTCAAATTCATTTCTTATGGAAACGTTTTGCCGGTTTTACTTTGTCCACACGACTACTAGCGCTGCGCGGGATCCATTGAGAGTTAAATAGTCATAAAAGTCCATTCATGACGATGTGCCCGGCGACCGGCAACATATGTGTTCTTAATACCTATAATAATGAGTAAAAAATCTACACTCTATGTTATTACATTATCTCATACTCATATACTACATGTAAATTTGATCTTTTACTATACGTTTCATTCTAAAGGACAATTGTTGATGTTAAAATTGTTATTTCCGACAACCGATTGCACCCCTACGCGCAACCCTCGTAAGTCTTCGAGAGACTTGTGTGAGCTAGGATATAACTTTGAACATCACTAGATCTGATCACTTGATATGATAGGTATATTAATTGTATGGTAAAATAGTGATAGATGAAATTGTTTTTCAGGATATTTTGAACAGAACAGTGTCACATCAAGATTTGGAATGGTTCAAAACCCTCCAACTGTATTACAAACGTCCAGAATGGGAAATGTTCGATTTAAAACATGATCCAGAAGAACTCAATAACATTGTTAAGAAGAATAGTTCTCAAATAATCTATCAACACCTTAAAAAAATTCTATACGAGTGGCAAAAGAAAACAAATGATCCATGGATATGTTCGCCACATGCTGTGTTAGAAGATAAGGGATACTTTAAAAATAACCCTCGTTGTTTATATTTAGATAATGTTTCTCTTTAGGACGGTAACTATTTTTTTAAAGAGGATATTTCAGTTTGTTCGTATCAAAATAATTATGAGATTGGTTTCTTTTTCTATACCTATGTAAAAAAAATATTTTTTGGAATAGAATATACAAGTTTTTATAATTTTAATATCAAATCTATAGGACAATTTTATTGGACAAAGATGTTCTACTGATTTTTTAATGAATGTCTATATACCAAGGAATTTACCTAGTCGTTCTACAGAGCAGGAAAGGCTGGATGTGCTGATATAATATATGTGCAAAATCCTCATCAGAGCTTGCTTAGCCTGGGGATACATACAAACGGCATGACAGACGGTGAATGGTAGGAGGCAAAATATACCATATACTATTTTACTACTAATTTTTACGTTGTTCCTGAAAAAAAAATTAGATCTACAAAATCGAACTTTGTTTCACTTTTTATGGAATCACCCCCGTAACAATTAACTTCCGTAATTGTTATAGTAGAATCGTATATTTTTATGTATTTACCGATTTTGAAAATTTCACAATTCTACGTCAAAATTTTCGAAAGTTACGGGGCAGGTGGTTTCATGATTGAGACAAATTTGGATTTTTCAGAATTGAATTTTGAATTTAATTTTTTCAGGAACAACGTGAATTAGTAGTAAAAAATGGTTGTTCCGATTATGAACCCGAAGACATTTTCGTGATATTTAGCCTCCTACTATAATTTTTCGGAAATGTTATTAGCTCCATCGCTGCTGGCGTGCAGTATCACTTGAAATGGCCCATCGTAGGTTATTTTGTTCATTTTCTAAGCATTTATCGATTCTGTAAATTTTACAATTGTACAGTGCATCCCATTTTGGGTAAGACAGTCAGGTTTCTCGCTTGTTATTTAAGATAGAGCCTTGCGGTTTTCACGAGATACTTTTTTGTGAAACTCAAGTTGGCCCAATCAGATTTTGCATTACTGTTTCTGTTTATGAGATACAGGGCGATTTTGGAAATTTATACTTTTCGGACCCCTCCTTTATTTCCGAAGTTATTAGAAATAATTAATGCTGAGCTAAAAACTACATCTGATACATAATTCTGCGTAGAATCCAGTGGCGTACTCGATTTTTTTTTTCGGGGCATGGTTTTGAAGATACGGCACAAACCTATATTTTTTTCAATGGAACACCCTGTATTTTATTACTTCGTTGAATTCTTAATTTTTTTCCCTTCAAAATGATGGATAATACTATATAAGTGATATGTTCAGAAATACCAAAAAACACCAAAACATCACATAATAATGATTTTTTGTTAGTGGGCCATGGATTTCCCAAGTTTCAATAAGAGGATTATTACTTTTGATTATTAACAGTAGTAGGTCATGGATGATATGAACATTTTTGTTGTTATTATGGCTACTATGCATTGGAGCATTATTTTATTAAGTAGGCATTGGAGAGAAAAAAAAAACAAATCTGATCTAGCTACCATCGCCATGAATTAGTATTGTGTTTCATCGTGTTTGGGTCGTGTTTGGTTTTTCAAAACAATGAAAAATATGACATTATACAATATTTCAATCTATGCAATGAAAACGTTATCGAAGCTTTGGAACTTTATTTGAACAGGTGTATGACGTCGAGAATTTTACCAAAAGAAATTTCCTTACATCGTGATTTAAAAACTTTCAGATATCCAGAGAGGTATCAACCTAGTCGAGCAACTATATTCAGACTAAAGCATAATATACTGAATTATGGTGCCTATTCTAAACCTCGACCCAAGGTATATAATGAAGAGGATCAAGAAGTAGATGAAATAAATGTGTTAGCTAGCGTTCATGCCTATCATTGGACTTCTTGTGCAAAATTAGAAAATGAAACTGGCATTTCCAGATCACGTGTACACAGAATTTTAAAAAAGTATGAGTTAAAACCCTACAAAGTCAATATTGTCCAACACTTATATCCTGGTGATGCAGCAAGACGTTTGAATTTCTGCAATTGGTTTTTGAACCATGCTCAGAGAGACATTGATTTTGCAAAAAAAGCTATTTGGTCAGACGATTCACACATAAGCAGTGCTGGTATATTTAACAGGCAAAATACAAGGCATTGGTATGATGAAAACCAGCACTTAATTTTTGATCGACAACAGGGTTGGTTTTAATGTGGCATGTTTCATATTGGGGACAAAAATCATATACCGCATTTTTGAAGGATCTCTTACCGCAAATAGGTACTTGACAATTTTAGAAGACGTGTTACCGGAACTACTGGTAGATGTTCCCCTCGCCTTTCGTAATTCCATTAATTTCCAACAGGACGGCGCCCCTGCCCACAATTTACAATCGGGCACACAATGGACCCATCAGGTGGCCTCCAAGGTCACCTGATCTGTCTTTATTAGACTTTTTCTTGTGGGGCTCAGACACAAGTCCCGAAGATCTTCGTGCATCAACAGAAACAGCTTTCCGGGATTTACAAAACCACCCTTTTATAATATTACATGCACTCAGACGTATTGAAAAGGTTTGTCAATTATGTATTCGGGAAAATGGACATCAATTTGAACAGTTTAAACAGTAAGATATTATGTAATGTTGAAAATTTGTAGTAATGATGAATATTTTATTGGGTATTTCTTTTGTATCTAATTTGTATTATGAAATTTTGCATTATTTATTTGGTGCTATTAGGTAGGTACCTCCCAGCCAACACAGAATGGTCTCAGAGATGGTAGTGGGATTCACATTCATGTTTCAGATCACACCGGTGAATCGCAAAGTGACTTCCATTATTATCGCATAAATGTTACAGCGAAGTGGTCGAGGTGTTAGAGCGTTTGGCTTCCACCCAGACGGTCCGGGTTCGATCCCCGGTCGTGTGTCACTGAGCTGAAGTGGTTCAGATTCCACTTTTATTTAAACTGTAGGTCCCGGATCTCCCTTGCTCGCACAAGCTCTGCTTTTGAGGGGTTTTCTCCCGAAAACCTGGGAGTTTCGTAAAAACAAATTTTACAAACAAATTTTACGTCTATTCGGTGCCCCGTTGGTCATGTCGAGACATCAAAATGTGATGCAAAATGTGACTCGAAATTAGCCCAATGTGACATTCCATTTATACTTCGGAATCGAATGCACATCGAGACCCTTTCGATGTAACAATGTGAAATTGAAAGGACTGGTACTTATTCAAAAATGCGCTTCACTTTCTGATTATCCTGTATGTCAAGAATAAAGCAAATCTCACCATGTTTCAACATAAATAGAAATTATACCTCAATGTCATTATTCTCACTAATGAATTACGTTTCATATGGAATGGAAAGCTAGAAAACAAATGTGAGAGTTGAATCCGTAGTATATACATTTCACAAGCAAAAAAAAAATTATCAAACTCTGTCTAAATCATAAAAAAATAATATACAGAAATGTAGAAAAATCTATAATTCAACTTCAATCCTCTGGACAGCATTTTCTTTGCGGCGAAATCAGTAAATCTTGAAAATGCCAAATTCTGTAAATCACTGAATATACCTCTCTAACTTTCTACTCACCGTTCCAGTTCTTGAAGGGATACAGTTCTTGGTATAAATAATAATTGGGCAATGTTAATAAACACATTTGATTTGAGTATTGAAATAAAAGGAATCAAACAGAACACTACACACTATCAGAAGTACCTATAGAATATTCAAAGGATGGCGTCGACCACATACAGATTCTACTGGACATTTTGTATCGTGATGGTGATGTCATACTCAATTTTGTTACCAACCTAATTCCTTCTATATCGACAAAATCTCAATGAAACCAAAATTCATGTAAATGTGCTTTGCAATTTTCTTCACATTTTGTGCTCAAAGCGACACTAACAAGAGAAAAATTGTGAACATTTCATAACATTTGGCATCACTAAGTGGTAACAGTGATGTCTAAATGTTACCATAATAATCATGAAAGCAACATCTCCTAGATGTTTGGGTTAACTGGGCTACGATTTGTTTTTCGTGTTAGTAATGAGTAATTTGCTTACTCTCCTGTAAAAAAAATCACTAATGAAAATTATTTAATTGATTCTTCTTTTATATGGGAAATCTACGACCCACTAACAAAAAATCATCATTAAGTGATGTTTTAGTGTTTTTTAGCATTTCTGAACATCCTACCTATATGGTATTATACATCATTCTGAAGGGAAAAAAATAACGAATTCAACGAAGTAATAAATATATAGGTTTGTGTCGTATCTTCAAAACCATACCCAGAAAAAAAGTTGAGTACGCCACTGGATTTTACGCAGAATTCTGTATCAGATGTAGTTTTTAGCTCAGCATTATTTCCAATAACTTCGGAGATAAAGGAGGAGTCCGAAAAGTATCAATTTCCAAAATCGCCCTGTATCTCATAAACGGAAACAATTGTGCAAAATCTGATAAGGTCAACTTGAGTTTCACAAAAAAGCACAGGAACGTGAAAACCGCAAGGCTCTATCTTAAATAACAAGCGAGAAACCTTGCTGTCTCACCCGAATGGGATGCACTGTACATAAAAAATTACGGAAGAAACGGGGGCAGTGTTTCCATGAAAAGTGAGACACACCCTGTATATGGCTGTCTGGGTCAAATCTTGTACTTGGATTCTGAACTACTTTCAGTCATTCAATGATCTAAGCGACTTGAAATTCGGAAGGTGTTCATCATTCTGGTGACAATGCGTGATGACTTTTTTATATGGTCATTAATAAGACAATTATTATGGTGGCTCCATCAATAAAAGATCGGCGAGTTTTATCATTTATGGTCCGATTATTCAAAAACTAGTATGTAGGAGTTTTTGGGATCAGAGATTGAGCTAGAGCTCATGAATTCTATTGACGAGTACTTATATAAGTACTGAGGCATTTTTAGAAATAACCACCGATTTGACAACATGCTCGTAAGCACAGTGCCCACAAGCAGAAGAAGGAGCCAAACTCGAATTTATAGTTTATTAAAGTATAAGTATGGCTAAAAAGGTCTTTCAAACACGAGCGATTTTTCGAGCACGACGGGGCCGCCGGAGTTCTCGAAATAGAGCTAGTGTTTAAAAGACCATCAGTTATTCACGAAAACTTTACGCGATTTTTTTTTTATTGGCAAACTTTGAAATCATAAATACTCGCAAAAATCTAATGATGCATATAAAAAAAGAATATGATAAGTTCATCGGTACGGAGTTCGAGCCCCAGTTGCGGATGGGATTTTTTAATTTAATTTGACCTATTAAATTATTAAAATCTCGTAGCTCGGCTGGGGTGAGTCCTGCACGATTCACTTTAGCGTCCCAATTAACAGTGCTGCTCCTAAGGTAGCGTATGGAGTTAGTAACAAGGCCTACTTATAACACATGGCTAATGACCATAGCAGTCGATGCCAAAACACCAAAGAAAAAAAAAGTTCATCATATGGATGGAGAAGGTAACCAGATATAAATGAACGAGTTGTGCTGTCTTGCATTTGTTAGTAATGTTTTATTTGACGTTACAAGGTACTCCTGTCAGATCAATAATCAGAAAATTCTCATGACGTCTTCACGTTTCTCGAGTTGTTGATGTTGCCATGGTAACTTTTAAGACGCGCGTTTTTTAAAGATCGGTTCAAACACGCTGAGGCGTGCTTGAAATATGTAAAATGGGGCACCAATAATAAAAAAGAATATGCCCAGTTAAACAAACATCTAGGAGATGTTGCTTTCATGATTATTATGGTAACAAAATGAGTTGCATTTAGACATCACTGTTACCACTTAGTGATGCCAAATTATATGAATTATTCACAATTTTCTTCTCGCTAGTGTCGATTTGAGCACAAAATGTGAATAAAATTGCAAAGCACATCAACATGAATTTTGGTTTCATTGCGATTTTGTCGGTATAGAAGGAATTAGGTTGGTAACAAAATTGATCATGACATCACCATCACGACACAAAATGGCCAGAGTTCTTTGTCGAGTCGCCGAGAGTCAAGTAGAATCTGTATTTGGTTGACGCCATCCTTTAAATATTCTATTGATAGTGTGTATATATAGTGTTCTGTTTGATTCTTTTTATATCAATACTTAAATCAAATGTGTTCATTAACATTGCCCAATTATTATTTCTACCAAGAACTGTATCCCTTCAAGAACTGGAACGGTGAGTAGAAAGGTAGAGTGGTAATTCAGTGATTTACAGAATTTGGCATTTTTAGGATAGGTACTGATTTCGCGGCAAAGAAAATGCTGTCCAGAGGATTGAAGTTGAATTATACATTTTTCTACATTTCTGTATATTGTTTTTTATGATTTAGACAGAGTTTTATCATTTTTGTTTGTGAAAAGTATATATACTACGGAGTCAACTCACGCATTTGTTTTCTAGCATTCCATTCCATATGAACCGTAATTCATTAGTAAGAATAATAACATTGAGGTATAATTTCTATTTATGTTGAAACATAGTGAGCTTTGTTTTATTCTTGAAACACAGGAGAATCAGAAAGTGAAGCGCATTTTTGAATAAGTACCAGTCCTTTCAATTTCACATTGTTACATTGAAAGGGTCTCGATGTGCATTCGATTCTGAAGTATAAATGGAATGTCACTATGGGCTAATTTCGAGTCACATTTTGCATCACATTTTGATGTCTCGACATGACCAACGGGGCACCGAATAGACGTTTATGCGATGATAATGGAAGTCACTTTGCGATTCACTGGTGTGATCTGAAACATGATTGTGAATCCCACTACCATCTCTGAGACCATTCTGTGTTGACTGGGACAGTTCATCAAATGAATGAAAAAGGTAACCAGATATAAATGAACGAGTTGTGCTGTGTCTTGCATTTGTTAGTAATATGTTATTTGACGTTAAAACTGTTACAAAGTACTCCTGTCGGATCAATTAAGTCATTCAGATTTCACGGTTCTTGAGTTGTTGATGAAACGCGCGTTTTTGAAAGTTCGATTTAAACAGAGGCGTGCTTAAAAGAGGAAAAAGGGACACCAATAAAAAAAATTGTAATTCAACAAGCGGGTCATTTAAAGACGGGTGTTCAGTTTAGGTGACAAAACAAGAAGGCAAACTGAATTGAAAATGAGTAAATTTGTTTTTTCGCTCGCAATTGACACACAAACCTAACCTGAGCAAGCTAACCTAGCCTGCGAGACTCGAAAATGCGTGAATTAGTTTTGCGCTCGCAATTTACACACAAACCTAACCTGACCAAGCTATAACCTACCTTAACAAACAGCTGCATGCAAACAGAGTTGAAAATGCGTAAATTACTAGCCAACCATACCTGAATAACCTTACCTAAACATGATAACAATACAAAATTGTTGCAATACAACGACTATTTATCCAAAATTCAGAGAGATCAGCTGTTGTGCAGCCATATTTGTAATCTACTGATCATGCTCTCTAGATTCTAATAAAGTTGCATGGGTTTATCTAGCCGCTTCTAACTCGCGGTCAAACTAGGCTGTTTAGCAGCCACTACTAGCTAGCCGCTGGTAATATTGCCAGCAAGCGCCTAATCTGATCCAGAACCAGCGGCTGGTGAAAGCCAGCGGAGTTCACTATCGTTCGCAATCAGATGAACATGTTTAACTTTTTAGCGCTGCCTACCCTCCGCTGGCAGTCACGTGATCTCTCGTTGGCGCCAGCCAGCCATGTGAACCCCTAGTAGCTCACAAGCGGCTGGTGAATTGATACGTGTCTATAGTTGATTTTCTGCAATGTGCTATTTAGTCTCGTTATACTATATTTTATAATTATTTTTGTGATTAACAGTGAATATGGTTGATATCAACAAAAGTGGTCAGGCAAAGACATATTAATTATAACATTTCTAGATTTATTCCGAAATTATCCTTGCCTGTGGACTACATTAACAGGAATGCCAAAGACGCATAGCTTGTATATAATGAGTTATTCCAAAGATATGAAAAACGAGGACTATAATCAGGTTTGGCCTACGTCTACGTGATACATTTAAGGCTTGTTGCTTGTTCATTGAAGACTGATCTGGTTGATCGAGATCACTTTCACATATGTTCATCTATCTCTAACACTTGTACTGCATTTGTCTTATTCTTTTGAAAATATCAACTTCAAGCAAGTAGGGCAATAATCAGAGTACGTCTCAACGAAGGACACTTTAGAAATGAAGTTTACAAATTAAAAAAGTCAAAGAATAGTGGTGCGGGAGCAGATGACACACAATGTTTTCAAGTCATCAACTGTACTAGCGACTATTTACTTATAATGTGAACCCTTCAGGTCCGCTGGCTGATGACGATATTTACCAGCGGCTGGTTAGTAGCGGCTGCTAATCAGCTTAATTTGACCGCGGCTTTATGTCGCTTAAGACAAGCACTGTGCTCGGTACAGCTAGTGAGCATTTTAGCTCCTGAAGATGCATGGTTAAGTTGTTGGCAAAACGCGTGCGAGTGTAAGTTGATTTAGTTTGGGTCGTATAGCAATGAAGAATATAGATATACGCCTTCTTCATACAAATAGGCTAAACTTCATCTGACTAGGAGAGTTATTCCCTATAAAACCATGGTGACACCACTAGAAAGAGATAAAAGAATAATCATTGTGAGTCATAAGTCAATGAGATAACGTTATTTGACTAGGAGAGTCTAATCCCCATAAGGCAATGGGGGCACTTATAGAAAGAGATGAAAGAACATTTGTGACGAAATGTGACGTAGTTGGACATATCATGGCCGCCATTGTCCATAGACAGTGACGGACTAGCTCTTGGTATATGAGAGTTACATGTGACAGTTTTGTTTCTTGGTTGGAGTTCGATTCTGTACTCATGTCCAAGTACGTCACTATGACGCGTCGATGCTACAAGATTGTGATTGGCTAGAGCTTATTAAACCCTCCTGTTAGTTTAATCTCTTTTGGCATGTGATGGCCACACAAAGAGACTAAACTTACAGGAGTGTTTAATATTATAAGCTCTAGCCAATCAGAATATTGAAGCATCAACGCGTCATAGTGACGTACTTGGACATCAGTAACACTGGGCAAACATCCACATCTCAGGGATGTCAATATCGTATTTAGATGTCCTTGTGATATCATATCGTTTACATTCCTGCGATATTACACCGCAAAACCCCTTAGATATCAAAATCAATAATAGCCGGATACAGATGTCTCTGCGATGTCATATTGTTACTGAAAAGAGGTGTCATACTGCGACATCCCCCAGCTAACAAAACTTTGCCACCGACATCTCTAAAATATCACATTGTCATATGCACATTGACACGATATTTATCGGAGTTTCTTCCGATGATCGCTGCCGATGTACCTGTGATATCGCATTAAGCTTTTGATGTTGACAAGATGCAATTTTGCAACATGATCTGGAGGTAATCAATAGATGTCTCTGTGATAACTATGACGATATTAGATTATGTGGATAAATCAATTAGTTACATCTTTGGGCTTCCTGTGATATTACGTTATATAATAGATTTCAATGGGATATCTGAGAGCAACTTAAGACCAGATAATTTCAGTAGGATGAGTGTTCTGTCTACGACATTCCCGAATATATGGAACACGGAACTGATGGAACAGTAAATATATCAATTTGATCTATGATGAAAAAGATGGCAAATGTCAAGGTCAAGTTTTATATTTTTAATCCCTGATCCATGGTTCATTTTTCATATTATTATTTCAATTCTCATAACCATTACCAATAGACTACCTAAGTCCTGACGTCACAAGTGGGCGGAGCTTATAAAACCTTTCCAAACAAACTGGTAATACGTGTTAAAACCCCATAAAAAATTATTGATTTGATAATTTTGCATAATTCCGTCGGGAATAAGGATAATCGATATCATTTTCAATAAAGACTCAGTTAGTTGAAACCTTTTGCCGAAAAAAATAATTTCAATGTTTGGAAAGGTTTACCAAGTTTCACCCACTTTGACGTCACGCTTAGGTTTGAGAGATTGAGTAGATCAGATCACAGCATAAGTTACTTATGCTGTGACCAGATACAGCTTGCATGTGTTTTAAATATTTGCTTTGTGGTGAACGTATTACTAATTTTATAATTTGTTTCTGAATGAATGAAAACAACTCATAAAGCACATTTATATGTTCGTCATACATACACAAAAGACAGCTGATACAATATGAAACTAACAATTCACATTCACCTTTGGCTGACCAAGATAAGAGTGAAGATTTGAATAATGTAGAAAATGTTCATAAATATTCACAACTTAATCTTGAATGTAATATTACTGAATTGCCTGCACAAAAAGTTCTTGAGAATGATGATATTTTGCGTTTTGGTAGAGACTATAATTTAATTGAGGTTGAACAAATTAATGAAAATCCTAACGATAAAGTTTATGAAAATGAAGATATCCCAGTTTTTCAAACGAATGAAGAGGAGTTTATTTTATCACTTATAGACAATGGGTCATTTCAAAATTAGTCAGTCAGCAACCAGTTCTTCACTGCAAATCTTAACAATTGTCCCTAACTTGAAATATCTTCCTAATGACGCAAGAACTTTTATGAAAACACCAACATCTTTCAATAAGAATATCTTGAAATTATGTGGAGGTCAATTTATTCATTTCAGTTTGAATGAGACAATAAAAAAATCAGTTTTGAGACATTATAAAGTCAAAAACTATTAAAATTAATGTGAATATCGATGGACTACCTCTCTTCAACAGTTCTAAGAGTCAATTTTGGCCTATATTGGGTTGCATAGTTGACAATTTTCCAACTCAGCCATTTGTTATTAGTTTATTTCATGGAACACGTAAACCTCATACTGCCAATAATTTTCTAAAAAAATTTGTTGACGATTTTCAAAGCATTCTGCTCAATCCAATTTGCATTGATGGAAAGGGACTTTCAGTTTCTCTGAATGCAGTGATATGTGATGCTCCTGCAAAAGCATTTATTGCTGGTATCAAGAGTCATACAGCATTCTATGGGTGTTCTAAATGTGTTATACGAGGAAAGTATATTGATAACAGGGTAACTTATCCAAATGTTGATGAAGAATTAAGAACAGAAGAATCTTTCAGAGATAAACTTCATCCCAATCATCATAATTGGACTTCTTATTTAGAAAACTTGAATATAGGGATGGTCTCACAAATACCAAATGACCCCATTCATTTAGTTTATCTGGGTATTGCAAAGAGGTTATGTCAGTTCTGGGTGAGTGGAAATGCAGCAGTTAGGCTGAATAAAAAAAATTTAGAAAACATTTCCGATCTCTTGAATTCGATAAAAAGATATGTTCCAGATGAATTTTCTCGAAAACCTAGATCGCTCTCAGATATCGAACACTGGAAGGCATCAGAACTAAAACAGTTGGTAATGGTAATGGATGGGGGACGCAAGCCGGCAAGCGTCAGCGACTAGGCCCCAGTGGACCCTTTTCGCAATCCCCTCCCCGTCATCTTCACTCATCCCTAAGACAGTTACTTTTATATACAGGAATAGTTGTCGTGAAATCTACATTATTTACGGATCAGTATGGCCATTTCTTAGTTCTTAGCATTGCTATCCAGATATTATCATGTGAGGAATCATATTTGAAATTTAATGACAATGCAGATTCACTCTTGAAGTGGTTTGTTACCATAGAAATATAATACTAGACTAGAACGCCAATTAGTTCAGAATAACGTGGTCCCTCTACGGCAGATACACCAATCCATGAGTTTGCGCAATAGAGCGCAAGTGTCGCCAGGGACGGTCTTAGGATTTTTGACTTCCTATTCCTGAATCTGGTAGAAGTTTTCGTTAAAAGCATTTGCAATAAAATAGAGTCTTCCTTTAATGATATATACAGAAAACCAATAATTGACTTTTTAAAATATAAATATTGAGTGTAGGTTTTCTATTTTGTGCTTCCTCGCGACCAAGTAGGGAGAAATTATTGTGATCGTCAAAAAATCCATATTTGATAAGAATTGATTCTATTCCACTCAGAAAAAAACTAAATCAGAAAAAACTAAATTTGTGTGTCCATCGGCCTCACGCCTAAACCATTGAGCCCATTATACTCGAAATCCAAATCAGAGTGAGGAACACTTTCTTGAGGTAGACATATTTTTGATTTTTGAAATTCTGAATATTGAAGGTGATTTTTATGAATATTTGAGTAATTTTGGTATTGAGGCCTTTGTGTTCAAGAGATTACAAATGCTTTTGTTATGAATAATGATGTGAGTTGAATCAATTAAGAACCCAATGTAAGTGGTGATTTTGAATCACATTATGTGATGAAAGAATCTACTTCTACAAATTGATTAATTAGTTATTAATGCGAAAAAGTATGTAATAATAATAATAATAATAATGAAGGCTTTTATTGACAAGACATTACAATTTTTTTTACATGAGTTCTACTTGTTGACTCTTGTTATCACTCTTCAACCATATTTGTTGAAGAACAGAAATAAAATTGGGTAAAAATCTGCTAAATATAGTTTCTCTGGTAAAATATTACATTTTTGCATTCGGTCAGAGGTTCTCATTTATCATTGTAAATGTTGTTGATTCGCATTAAATTCATATGGCATTTTTTGTAATCAGAAGTAGATTATCGAATGTTGAGAGAAATAAATATGAAAAGTCAAAAATTCAAATTGTCAAATGTTACAGGATATTTGTTTCACTTTGTTTTAAATAAGGAGAAATGGTAGGATTGGAGGAAAAAGGACTATAATAATTCTCAATAAATACTTCTATTCTATATATTTCTATCAAACGTAAATTGCATTTTGTTTCAAAATCTATTGGTGATAAAATAGAATTAATTTTGTGAGTGTTTTCCTCTCCGGTTCACCTTTAATTTTCTCAGTTTGCGACATCGCAATATTGAAAAATCTAATTCTGGTGTTATTGTTTTTATTATTTTCATCTTGTGACTCACCTCGTAGGGAGATATATCGAAAATGTGGTTTTTTATTTGGCTGAATAAGTTTTCATCCTGAAATAATATTGAGGATGTTTGGTGAATGGAGGTTTCCAAAAAATTTGTTTCATTTGGCATAAAATTATCAGTAATTGCAAGAACTTGCTGGATTTTTCTCTCAAGGAAAATACAAATATTTATAACAGAACTTTTCCTTTATTTTCACAACAGAGAACCATGCACTTCATTTTGTCTCTATTATTTGTCCAAGCACTTCGGAAGTAAAACTTCGCAACCAAACTACAGGAACGTCAGAAACAACAAGGGAAAACTCAGAAAACAACACAAATGGCAACGAAAACAAACTACCTAGGTATCAACAACTGCTAAATGCTCAAACCTAACAAGTAACAAAGCCAACGCCCAAATCTCGGAAGCCGACACTGATATCTTTCTTCGCTTGATACGTCACGATAGAATTTTAAGGCAGTGTTGCGAAGTTTACTGGACTTCCCACAATTACCTGCTGTAACCACTGACGATATTCCGAACTTCATATGGAACACGAAAACAACTTGGCAACGACGTGACCAGACAAAGCAATAATGCGCAAGTGCGATAGTTTGTCATCGTTCCCTATGAGGGGTCATTTAACTGAATCTCGGAAGGAGAGTTTGGCGTTCTAGTCTAGTATTATATTTCTATGTTTGTTACCAACTATTCAGTTTTATATGGTGAACAAAATATAGTATATAATGTTCATAATTTAATACATTTAGCAAATGATGTAAAGAAGTTTGGTGTTATTGAAAACTTTAGTGCGTTCAAATTTGAAAATTTTCTGGGGTCTATGAAGAAAAAAATTAGAATATCGGGTAAGCCACTGCAACAATTCTGTAACAGATTATAAGAAGAAGATTCCGTATTCACAAATAAGGTAGTGAAACAAAAATATCCTATGGTTCATTACAAATGGTGGATTTATGCAGCAGTCATAAGTTTCAAGTCATAAGGAAGAATATTTGTCAATGATTGGTTGGTCCGTAAATTTCAACCAATCACTGACGAATATTCTTTCTTATGACTTATGACTGCTGCATAAATCCACCATACGGCTTTTCATTAGATCTTTCAGAAAAAAACAGATGATTTGAACATATTGAAGGCAATATTTATGAAATTTGCGGGATTGATAAATATGAAAATAATTTTTTTATTTCTGCTAAGAAATATAGTAATGTACAGCCCTGGTTCCTGTATACATTTGATTCAAGAATATTTATCATGGTGATTGTAAGTTCCACTGATGATATAATATATCGGTTTCCAATTTCAATAATTAAAAGAAAATGTTTCAAAATTGTACTTTCTCCAGAGGAAAATACATATGCAGTTATACCTTTAATACATACGGGTGTGATATTATAATTTTGTAAGACCAATCCTTTTTAACTTGAAACTTTCTCCAGACTTCAATTACCTAATACACGCCAAACAAAAAACTCTTGCACTCAACGGTTGTTTCGCGATACTCCCGTATCGGTTCTTTTGAAGATGCCAACTTTGTTATCAAAACGCGCGCCGAGTACGAGTGATTTTTGGTTGGTGATTTGGTTAATTCAACTCTGTTAAGAAAGGTTTCATTTTTCCAAAAACTATTTTTTTTAATATAAATCTCTGCATATGGGGGAAACTGCTAATCTGCTTTCTTATTCCGAATTATGGTACAAATTTATGAAAATATGCCATAATTCTTAGTATTTTGTGGAGTTCAATGATCCCTAGAAAAGAATGCTGAAAACCATTCAGTTAATACATTTTATATAACTTTTTCTGATGCTTCGAATATTACAATAATTCAAAGAACTACCAATTTAGATCTTAATAATAATGTATATTTTTTAAAGGACCCCGTACTTTCCTTATGGAAA
>OX101811.2:53269613-53582113 GCA_944452925.2 Chrysolina oricalcia
TTTGCTGACTATTGAAAATAACACTATATGCAGCTTCATGAGAAAACCCTCCCCTAAATCTTCTCTTCAATCACAATGATCACTAACAATACTGCCATCTTCAAGACAACTCCATGGTGTTGATAATAATAATCGTTCAGTCTATGATGATGCATCACCTAGAAAAATTTCAAAAATACACTATCAGTATTTCCGTTTATAGTACCACGGTTCATCTTTCCAATGACTAGAATATGCAAATTTATCTGTTTCACACATATATTTTTTTCACCCACCCACAATTGCAATATTGTAAGCTTCTAAACTTTTATATGCTTTCATTTCATTCATTGTGAAAGCACTCTTCGTTACCACTAAGTAATTTACAATATCAGGAAACAGTATTTTAGGAAAAGTGAAATATCTCTTGCTTATTCTTCAGCTTCCAGAAGATATGGATCAATGCCTATTATTGATATTTTATCTTTATACCGTTGTCGATGAACTTCATCTAAACTTGAATAATATGTTGTGAAGTCCAATATTCCTAAATTTCAACAAAACTGCAGAAACAGAGAAAACAGACCATGGACAATACAGCAGAAACAGTAAAAACATGGCAGAAACAGAAATAACTCCGAAAACAGTTTTCAATTACAATACAAACGGAAAAGTGGGGTTCTTTCTTTCTCTTTTTCTGAGGTGTTTTTTTTATAACACAATCTTTACATCAATAGCAATCACTCTCATCAACACAGTAATTACATTTTTTCATTGAGCTTTCACTTCATTTAATTTTGCTTGCTGCTATACCCATCATTTTCTTGTCTTGTATCCTAGGAATTCAGTATACTGAATTCCTTGTAACAAGTGTTGTCAAATGACAAACAAAAAAAAGTTGAGAGAGTTTTTACGTGCATAAAAATAGCAACTTTAAGAAGCAAGAGAATCAGATTTGAAATCTTATTTTGATGCGTTCTTTTGTCTGAAAATATAAAGAGTTCAAAGAGCTTGTAATTCGTATTACGTGTGCCAATCAGAGCTTCACGTTCATCACCATAAAGTTCGCATTCTCGATTTCTCTGTTAATTTCCATTGTGTTTCCTTGCGTTTACAACGATTTCCGGTAAGTGGATTTGTCACTTGTCTTGTTTCGTTACTTTAGCGTGACTGTCATGACATAATAAAGTTATCTGAGATATTTTCCCATAATAACTAGAATTTTCAAAGGAGGGTAGAACAACTTTTCTGTAGTGTACCATCTCAAACCAGAATTGCAAACCAGACAACTGAATTTTATTCGACCATATACGAGGGAAATTGAAAAGCATGCATTGTTTCAAAAAAAGTATGATCCCATCACTTGATTTCTCACGGTAGCCAAGGGGAAATATATAACGTTGGTCCAGAAAAATCTATTTTACTCTTCTAATATCATCAGTGAGGTTGGGAGAGTGAAATAGATTTTTTGTCGACCAAAATGTATTGGAGGCCTAGCAAAAGAGATGCAATCAATGAAATGAGCGATTTTCTGTGAGTGATACTTCTGAATAACATTCTCCCTTATCTCATTTATAGACATGAATCTGCAATGGAAACTGAACATGAGAAATAATCAACTTTCTGAATGAAAATGCAAATTTTCACTTTCAGATTTTTTTTGTTTCAAGTTTTTACATATCTATCGAATATCGAATATCTATCGAATGTCCAGCGTGGATTTTGCCGGGGAAGTAGGTAGTTGTTTCCTGTTAAGATATTACAAAAAAGTAAATTCAATTTTTCTTAGGTTTTTCCATTTCCAAAGGAGTCATGTTTTGGTTCAATTTTCAATTGAGAACGTTTTTCTTTACAACATGAATCCCTCCCAAGAGAGGTTATCTTGTACGATGGAAAATAGCGACTAAAATTTGTCTTTCAGTCGCAGATGATTCCACAACTGACTTTATAAACATCCTGTTCATATTTTCAATAAAATCAATAATTACATACTTATTACAATTGTCAGAATTGTCGTTAAACTGTGTTGACCGTAATAGATACGATTCAAAGGCTTTTCAACTCAAGTAAAGAATCTGAAGGTTCATGGCACCATGATCTTTTTCATGTAATTTAAAATCGCTGTACGATTAGCTCATTTGAACTTATAAACAAATTACGCATTCTGACACAGTGTACTATCTTTTAACCCAAATAGAGTCAATTAAGTTCTTTGTTTTGTTGGTAGGCAGCCATCAGATCAACATCAATTTAATCGACGAGTATGCGTCGTTTCAGTTTCTTCTAATACGCATAGCATGTTCTTTTTTTGTTACGTAGTAAGTGTCGCTGGAGTCCCACGGTTCATTTTGAACGAGTTAACTAATTGAGGCAATCTTGATTCTGTTGGTATTAATGTTTAATGGTATGCATTTTTTTATGGTCTCGACCATTTCTCATCCTGTTTGTGGGAATCTAGCTGACGTCAGGATTGGAATTTCACCAATATACAAGACGATGATAATCAATATACTAGTCAATCGGCTAAACACTGGTGGCTTTAGACTGAAACTCTATAGGGACAGGGGGAGATTTAATATAGTTTCAAATGGGTCAATGTTTTTTTCACTAACCATACCATACGGACGTTATATGTTTTTTCTCATTTTCGATTAATATGACTGAATAGTAGTTGTAACAAAGGCAGAAACCAGATTTTCGATTGCAGTCATTTTCGGCCCACAAAAAAAAATTAAGATGAAATACAATTGATTGATTGATCCAAGATTTCTATAATAAAACTTTGAATATATTTTATGCAGTAACTTATTGGAGCAAATTGTATAGATTTTCTTGAATTAACATTTTGTTTTTTCCATTTTCACTGTCGATGGTTAAAATTCCGAAAAAGCTATGTCAAGAAAAGAATGCCCTCCACAAAACCATACTTTTCGTCAATAGTCGGTTCTGAGTTAATTAAAAACTGAAAAGTAAAAAGCCAGCTTTTGATAGATATTCTAACCGCTATACTGGGTGTTTCCGAAATATTACTATTATTAAAAATATATTCAAAAAAATACCCATAGGTCTGCAAATGATTTCAAATGGAGCTACGACCCTTTGAAAGTGGCCCGCATAAACTAATTTTTATATGCACCATCTCAGAAACCCGTTGAGATGTATACCAATATCAATCAGTGAGGGTTATCATTTCTAAATGAAATAAGTCAAAAGCATCAATAGGCGTGCGAAACCTGGAGACAACAATTACTTCTCGTATTTTGAATGATGGGCATTTTGAACACATCAAAATGTCCTTGAAAAAACAACTTGTTTTTTAATATGTTCAATTACTGTACACGTCTTTTTATATCATCTATTGCAACCAATCTCATCTACACGTAAGTAGTTTAGAATCCACTTTTGTCAATTGTTTTCACTAGGTAGAACAAGTGACAACCAAGGGAAAGCTGGCTAGTTTACAAAGACTGGTTATGCTCGGAGTCACTGGTGCTATGTCCAGCACATCGACAATTAGCCTGGAGGTAATCCTAAACCTCCCTCCCCTGCATTTGTATATTGCAGCAGAGGTGAGGATAGAAGCATCCAGTCTAAAATGTCTGGGCCAATGGAGGGGCAATAAACAAGGCCACTCCAGCATACTGGTGGTCATGAGAATCGACACGTCTGAGATACCGTCGGACAGAATGACTCCAACATACTACTTTGATGGAACATACACCACCATCATAGAAGTTACATCAAGGGCCATACCAATGCTATCAAGAGGGCAAATCTGATACATGGATGGCTCAAAGACTAGCAAAGGAGTAGGGGCTGGAATATACGGGGAGAGACCTATGATTCTGAAGGAACAATTCATACTGAAAACTCATTACGAGGCACAGATACACAAACATATGTTTTGTCATACTTACACTCATGTAAAAAAATCATATCTTCGAGGGGTTGTATCCCAAGAACTTTTCATAGGATCGAGTTGAGTCCATGTGAAATTTTGATCAGGATAATGAAGAGAATAACATACTACAGTTTCAGCCAATTAGCCAATTCCACCGGGTCCTTTCCTAAATAAGATACCCTATTCGGATGAGGCCACCTTTCACTGTAATTTGAGTCATCATAACATCCATCAGTAAACAGACAAAAGTTCACATTTTTTAAAGAAAATCACAGCAAGATGTTATTTATTTACTAGACAGAATAATTGATAACTACGTTATGGGGCCCTTCTTCTTGAAGATCTACTGAATGGCCCTACGAGGGTTGCCATTTACGTATTGAGAATTGGCAACACTGGTGTTGCTAGGCGCGATCCAACTGCGCTATCGCAAAGTTTAACATTTTTGGCAGTATACGTAATCAGAACTTTTTGTCATACATACGCTATTTGTATTGTTAATAGACATGTGAAAATTTTATCTCTGCCAAAAATGGGAGCTAAATCGTGAACATTTTCGTGCCATGATTTTTTACGGTTTTCGACGTGGATTATCTCAACAGCAGAGTGCCGATCAACTTACTGCGATTTTTGCTGATGAAGCACCATCCAAGGCCAAAGTATATCGATGGTTTAGTGAATTCAAACGTAGCCGTACTTCGCTGGCGGACGAAGTTAAAGATGGACGTCCAAAATCGGTTGTTGTGCGAGAAAACATTGATGTTGTGTCCAAACTGATAATGCAGGATCGTCATGTGACATATCGCGAGATCGAGGCATCCCTGGGCATTAGGATGACAAGTATACATAAGATATTGCAAGAACATTTGGCAGTCAGAAAGATTTGTTCTCGTTGAATTCCGCACAATTTGACAATCTATCAAAAAAAGACTCTTATAAATTGGTGCAAGGAAATGATTAAAAAATATGATCGCGGTGCATCAAATGCAGTTTATAACATATACACAGGTGACGAATCTTGGATTTATTGTTATGAGCCCGAAACTAAAAAGCAGTCGACTGTATGGGTCTTTCCAAATGAACAAAATTCAACAAAAGTTGTTCGTGCTCGCAGCACTTCGAAGCAAATGGTGGCCTGTTTATTCGGTATAAACGGTCATGTGGCAACCGTGCCTTTAGAACAACGTAGATTGGTAAACTCTGAATGGTACACTACTATTTGTTTGCTAGAAGTCATCAATGAAATAAGGAAAACGAACCGACGACGAACAATAATTCCCCATCATGACAATGCGAGCTCACACACATCGGCTCAAACACCCGCTATTTGAGCACTCAAAACGTTGAATTAATGGGCCATCCGCCGTACAGCCCTGATTTAGCACCCAATGATTTCTATTTGTTCCCTCAAGTGAAGAACAAATTACGTGGTCAACGCTTTTCGACGCCACAAGATGCTGATTATGCATTCAAAAACCATGTTTTGGAGATACCTACTTCGGAGTGGAAAAACTGCTTTGCCAATAGGTCATATGCATATTTTTTTTTAATTGTTCTAATCGATTATATAATGCATACAAATACTGGAAAAATAAGATAGATGCCAAAAATATGAATAATTAGTCAGAAAAAAATTATTAAAATTCGATACCACATATTGACAATTCAAACGGTCGGCCATTTGGCGGGTATATGTGACGTCAAAGTCCATGTAAACAAAGGTGATCCATTGTAAACATATTTGATTCTGTAGATTCTATATTGTATAACTTGTTAATTTCAATAAAGTAAAGATGGAAAGTAGTGGAAAATCAGTTTATAGATACTGTAAGTGCAACAATACGACGAAAACTACTCCTCAAAAAGTATTTTTTCTTGTGCCGAGGAATGCAAACATTCGATCAAAGTGGTGTAAAGCTATAAAAAGGGACGAATTTAAGAATCCGAAACTGTCTGCAACGAGCTGCTTATACTGTTGTGAAGATCACTTTGATGTAAGTATTTTTATATTTATATATTTAGTGTCATAACCTAAAATACTAATAAGTATATTGATCTGTCGAATATAAAACCTTTCTGACTGCTGTTATTCTTCATTTTCAGTTAGAAAAGGATACAGAGAACTTCATTCAGTACCAAATAATGTCTAAACAACAAGGGGTACCTGTTACTTTACGTCTATGTAAAGGTGTTTTGCCCCACAAATTTCAGTGTCAGAAAATAAATAAGCCAAAACCAGTGAGAGAGGCTGCTCTCAAGAGACAACGACTTAGGTTGCTTCAAGAGACTCTATCAGAAGCTGCCACCAGAGAAGTTATTGAAGAAACCAGTGTATATGAAGATCCTGTCAAAACAGCAGATAAAACAATCACCACAGAAACAAATTATTCCGAAGCTGGCCCTAGTTCATCTTCACACGCAGATAATTCCATAACCAGAGAAAAATATTATTGTGAGGCTGGTCCTAGTTCTTCTTCACACGTTTTCTCAACAGAAAATGAAAGCCTTGCATGTGACAAAGCCGTTCAAGTAAACACAATAAAACCAATGGAAATAAAATATCGAAGCAAAGGTATCAATGTTGGTTCTAAGACAAAAAATGTAGCATTATCACCGTTTCTCGTACCAGTTAAAACCACAACGACTTCACCTATCAAAACTGCCCAGATTGCTGGTATGAAAAGGAAGCTATTCCCAGATATAAAACCAACAGACGATTTATCTTCTATTACTTCACAATCTTCATCAATCTCTAGTGAATATGAACAAGAAAGTACTTCTTCTGAAGCAAGTTGGACTCTAGATAACGAGGACAGGCAATTTCAAAATGTAATGCGTAGTGCAATGTTGACCGCTGTGGAAAGAGAGCCTAAAATGATAAAAGGACTGCCCAAAGACAGTTACCATTTAATTAAATTATTAAGTGATAATATCCCAGTTCCCACTATTGATATTTTAATAACCTTGAAGAAAATAAAGTTAAATGAATCATTTGACATATTAGCTATACATTTTGGCTATACACAGAGAACTATAAGTAGAATATTTTCAAAAACGGTTATTATTCTAGCAGAAAAAATGAAGGAGTTAATTGTGTGGCCTAAACCATCTGACATAGTGAAACAATTACCTATCGCTTTTAGAGCACGGTATTCAAAAGTTGTTTCAATTATAGATTGCTTAGAAATAGAAATTGATAAACCGTCTAATGCCATTCATCAGTCTCTGTCATGGTTACAACATAAGAAATGTAATACCCTGAAGTACCTTATTTCTTGTACTCCAGATGGACTAGTCAATTTCATTTCAGAAGGATTTGGTGGAAGGGCTTCCGACATCATTATAGTAGAAAATTGTGACTATCTCGAATGTTTACCTCCAAACACAGCTGTTATGGCAGACAGAGGCTTCAAAGACTTATCTCATTTGATAGAAAAGAAAAAATGTACCCTTATTCGGCCTCCTTCAGTCTTCAAGTCTACAGCAAGTACAAAACATGAGGTGAAGCAGTCTAAAATAATAGCAGCATTGAGAATTCATGTAGAGCGTGTAATAAACAGGTTGAGAGAATTTCATATGTTTTTGCCTCATGCATGTATACATCACAGCTTAGTTCCAATAGTAGATGAAGTAATAGTAATAGCATGTGGCATAATCAATATGCAAAACGTTTTAATAAAAAAGTAGATTCAGTTTTCAAGAGTTTTATTTTTATTCATACTGGTATGTGGCACACAGAATAAACTGTCTTTTCAATGTACAAATCAACTAAAATTTCAACTAATATTTATTCAATATTTTTCATAAAATAGGAAAAATAGCATTACTACAAAAGAGCATGCTTTTTTCCATGCTATTTTTACAATAGTTATCATCATAATCTACAATATAAATGTCTACTTCCTTTGATATTTCAAAATCATGATGTGCAACACAGAAAAGCCCCTTTTTTTATTTGAAAAATACATCTGCATTTGCACCTGAGCCATATATTTTGAAGATATAGCATCTTTTGAAACATATCTGCTCATGGCTTTCTCAGATGATGGACATTTGATTTCAATACTGTAATCAATACTCTCGCCATCAGGAGATGCACCAAATACGGGATAATCAGGGTTTAAGATCAAACCACATCCATTAATTTTTATTTTCATTTTTTTTTCGACTTCTTTCAATCCTTGGTTCTCTAGCAAACGCCCTCTTTTCATTGCTTCTGTGTCCTTTACTTTAATTGCTCCCATTATACTTTCACATAAAGTGCCTTCGAAAGTTTTGCAATGTGCTGCTTCTGCATCTTCGAAGCAGTAATCCTAGCATATCGTAGCTCATGCCAGAGCGGACAGTCATTCTGATCAATCGTAGCACGATTTGCTTCATTACAAGATAATGTGTCCATCATACTCTTGCAATAGTTGATAAACTCTGTGGCGTTAGCAGGTTTATTTGGTAGTGTATTTACTAAATGATGAATGGATAATTTTTCTATTGTGCTTTTCTCCTTGTAGTATTTCATGAGTTGACTTTCCATGTGACCAATGCTTTTGCTATGGTTTATTAGAGTTGGCAGAAGACTTTGACTACTACCAGATGATGAAGGTTTGGTTTTTGAACTACTTCCTAACTCTTTAGCTCTCATGTACTTAAGGGTTGTGCCTATCGTGGATAATTTGGACTTCTTCCAGTAACAGTCGATACTAGTAGAGGGAGGGTCTTCGCTACGCCTGTGCAGCCAAGCTATGAAAGCTATTGCATGCTTACATCCACCTGAAAATTAAAAATATATAATTAATTATATTTTCTGTATAAAACATGATCACATTTTGAAATCAGAGTCTTATTCATGAAACAAAATGTGTAGGTTGCAACAATTTGTTTTTCTACAAGTAAGCGCCCCCCAAATAATACTTTACCAATCACTTATATGTACCTAAATGTGCTGCGCAATCTTCACATTCTGCAGAGATAATGATCTGTTCAGCTTCATCACATACTGCTGTTACAGTGTAACACTTCTGTTTCACATTATGCTCGGGAGTAATACGAGCTTTCACTACACATATGTTTGCTTCCCTTTTTACTTGTACAAATCCAATAGCTGAATCTCCATAAGAATCTCTTTCGGACCTAGAAACACAAATATTATCAGGTGTTAGAATAAGAAGTGATTGTAAACGTATTCATGAACAAATGTTTCACTACATTTGAGGTTATGTATACTTTATCAATGTTAGTAAGCAAATAACTAGAAAACTGACGGAAAAACTGAAATTAAAGACACTAAAGGTGCATTTAGTCAACATCATTTTAAAATTGTGCTTAAATATATGTCAAAAACAAAAGTTGAATCTGTTATATCAAATGACGCCATTTATACAACAATGTTAAGTTTATGCTAAAAACCTTTGATGTTGCCGCTATGTTTATGATAATGCTTATGCTAAAGTTGACTAAATCCACCCTAATACACAAATATTATCAGGTGGAATAAGAAATGATTGTAAACGTTTTCTTGAACAAATTTTTCACTACATTTGAGGTTATGTACACTTTCACAATGTAGTAAGCAAATAATTAGGAAACTGACGGAAAATCTGAAATAAAATACACTATTTCACAATAATTATCCATTTACCTTGCAGCTTTTACGCCTCTAATCTCAGCTGAAGTGAAATCTGGATGATTTGCGAAAAAACTTGTCATCATAAAGACATCTATTTTCGGCAAATTGTCGGATTGCGCCTTGAAAAATCCGGATTCAGTCATTGTCTTTATTTTCTGGAACGTTCACAGTAACTTATAACAAAAAGATGATAGCCAAATAACTGCTTGCAAAACTCCAATTAGACGGAAAAACAATAATAGCCCACGGAATGGCATGTAAATAAGTGTTGTTGACATGGACTTTGACGTCATCATAAGATCCGACCAATCGCTTTGCGTTTTACCTAATTTTAATTTGCCACGAAATTTTCACATTTTCAATTATGAACTATTTAAAATTCATAAAGTATGTAGTCATATGAACCCATTTGTATTGATCTGGTATCAAAGTAGATTATGAAAAAAATTAAAATGATTTTATTTTATGTTACATGCATATGACCTATTGGTTTAATCTAATGTAAAAATATGTAGATTTGAAAGGAAAGTATTTTGAAAAACAATAAAGAAGTTTCTACATCCCAATTGTTTAAGTTCTTTATTCTCAATACATAAATAGCAACCCTCGCATATTCAAGAAATAGTATCAAATCTACCGAAATATTTTGGACGAAAAATCAATTAATTTTGTGTTAGAAAGTGAAATTACTAGGTACTGGAAGTCCAGTGAGAAAACCTCCTCGGACGCTAGACTTCATAATATGTACATTTTAATTGTGACCTGGGAAGGAAACAATATATGCTAAACTAATTCACAACATAAGGAAATGTTGGGACATGGCAAATAAATTAAGATTGCAAATGAAAATTCTAGTGCACGTTGAGACATCTCACTCACTTCCTCGATTTTTTTAAAAATTATTTACACATTTTTCTCTGACGAGTTATTAAATCAGTACGGATATGAAGTAAGATTCGTCGTTAGTTAAATATAATTAGTCACTACACTGAACAAATATCAAAATAAATATGAGATCTCAAGGATTTCCTGACCGATGTCTCCTTGCTCGTAATGTTATATACATAATAATCAGGTTCTAATTTGATGTATTCGAATCACCTAACCGTTTTGATTGAATAACCACATTAATCTGTTGAATTTACTGGTCATTCTTTTTAAATGATTTCATTATGGAGTCTAAGAAAAGATCAGTTGAATATTTAATGATTTCCTCGTAAAAAAATGTTAACAATGCAAACGCGGCATGTATTCTGAGAAGGTACGAGTCATTTCAAGCAGCATTCTTGTTGTCAATCCGATGACAATGTCTCAATATCAATAAATCAATCACCTTTTTTCCTATTAAATGTTTAATTCTACCGGAAACTCAATAATTTATGATGAATAGCGTAGTGGCTACTTTCTATTTCACAAAATTGCATTGAATTCGTCGAAAATGTTAATATAAGTGGTACAACCGCCAGATGTGTTTTTAATTTCACTTTTCGATGACTGCATATTAAATCTGTTTGTTTTTTTTAACACCCTTTCACCTACTCGCCACAATAGTCTAGTCAACTCGTACCATTTAATAAATTTTTTTTGTAAAATCACCGAAAATTATGATCAAGGTGTCAGTCGATTCGTAATGTCATGTAGAAAGGTCCCAAAAGGGACCGAAAAAAATTGCAAAAGTTATGAAGAATTAAGTGAAGAAAAAGTGGGGCTTTGGTATTTTTTAAAATATCTCGAAGAATATTACAGATTTTCGAAATATTAAGAAAGATCTGAAAAGATCAGCAAAGGACCACGCACACATCTTATGGAAAAATTTCGTTGAAAATGGCTGGATTTTTGTCATGTTGTAGCTGAGTTGTAGCTGAGTAAAAGTCTCCATTAGCCTAACTGGATTCTATGACCAAATTCGGCGCTAGAGGGCGCCAAATCATAAATTTTGTGATATTTGGAAAAATTCAGCCGAATAAAAAAATATCAATATCTCATTTATCGTGTGCGGCTGAGCATTCCTGAAATTCGTGAGAAATATTTTTCGATGATACAGGATAAAAAAAATTTGTGATTTTTTGAGTAATTCAGCTGAATAAAAAAATATCAATATCTCATTTAAATTCAATAGTGTGTGCGACTGGACATTCCTGAAATTCATGAGGAATACCTTTCCATAATATAGAAAAAATATGCCACTGTTTGCCTACAGGGTATAGACAACAACATACTTAACTCTTCAGTGAATGAATTCGTCTACAAGATTATAAGTTGATTGAGTTTATCATTGAGGATCAACCAAAATGGTTTGTTGATCGACCAAAATATATTGAAGCTATGAATACAGAGTGTTTGAAATAAGTAAGGGTCCATTGTATACAGGGTGGCTCATTAGTGTGAGGAAGTTCAGTATCTTGATTATCATGAGGATCAAAAATTTTTTTGAGATGAGAGTTATACGGTTTACTTTGTTGCTTGCTATAAAAATATTTCCGAATTGTTGTTAAAATTGTTTTTTCCGTTAACCAGCTGTCGTCCCCTTACGAACGGCAGTCGCCATGGTTTGAACCATCGCCGACTGGCAGCCAAAGTGCTTGAAACAATGTCGCTTTAACCACTCGGCTGCCTACAGAGTGTTTCTTCAAAGCGGGACAACACAAAGCAACAATTTTTTTAAATAGACCACCCTGTACATTTTCTCACCATTGAACTCAGCAAAATGTTTTACATACGGAGGTATTTCCTTTTTTCGAAAATTTTGCGGCGTTGTAAAGTAACTGCTGAAAGAAAGAAATTCTTGGGAAAAACAGACCATCACAAATATCATAATAAATTCTTTATGAATAGAATTTAAATAAAAATATTTGTGCCGTGCAAACATTATGAACAATATACGTTCCTCGAAGTTTTTTAATCCAGGGCTAATTTGATAACTCCGTGCCTGTGATTGAATTCTCCTTGAACTCAGATTCATTCAGATCAAATACAGTGCGGCTTTTTTAGTCCCCAACCTGTTAACTTTTGAACGGTTTGACGTACAAATTTGAAAGAAAAACCATTCGGAGGGTTTCACCTATACTACTTTTTGATAAAAAAAAATATGGTGATTGCTCGAAAGGGGGCGCGGGGAGCACTCAAACTCAAAAATTTTAAATGGCATGGGGGGTCAAGTGTCACATCGTTGAAAAGAGAATTCAATTCTCTTTTCAACCATCTGGATTTCTTTGAGTTTTGTTGAGAATTTTTTTCCCAAATTCGATTTATATGCCTTTCGAAATTTTCGAGTTGATGTGCCCCCAGCGTCATCTGTCGAGTAATTGCAATGTTTCTTCTCTCAAAAATTAGTATCAGTAATACCCTTCAAAATGTTTTTGGTTTCATTATTCCACAACAAACCGTTCAAATTTATCGAGGTATGAGTAGTTTTCAGATCCGCATTTATATTTGATATTTCGAATTTTAGTTGCAAAAAAAATATTAACGAAATTGAAAAAAATAATAATTTTCAACGATGTGACACTTGACCCCCATGCCATTTAAAAATGTTGAGCAATCCCCCTCCCCTGACGAGCAATCACCATATTTTTTTTTATCAAAAAGTAGTATCGGTGAAACCCTCCGAACGATTTTTCTTTCAAATTTGTACGTCGAACCGTTCAAAAGTTAACAGGGGAGGGGACTAAAAAAAGCCGCACTGTATATAGTCGACAGAAATATCCTCAAAACATCAGACATATTTCTTTGGGTGATTCACAAAATATATTCATATTTTATAGCTTGCTAAAGCTTACAAAAACACAAGATTAATTATTTGGCGCCCTCTATCGCTGAAACTTTCACGACGTAGTTATAGGGATAGAAGTTGACTTCAGCTCTCTGTTGAGGACGAAGGCATGATTAAATCCTCGAGAAGAGTAATTACTTATCATAATTGAATAGAGCATTCCTTGTATTTTAATTTGCATTTTGTTTTGAGAGATCTAATTCCATTCTGATCGATCATCACTAATAATCAACTTAATCAACTCATAGTCTCGAAGGCGAATTCTTTCACCTAAAAATTAATTATATTGGTAACTACCCTATAGAATTTTTTTTGTGTGATCGAATAATCATTCACGGTCTTAGTAACGCTCAGTTGACCAATAGTTAGTTGATTATCGATTACAAATAATATGTAAATGTTTTTCATTTATCTGAATTGACTCAAAAATAATACATTCCGTGATTTGGATTGATCACATGTACATTTAATATGGACCTTTCCTTATTTCAAACACTCTGTATTCATAGCTTCATTATATTTTGGTCGATCAACAAACCATTCTGATCGATCCTCAATGATAAACTCAATCAACTTGTAACCTCGTAGGCGAATTCACTCACTGAATAATTGAGTATATTGTTGACAACCCTGTAGAAAAACAGTGGCGTTTTTTTATCCTGTATATCATCGAAAAATATTTCTCGCGAATTTCAGGAATGCTCAATCGCACACAATAAATGAGATATTGATATTTTTTTTATTTGGCTGAATTTCTCAAAAAATCATAAAATTTATAATTTGGCGCCCTCTAGCGCCGAATCTAGTCATACGATCGAGTTCCATATCAAAAATCATATCAAAAATCCAGCCATTTTCACCGAAAGACTTTTTCCCATAAGATGTGTGCGTGGTTCTTTACTGAAAAAAATTTCGACTTCCGAAACTGTACCTCCAATATTTATAATTTTCACATAGCCCTGAAAATGGAGCCAAAAACGGGTAGCCTGGCTTCCGCGCGCGTTGCTAAATTAAGATTGCAAATGAAAATTCTAGTGAACGTTGAGACATTTCACTTCCTCGTTTTTTTTTATTATTTGCTCATCTGAGTATCATCAGCGTAATACTGGGATTTGCAGAAAGTAACATGTATGACAAAGAGTGCAGTGTATATGGTATAAAGCAAGGGACCCAATATTGAGCCATGTGGTACTCCACTGATTACTAGGAGAGCATCCGAGAAGCTATTTTCCACCACTTCACGTTGAAGACGATTTGTTAGGTAATTCTTTATCATTTCAGAAGTGTCCTCACTAAAACTAAAGTAATGCAGCACAGCAATGAGAAGCCGATGACTTATTCTCTCAAACGCTTTAGAGAGGTCAAGAAGGATCAACACTTCATTTTTATCAGTGGCCGACAAAATATCATCTGTCAACCCCAGAAGTGCAGTAGCACAGCTGAGGGTTCTAAATTCCGGTTGAGTTTTCGGGAAAACTTCAAACTTACTTATATGTTCCTTCATAGCTTTCTCAATCAATTTTGACCCCAATTCCTTCATTTCTTTCCAAAAAGTTTTGTAATTATTCGATTTCAATATAATGCAAATATGACCTTTTTTCACTCTTAATCTCTCTCTTGAAAAAGTTTCTCAATTATTTGTAGTAGTCCAGTTGGCTGGGCTCTTATCTTTTTTCAATATTTTGAGTGCTTTATCTCTCACCTGTCTGTTGGAATTAAAAATAATGAAACCAATCGACTAGTTTAATTTCAATCTGACATATGAACAAATTACTATACAAATTTTAAACCTAGACATATTATCGAGCGAAGAAAATAATTACTTTCGATTGATATTCACTTCTATATCTGTACAGTTTATTATTTTTTGCAGGCAATACATAATTATATTTGAATTTCTGACGAGACAAGGTCTAAGTCCCGTCGATGCATAAAAGGTGTATATCACAGGACTTGGTTTTAAATACCTATGGTATGGTTGACCTCGCTAAAGATCAAACTTCACCCCCGAAATTTAAAGATGCATTTCAGTTCTTGACGGTATAAAAATACTACTGTCGTGTTAGTTCCTGAACTGTGCCACAGCATTTATAGCTATTCCGGACATTTTTCCTATGGTTTCATGAACGATGATGATGATGATGAATCGGTTAGTGATAATTCATAATTATGAAAATAGATAGTAATAAAAGAGGCAGATTGCCAACACTTCCACGATGTTCTATAGAACTTGAAGAATTAGTTGGTGAAATTTTCAATGAAATAAAAAAGTTCCAGAACTATGGAGTTCATTTACTGGGTGCCCAACGAAAACTTTGCACCCGGATTTACCATAAAAACTGTAATTTAATGTTCAAAATGCTAAAATAGGTCGATTTTTGTTTTGAACAGATTTTGGCAGTCAATTATGTGTTGCAAAAGGTTAATTTCGTGAAAAAACTATCGACTTCCCTTGTGATCCTGTGGTGGATTTTTCAACCATGAAACTTTGATCTTGATTCTAGCAAAAACAAACAGATTTTGGCATTCGATTTGGACTAGCAAAAGGTACTGTTCGCGTGAAAATTATCAACTTCCCTTGGGATCCTGGTGTGGATTTTTCAACCCTAAAATTTTGAATGTTAATTTCCGAAAAAAGCCAGAGTGCCGAATCAATTTGGTGTCGCAAAAGGTATATTTTGTAGGAAAATCATCGACTTCCCTTGGGTGGATTTTTCAATCATAAAATTTTGAATATTAACTTCTGAAAGAAGTACTGGCTCTAGCAAAAACAGATTTTGAAATTCGATTTAGTGTCGCAAAAGGCTCCTTTCTTGTGAAAATTATCACTTCCCTTGGGATCCTGGGGTGGATTTTTCCAACCTAAAAGATTTTGAATATTCATATTTGAATAAGACCATGTTCTAGTACAAATACTGACATAGTCAATTCTGTTGCAATAAGTTCAGTTCGTGAAGAAATTATCGACTTCCCTTGGGACCCTGGGTGGATTTTTCAACTTTAAAATTTTGATATTTCTGAAAGAAGGCTTGGATCTAGCATAAACAGATTTTAGCAGTCAATTCTGGGTTGCAAGAGGTTTATTTCGTGAAAAAACTATCGACTTCCCTTGGGATCCAGTGGTGGATTTTTCATCCATTACATTTTGAAAATTATTTCTTGGTTCTAGCATCAGAAACAGATTCTGACAGTTGATTCTGTGTTGCAAAAGGTTTAATCATTAAAAAAATTATCGACTTCCCTTGGGAGCCCGATGGGTTGGATCTTTTAACTCTATCATTTTCAATATTAATTTCTGAAAGAAGACTTGGTTCTAGCATAAACAGATTTTGACAGTCGATTTTGTGTTGTAAAAGTATAATTTCGTGAGAAAATTATGGAATTCTTAACTTCTGATGTTGCTTGTTCACAATTCTACACTTTTAATATATCCTCGTAAAAGATATCCGGTAATCTAGCTGGCCATCAATGGATCCCCATTGCCCTATTCAGCGGTGGGCAAATAGGTCAAGAGGGAGGACACTAACTTCTTAAAATTGGAAGTTGTCCTAAGAATTATCTTCATCGATTTCGATGATTTCTGTGATAATGGGGTCGATGACACTTCTCCATTCAAATTATCTCAAAAGAAAGTGATCTAACCAAATGTTTATCGCATCAGATCCCACATCAAGCGTCGAATTTTCGTGGATTTCGTGTGTGGGTTTTACAGAATATGCATCATTTTGGAGCTCCTTTCATTATGTTCACAAGCACGGTAATATTTTAGAAATAACTGGATAGTGATCGGCAATTTTGTTGAAGAAAGTCCCACGTCCGTTATGACCGTTATTAGATATTTTTGGTTATTCTGCAATAATAATTCATTCATTGCTCAGCATGTGTGCCATTACTCACCTAGGTAGTGAAATTTCAAACAAAGAGCACTGTATTGAAATTAATTTCGACTATTTTTTGTTTCAAGTTTTTATTTGAAATGTACCAACTCCTCTTAATCTTTACGTAGTATCAAAGTCAATGTACAGTTTACTTGTTCTGAGGTATCATTTGATTCGTGTTTCGGAAACAAATATTTTTGAAATGTTTGATAATAATGTTTTCATTTCAAACAAATCCCAATAACGCGACACCCACGCAAATTTTCATGAGAATTAAATCAATAACACGCGAGAAAAAAATTAAATACTGAAAAATCGGTTTTTCACAATTTTGACGTATAATTTGAGGTTATGTTGAAAACTGTCTAAGATCACGTTTCGCCGCAAATCGCAAAAAACCTTTTTCAACCCCTAAACTGCATCCCCATTTCACCATTTTGAGTGTTTTCGTGTTTAAATATTTTTTCCTTGAAGTTGGAACCCCATCAAGATTCTCCGCCTGGTCCTTGCCTGTTACTTTTTTCTTATTTCAAGCGTTTAAAATTCGTTTCTGCACTAGCCTAAAAAGGAACACTCACCGTGATGCTTCGTCGTTGCTTTGCCGTAAAATGTGTTGATTCAATAAAATTATACATATCTTTGAATAATTTAAGTAGTTCTGACATTTGCACAACGCCTCCCGCAAACACGGGGTCCTTATCTATCAAGCTCTGGACATTTTCCAGGAACGTTATGAAGAACCGGGCCCATAAGGCCAATGTGATAAATTAGACCAATATCAAACCCCGGTTTTTTGCAGTGAGCCTTTTCCGGGATTTTCTACCCACTAACCTCTGCAACGATCAAGGCCAGTCATTCTCTTTTTAAAATACACACAAAAGTCACGCATAAGCTCTGCAGGAGGCGTGAAGTCTGCACAATATCTACCCATTCTCTGAGTAGTCACGAACCTGCCCACTAAGACCGTGGGGGCTGTTTCAAGAGTCTCCCGCTAGGGGAGCCAGGATTCGACTTGGCGTTGAAACCGAGTGGTGGCTGGAGACAGCCAACACTCGGTATGCAACTGGATGTCCTTATTCCTTCCTCTTCCTAGAAGGAGAAAGAAGAACCTAATGTGCCTTGTTAAGGATTGGAAATGTTAGCCATATTACGAATCAATAAAATCTTTGAATCTTGAATCGTTGCCAAATCTTTTAACTCGTTATTGGAATTGTGCATTTTGTCAGATCATGTATTACTAATGAAATAAAAACAATTGAATACTCAGATCCAAGTTGCAGATGAACAGATATGTTTTAATACGTTTTTTGTCTGTTCGGACTGACTTCAAACAGCTCAAAACTGGATGACAATGCAGTATCATTGTCTAATATGTTAATAATGACATGTTAATAATAATGTTTGTTTGGTAGGAACAAATTAAGCAATCGATTTTAAACCAACTTCAAATATTGGATGACAATGCAATGTCAATGCCAATATGTTGATAATGACAACATAATATTTATAATAATGTTGGTATGTTCGGTACAATTTTCCAATTGATATCAAACGTTCACACATAGTGAAGAGCTGGATGACATTGCAATATCATTGTTTAATGTGTTAAAAATGATAACATATTAATAATAATAATGTTTGTCTGTGTGGTACAAATTTTGCAAACGATTGTGGTTTTTACGAAATAATAAAACAGTCCTTATGTCATAAATAAAACAAATCCAAAAATTAAGAAAGTTTATGAGCCATTAAACTTTTTTGAGATTTTCTATTGGTGGATAATAACATCTTTGACCTCTCGAAATCATTCTCCTCACCAATTCTTGGAGAATACTATCCTTGTAGAAGGACACTAACTTTCTCCAATGCAATCCTTCCAATATTTGGGTAATAATTGAAAAATAGCAGCGGCATCATACTATTCCTCCCATTCAAAAATAATCAAAGAAAACAAGTCCTCTAAATCATTGCTTCCTGATCTAAATATTCCAGTACTTGATTATAACTTTAGAAGTTTCAACTAGCCAAAAAATCATCAAAGTTGATCCTATAAAAAAACAAAGAACAAATTTTTCAACGATTCTAAAAAATGTATATTTCATTCTAAGGACATCATCTAAATTAATTTTTAAAGCACCTAAAACTTCAATAAACAGTAGTGACAAAACTAGGATCATTGCCGGTGAAATAGGAAGGGCTACAGATTTAGTTTTTTCTCAAAATATAAAATTTTAGTTCTTCAATAGTTACCTACAATTTCGTGTTTTGAATCAGATTATTTCTCTATAAATAGGGATGCGCCATCCCTCAGACTAACCTGGTATATAAGTCGTAGCTTTGTGAAGCACATCTGGAGATTATGACACTGAATAAGAATCATTTTCATTTCAGGAAAGTATTGTATGAACAAATAAATAAATATTGAGGTTCACGCAGGCGCATTATTTATTTTTTCACTTTGCTAGTGCACAAAAATGAAATTTTAATATGAATTATAAATTGTGAAACTGGTAAATCATTTGATTGGAGTCCCTGTGTTGGACTTTTATGGATTACGCAATAAAATTACACATAGGCAATAAATTATGCATTATGAATCAAAACATGATACCATTGGAATTATTTTATTGGGAATAATATGAAAAGCATTTCATTGGATTGAACTGCTTTTGATTACTTATCCTTCTTGTAAATACTTTCCTTTCACACGCTTATCCTCACTTATACTTTGTTCAAACCCAAGCGGAACACAATAAAACAATACGACGCCGACTCTCAGGACAAATAACACTGGAATGATGTACCTACCTAAAAAGTCACACTCATTTTCTACGAGCTTTGAAAACGGTTAAAGAGACAACGGCATTTTGTTTATTACGATCAAGTAATGGAAGAATCCTAAAATTTCAACAACGAATTTCATGAATGAATAGAGACGTAACAGAATATTTTGTTGTAATGTTTGTTGCACGCAATTTTATTTTCATATCGCAGTGAATCGGTGCCATATCGCAGTGAATCGGTGCCATACCACTGCCATCTAGCGTTTCTAGGTTATCAAGGATGTTGAAACTCCCACCTCAACGTTTTAGACTGGTCAAGCACAGAAGCTGACGTTTATAGGCTCCTTGATCCTGAACATGTCACTGTGGATTGAACTCGACCACACAAACATGTAAAATGTCACGTTCTAATAAATAGTCGTGTACTTCGTTTTTCTTGGGTTATACTGCTAGGAAATTTAAATATCAACATTTTGATTGTGTGCAACAATTGAGTAAAACTCAATATAGTTACAACACATATTACCTGAACCAGTCCAGCACAACAAAAACTGCGTATTGTTCGAGTTAACAGCCGTGAAAAATTTCAATCTTTGCGAAACAGGTCGATGGAATACAATCAGCTATGCCTCATTAGACTTATATGAATATGTGTAAATATCCCTAATACCCATTGTTTTCAGATCCTGTAATAAATAGAACAAAACCAACAAAATAGAAAATGTAGATAGAAACGAAATCAATAATGTCGGTAGTGAGTATCATTTGATTTCGGATTGACTGAGGAATTTTAACATTACAAATATGAAGATTAAACACTATCCCGGAAAAGCTGTCATTAACGATCCAGCATGGCTGGAGATGGACATTTCGAATAAAATTAGAAGCCAGCAGTATGAGGCCAACTGGGAAGATGCCCAGAAATCCCTTTCCAATCACAGTTCAGCTTCCAATTCCTGGGATAAATATAGCCACAAAAGCTTGGAAGGAACGATATCTAGTAGGCTGGGTCAATATCAAAGTATGCTGGACGAAATAAACAAAGAAGATGAAGGAATATACGCCGTCCCTATAAAGACTAAAACTGGCAAGGATAGTATGAGATTGAAATACCACAGCGACAAATGTTTGGCCAAGATCAATTCGAAAAATCTAAGAAACTTGGACGGAGAGGTAGCCAAATATTTTCTGCCGTCCCAGACGAATAAGCAGTCAAAGTTGGACGATAAGGTAGTTCCTAAGCCTAAACCGAGAAAAAAACTTTTGACGTCTCCTCAAACTGAGCAATTCAGTACCGTGATTGAAGATTTGCAAAAACACATAAAGAAATCTGTGAGGTTCGATGAAGTCAGCACGGAAATAGGTACTGACAAAGTTTTCGAAGGAAATGCCATTGAAACTACCCGAATCACAACTAATCCTTTACCAGAGTTAATCGACGGTTTGCGGAAGAGTTCCGAAGGAGCTTCAGACTCTGAAGAAATAACACAAGAGAGGGTCAGCACGTGGATTGATGACCAGAACAAATATATAGTGAACGTAGACGAGGATAAACTGAAGCAGGCTGCAACGTTGAAGAGAACTGACAGTGGATATTACGAACACACCGAAAAACCCAGACAGCGCCTTCCGCCCAAAAATATCTACCCCTCTTCTTCTTCTTCCAGTGATCGATGCTCTGCCAAGTCTTCCTCCGTTTCTGCCAACAGCGACTACAAGGAAGTGTACAGTAGTTTGTACAAAAACGGTTCGATTCCGAAGCACAAAGTGGTGACTCAACAGCCAAAAATGCGCGAAAAGACTGTGGACGTGTCGCCAAATTCGCGCAGAGGTGGCGGTGAATCGAATGATTTTGTTATTCCGAGGCCCAAGTTGATAGTGCCTGTACACACCTACGCGATTAGAAAAAGAAGAACCGGCAATATTTTGCCGGAGTGTTACGACTCGGATTGTAACACTCTGCTGGAGGAGGTTGACGATCAAAGGAAAATAGGTATGTATTTCATACCATAATTGTTAACTCATTCAAATCAAAAATGTTGCGCCACAAAAAATTGTTTTTTACGAAACATTACGACACTACACGAATGAACAACTTTTATTTGCCAATACTGAAAATACTCGAGAGATCAACAAATATTGTTTGGAACCATTCGTATGAGGAGGAAATCTTCTGTCATACTTGTTCCTATTATTATATACAGGATAATGCTAAGTTTATGCGAAAAAGATTAGGAGATTTCTCGTTGTAAATTATCAGGGGTCTTTCTTATCAAAGTAACTCTGTACCTTGGTAGAAAAAGGGCCGATGTCCAATTTCGCTGTTTCGAGAAAAAAGAATGCAAAGATTTTCAGTATAGAATCATGCTCTTCTTGAAGAACTGTATAACATTACATGAGTCTGAGTCTTTCTAACACTTCTTATTCTTTCATATCATTTTACAAATAATTAAATATATACCACCTGTTTTTTTAATTTGTGGAAGATAAGACATTGTCCGTGAGGAATAATCCATTCAATAGGACATTGGCTTTTGATTTCGGACTTTGGCCGTAAGGAATACATCGTTCAAGAGGACATTGGCCATTTCATTTCACAGCCAATGTAACAATAATGGCCACTGTCCCTCATTTTATTACGCAAGAATGGACATCAGCCTTCAGTTTTAAATTATTTTTGCTCATTGGAGGTACCTAGAACTTTGGCCATTTTTCTACGTGAAAATTGAATTGGGCCAAATAACTCAATTCTGCATGATGTGGATATTGGCCATTTTTCTTCCAAGGCACAGAATTATATTTTCAGTAGTAATACCACGAGTAGCATTTTATTAGACTATTTCACAAACAAAGTGAAAGTTTAACAATCTAAAATTTAGCAGAATTAGACGAAAATTAGCAAAAAAGTTAATCTGAGGAATTAATGAAGTTCAATAAACAGGAAACATTGATTAATTCCATAGAATTTATCCCGAATCTGCTCGTTTTTAAATGCGTGCATAACGTCATTACTCATATTTGACGTTCAAGTGACACTATACGAAGCTGAAAACACCGAACTTGACAGACCAATCAGAGTCAAGAGTCAATCAAGTTCGGTATTAATTTAGACTAGTGCCTTTAATTTTTGTGAAAAAGAAAAAAGTAACAGGCAAGGACCAGGTGGAAAATATTGTTGAGTTTCCAACTTTAAGGAAAAATTAAAATTATAGACGAAAACACTCAAAATGATGAAATGGGAATGCAGTTTAGGGGTTGAAAACGGATTTTTTTTGCGATTTGCGGCGAAATTTGACATCTTAACGGAAAATTATCAATAAAAAGTTGTAGAGAATTAAAAACTCAAAAACTTTGAATTTGACAATTTTCGACATAGCCCCTAATTAACTATCTTCGGGGCATAGTGTAATTGATCTGTGTTATTGCAGTTCAAGTAAACTTGATATTATTAACTCTCTCAGAGTACTAGATGGTCAATATTTATCTGACCACTTTCCAGTACATCTTCAATTTAAACTTCAAACAGAGGTCAATAGTTCCAAAGTTCAGCATAATTTGTCATATACCTGTTTAATCTGGAAAAATGAGATGGTGCATTCATACATAACGTCTATGCGCAACTCAGTTAACGTGGGGCTTTTAGGGGACGCTGCCGATTCTTATGCTAATTTGTGCTCGACAATCTGGAATACAGCTGAAATTATCGGATCAGTTCAAAAAATACAGTATGGCAGTACGACGCATAGAAAAAATACATATTGGTGTGACTCCAGCTGTAAAATATTCAAAAAACAACTGAAGAAATGTTTAGGAGAATGTAAACAGAATAATTTTGTAGAGCCCTATAAATCTGACTACTTGGGGGCAAAAGGGAGAACAAAAAATATATCCGTAACAAAAAATCAGAATATGACAAACAAATTATATCAACACTTAGTGAAACAAAAAACCAAGCTGGATTTTGGAAAACTTTAAATTATTTCAGAAGTAAGACAGAAATCATGCCCTATTTCTATCTCGGAGTGGGAACGTTTTTATGATCAAATTTACACTCCCAAAATTGTCACCGACATATGTTTTTATGATGCACGAAATATTGCCCTAGATCAAACTATATATATGGAAGAATTGAATGCATCTTCATACCTCTGTAAAAATGGTAAATCTCCTGGCAAAGATGGAATTATCTACGAATACTTAAAATACTTGCCACAAAATTGGAGACTTTATATCTGCCGACTCTATTATCAAGTTTTTGAATCTGAAGTAATCCCAAGAGCATGGCACGAAACAAGCATTATATTACTGCATAAAAAAGGTCCTTTAGATGATCCAAATAATTATCGTGGGATAGCATTGATCAACTACATAGTAAAACTATTTGCTTTAATACTTTTGAACCGTCTTTCAAATTGGTGTGAAGATAATTCTATCCTTCCAGAGTCTCAGTTTGGTTTTAGAAAGGATAGGTGATGTGTGGACAATATTTTTGTATTAAACTCCGTCTTGCAAAGTCACCTCAGGCTTCGTGGGAGAAAAGCGTATGCAGTATTTGTTGATTTCCGTCGAGCATTCGATAGCATTAATCATAATCTATTGTGGCTGAAATTGTATAACGTAGGCATAAGTTCGAAAATTATTAGAATCATCAGAAATCTCTTTGACGGGGCATTCTTTTCAATAAAACAAGATAACGTGTTTAGCAAAAAGTATGATATTTCTGGAGTCCTACAGGGTGAGACGTTAAGTCCCCTCTTATTTTCATTGTTTATAGCCGACATTGAAGACTACTTTCGAACACACGGTTTAACAGGACCCAACATTGATGGAAAAAATGATATATTGATGTTATCGTATGCCGATGACATAGTTATTCTTAGCGATTCCCCAATAGATCTAACACGTAAACTTAAAGTTCTCTAAAAAATGCATCCTACATTATAAATACAACCAAAACTAAAGTTATGGTTTTTTGTAGAGGAGGTTTTAGCAGTAATTATAACCCAAGATTTACTTGCAACGAGCAAGCCTTGGAAGTTGTCAGAAATTTCACTTACTTAGGTGCAGAATTTTCTTCATCATCCTTATTTCTTGAAATGGCCAAAAGAACGGTAATTAAAGCTAACCAAGCAATTGGATCTATAATGAACTTGATGTATCGTTCAAAACTCAATTCGTGGTCATCGAGAATTAAATTATACGAATCTATTGTGCTATCGCGGGGATAGCTCGAACGGAGAGCGCCGGTTCACCGATATCTGAAGCCAAGCAATGCTATGCGTGGCCATGGTTTGGATGGGTGACCTACGGACCTCCTTTCGATATTCTCCTCGGATCGTGCTAGGAATCGCACGTAAAAAGGTAAGACCTCGTTAATCCTTGGCTCGCACAAGTTTCGACTTTTGAGGGCTGCCGTTCGTAAGGGGACGACAGCTGGTTAACGGAAAAAACAATTTTCACAATTTTCAACAAAAATTTTATCTTCGCTATCATTTGGTATTGCTATCTGGGGCCTTCGATACGCAGATATTATAGAGCGTATTCAAGTTCGTTTTTTCAAACGTTTACTTTGTTTGCCTAAAAATACTCCAGACTATATTGTACGCATTAAAACTAACTGCGTCAAATTATCATACATAATATTCAAATCTTCGTTAACTTGGCTCAATAAACTGAAGTCTATGAACAAGACCAGACTTTCCAAAATTTGCTATGCAGGTCTACTTGGTTTGGAGCGAAATGACACTAAATTTAACTGGCTCTCTCAGTTAAAAGAATACTTTATATTCGCTGACTGTGAGAATTTATGGCATCGTTTTCTCAATTATCACTCGAGAAAGCTTACGGACGATATTTTGGCAAAATTCAAGCAAAAGCTAATTTCGCTTGACTTAGAGAGACTTATGAGTTCTTCCTACCTGCTGATATACAATGGCTTAACAGTTACTGATCCATCAAAATCTTACTTAAGTATTCCCTCACAAATCTATATATCGCGTATTATTGCTCAAATCAGAATGTCTAGCAAAAAATCCTTGATGTTCTCGTTTCATGGCTCCTTTTACCATATTGAGACGTCAGAGAAATGTTCGATTCGTAACCAGTTCTTCTGCTCAATACCCATAACTTTTTACACTTAACAAACCTTGTGAAATCCTTGATTAATATTATGAAGTTGCGATCTTTCATTTTGAATGAATGACTGTTCAAATGGTGGAAACTAGGTATATTATAGGAATTTGTGTAACTCTGCATTACTACTTTCATGTAAGTTCAACTTTTTTTTTTTCAATGTAGCTACTTTATTTACTATATTTATATTCTATTAAATCGAGTTAGCACGTAAACCGAACGAACCCTTGTGACGAAAATGTAATTTTTCTAAGACAATAAAAGTATCTATCATACTATCAAAATGGCAAAAAACTGATTTTTCAGCATTTAATTCAGATGAAAATTTGTAGATATATGTCGTTTTTAGTGTCTAATAAGCATGATTTTTCCGCAATTCAGAAGACGACTAGTTTTCTAGTAAGGAACATTTTTCGAAAAAAATACCCTTATCTTCCACGAATATTTGTTCTGGTGTTTTTTTGTATTCGAAAGTCTATAAGTGATCATTTCAACTTGGTAGTTTATTGATCGTTAAACCGCCTAAGATTGAGAAAAACCGACAACAAGTCTTTCTGAATCATGATTTTCTCAATATTTTCAATAGTTGTAGAAAAGAATGAAAGTTATATTATTTAATAATTTTGTAGTGTAATTATGTATCGCAATATTTTATTATGGATAATTCAATATAAACTACTTTTTATTATAAAAATAATGAAGGAAGTCGAAAATAATCGAAAATATTGAGAAAATCATGATTCAGATAGACTTCTCTCTCAATATTAAGCGGTTTAAAGATACATACATAGACCATTTCAAAGTAGACATTTCTACAATCAGAATGGTCACTTATAGACCTTCGAAATACCAAACAATTTCAAGACAATTGTTCGTGGAAGATAAGGGTATTTTTTCTAAAAATGTAAATAACTCGAAAACTAGTAGCTTGCGAAAACATCATGCTTATTCGACACAAAAAAGACATATATCTACAAATTTTTATCTGAACTTTATACAAGAGAAAAAAAATACTGGAGAATTAATCAACTACTGCTGATGGCAATGCTAACCTTGGATTCCATCGTGATGCTGTAGATCTCATAGCTAGTTACCTCCACAAGAGAAACCAAATTGTTAGGTATAAAGATAATTGTTCCACAGCGTTATAAATCTCTTGTGGTGTGCCTCAGGGTTCCATACTTCGACCTCTCTTTTTTTCGATGTATACGTCTTCCTTCAAAGACTCCTTGGAATACTGCGAAAGTCACTTCTATGCAGACGATACACAAATTAATTTTTCAATTAGCAGCAGCAATTTAGTTCAAAGTAATCAAATAATAAACAACGAATTGAGTTCTCTCAGTAGTTTATCTAAAAAGTATTGCCTCGAAATCAATCCTGAGAAGTCCCAAGTCATGCTATTTGGTCATAAAAAAATAAGAGGCATTATGAAACCATCAGTAAAAATAAATATCGATGGCAAAACTTTATCTACAACAAATGTGACCAAAGATTTGGGTTTATACACTGATACAGATCTGAGATTGGAGCAACATATAAATCAAATAATTCAAAAATGTTTTTCTAGTATAAAGGTGATTTATAGTAAGTAATAGAATTATCAAAAACTACTTTATGTGAGTCCCTGGTTTTCTCACATATACATTACTGCGATGTGATTTATGGCCCATGCATCACAAAATATGACAACAAACGTCTTCAACGAGTACAAAACTCTTGCATCAGGCTAGTGTTCAATCTACGGAAATATGACAGAGTTGCAGATAGACGAAATCAGTTAAAATGGCTCACAACTGAGAAAAAAAGATTTTTAAATTAATCCTGTCTTTTCTTGAAATTTATCAAAACCAAGTTACCAACTCATCTGTACCGCAAATTGAGATTTAGAACAGATGTTAATTATCTGAACATCAGACGGAAAGATGCATTAACCATTCCTCCTCATAACACGTCTTTGTTCCAACGATCATTTGAATAAAATAGTTAATGCTTTTTCCTTGGTCATTATGTGGACACAAGTTTTTTTAAAAGATGAGAAAATACGAACATATTAAAACACTATATGCACAGCATGTTATCTCGGCAGACAACTGCAGTAAAAGATTTAAAAAGTAACTTATTTCTAAGGATTCCTTAGATTAACAAAATTTAAAAACATTTGAAAAGTAACTGACGATAGCGTCAACCATTTCACGCATTTCGTTGCAAAGCACAAAACAAAAGAGAGAGAAGATGGTGATTGTTACTTGTCAGCTGTCAAATAACTTGTCAATATGAAATTTGTGCTGCCACGAAACTTGTTTATGATTTATGCAGTATGCCATCTATGGGGGATTATATGAATTGGAGAAAGAGGTTGTATTAGAATATAATTTTCGAGAGTTGTCATACTCTAATTTAAGGATATAATTATAGATTAAGCTGAGGTTAGCTACATCAGACCTTTTATTCATACTGTTGTCATTGTTGATATAAACCATCTCTAAAAAGTTTCTTTTAAGGCAATTGTCCTCCTTTGTTAAAATTATAGGTTCATTAAAATATATGTGGTGAAAAGTCTAGAAGGCTTGATAAATTCACTGAATTAGAATTTTGCTGTTTTTAGTTTGGTTAGTTCAGTATTTTCAGTGGCAGGCTTCTTCCGTGCCAATGTAAGGGTAATGTAATTGAATTTCAATTAACAGGTATTTTTTTGAGACTTACCCCAAAAAAAATTCTAGATACGGCCTTAAGTTGACTTCAACAAATACGGTTTAACATACAACATATAATCATAAAATCATATTAACCCGTGCAGGTATCTAAATATATTTTCGATAAGAATAACTAACCAATAATTTTATGAAATGAAACTACCACTATTATTCTTTCAACGCTCACAAAGTTATGATATCAATTAACACTCGAAAGTGTTTCGAAGGTGGTGTTTTGTTACGGAAGTTGACCTGAAATGAAATACATGGCTTTGGTTTGTAATCCAAGGAAACTAATGATCATATTTCATCATTATTAATGTTTTTGATTATCGTATCATTTACCTTCTTTAAAAAACCACAGAGATCATATCCATCGTAGGATTTGATCTGAATCTTATAAATGAAAAGCACAAATAACTAAAATAAACAAAAAATACTTTTTAACGCAATCTTTCATTTATAAACTAATGGACTTAAATGTAAAAAGTTAAGTGTAAAAAAGGAACTCTAAAAAAATATTCTTAATAGTTTGAAGCGTGAAACGTCATTACACTTCAAATAAAGCCTCAAGCTGTTAAGAAAATATCAACGTTTTCAACAGTTCTTTGTTTTTCATACTATTCATATTATTTTTAACGTTTCAGTTCACTAGTTATAAATAAAAGCTTGTTTTGGAAAAGTTTCTTTTACTTTTATTTTATTTTGTAGGTAATTTGCTGGATTACATATAATCCATCAGAACGGTAAAATGTCAAACAGAAATTGTCTATGAATTAAAATTATCGAACCAATAAAATTCAGTGAAGATATAATAGAGAACCGAACTAGATAAGCATTAATTTTATAGAAATGAAAAATAATCGAAAACAAAAATTGAAAAACCAATACATTACAATAACCAATTTTTTTCATAAACTAATTATCCCAGAATCCTAAATCATAGCCCCCCCCCCTGTTAACTTTTGAACGGTTCGACGTAGAAACATGAAAAAAAAAAACGGTTTCGAGGGATTCACCAATACTACTTTTTGAAATAAAAACAATAGTGATTGCACGATAGGGGGCGCAGGGGGGCCCATCAACTCAAAATTTGTAAATGGGATGTGGGGTCAAGTGTCACATCGTTGAAAAGAGAATTCAATTCTTTTTACAACCATCTAAATATTTTTGAATTTCGGTAATATTTTTTTGTAATTCAAAATCGAAATATCAAATATAAATGCGGATCTGAATACTACTCATACCTCGATAAATTTGAACGGTTGGATGTGGAACAATGAAACCAAAAATTTTTTGAAGGGTATTACCGATACTACTTTTTGAAAAAAGAAACATTGCAATTACTCGACAGATGGTGCTGGGGGCACATTAATTTAAAAATTTCGAAAGGTATAAAAATCGAAATTGGGAAAAAAATTATAAACAAAATTCAAAAATATTTAGATGGTTGTAAAGAGAATTGAATTCTCTTTTCAACGATGTGACACTTGACCCCACATGCCATTTAAAATTTTTGAGTTGATGGGCCCCCCTGCGCCTCCTATCGTGCAATCACTATTTTTTTTATTTCAAAAAGTAGTATTGGTGAAACCCTCGAAACAGTTTTTTTTTCATGTTTCTACGTCGAACCGTTCAAAAGTTAACAGGGGGGGGGGACTATTAAAAGCCGCACTGTATTATATGACTTATGAAGAACCGAAATTCGTAGAACTGAACATTACAAGAAGATAAATCTGTAATTCTAACAAAGGAGAGTAAAAGTAAATGTGAAGTCGATTATTCAATCAAACTAGCAAATAAAAAAAAACATTTTGTAAAAATTATAAAATACAGTGCGACGCTAAATTATGGAACAAATTCATTATTTCTGAATATAAAGATATTTTAGAAAAATCCTCGGACAGGTCGATTTTCTTTTCCAATGGGCCAATTTTTGAACCCCTCCCAAAATATATAGGGTTATCCGCAATTGAGTAAAAATGACTTTGGTGATATTTTTAAATTGGACACCCAGTATATTTTTCCATATTTGGTTAGGGATCGTCATTACGAATCCAGTATCGTTTGATGGGATTGTGTCAAACGGCTGTGGAGATATGGCCAAAAAACTTCCTCGTATGTCTAATAAGTATGACTGCGAGACTCCGCACGATTCAGAAGGTTAAAAGTCTCTGTCGCACTCATTGGGTATATGGAGAAGATTTTTAGCAATATCTCCGCAGCCGTTTGACAATCCCATCAAACTTGGTATCACTGGATTTGTAATTACGATCCCTAACCAAATATGGACAAATATACTGGGTGTCCCATTTAAAAATATCACCAAAGTCGCTTTTCCTCAAATGCGGATAACCCTATATATTTTGGGTGAGGTTCAAAAATTGGCCCATCGGGAAAGAAAATCGACCTGTCCGAGGATTTTTCCGATATATCTTTATATTCAGAAATACTGAATTTGTTCCATAATTTAGCGTCGCACTGTATAGTAACAGAATATCGCAAGTATGCAAAGCGATATATTCGAAAGATGTAAGATCTAAAATTGACATATTGAAAGTCATCAGACTTATAAATGGTAGAATCGAGTTGTACAGAACCGAAAAGTATTAGAAATTGAAGAGGGGATAGCGGCTGGCTTGCTCTATTGTCTAAGAAATGGCGCAGCGTGCAATCAATAGAAATAAATTGTCATGTCAAAATTACTTTACTTTTATTTTATAATTCTACTCCAGTTCTGTCAAATTGAAGTGTATTACGTAACTATTGCAAAATCAGATAATGATAAATACATACATCTGAACATGAAGTTTGCATTCGCTGTTTCTTTCAATTTACCTGTCACCACTCAGCCACTAAGTTTGTTAATAAATCGGGAAATTCAGCGGCATCTAGGAGATAATAGGGCAAGTATTATAACGAGTTAATCGTTTACTGCAAGCGTGCTCCTTCATTTGCTCATCTCCTCCAAAAATTCTGCTAGATTTCGATTCTGATCATTTTATGTCTTACACGTTTTGTTTCCATGGATTTTACGATACTACCGATGATTTTCGGATAATTTGATTGTATTACGTTTGAATAATGTTATTATAAAATTCAATTTCGTTCTTTTTGAAGTGTGAGGGTTTTATGTTACGCACAGCTTAGGTTATTGAGATTTGCGATTACTCAGTTTTTTTCATTTCGATCACTTTCCATTCTTGACGAATTCAGATCTATGAAATCTATTTCTACGACTTTCGCGTTTGATGCTTTATTGGTTCTCATAAATACACATTAGATGAATTTCTATTAGGATTATAAATCAGTTATATTTATTTCGATCTGCCGTCTTTAAGTCTTATAAAATGTTATTTTGATAGGTACGAAATTGATTCTCCATTATACTGGGTTTACGTATTAACGGTTTACTTATTTATTGTTATTACGAAAATAATTCTGCTATTCCATGGCCTACCCTTTTATGCATTAGAATTTGTTAATCATCTGTCTTAATAGAGGTTCACCAGGTGTCCGGAGATTGATACGTTAGTGGCATGCGCATATTTTCAAGTACAGGTCTTATTACGAAAATTATTCGACTACCCAATCTTTTCACAATTTTTTAGGTTTTTTCCAATTTTCGTGAGTTAGCAAGTTATTTTCGAAAATGAGGGGGTCCTATCTCCCCGATTAACATTTTTTGCCGTAATTTTCCACGTTTGAAACCGTCGAAAATGTTTCCAAATTCCTACGCATTCTCGCTCTAACCGTGGGTTCTTGATATTTTGCATAGACAAAGTGTAATTCTGGAAACCAAAGAAAGATATAAATAATATCAAAAATCATCAACAATTAACCAGCTCCTCTAATTAATTTGTAGCTCTTCTGAAAATGTCCACACATTTTGATGTCATTTGTGTGGAAATTATTATAATTTAACAAAATTGCAAAAATTGCTGGTGCAATTCACTTTTGGGGTCAAATCGAAATGTTAAAACTATTATACTGTAATTTGGTTTAATTCCGGCGTTTATAACATTAGAACACCAAGTTTACGTAATAATCCTTGTAGACTTCGATCTTTTTTTTTAATATATTCAAATGAAATCGAATGCATTCGTTATACGCGTTGAATAGGTTTAATAGGAATTTCACCGTATATCTCGTAAGTTAATTAAGTGAGTTGGACTAGGTAATATTGTGTCAAAGGTTATTAATATTAGTCTGGAGTTTGACTGAAATGATAGAACACAAAAGTGGTTGATTTTTTCGAAAAAAATATGAGCAGGATGTTCATAAACTGAGATTTGGAATCAGCTAATTATGAATTCATTTGTGTTCGAACCAATTAACTCAATGGAAACAAGAAACATAAGGCTATGATGACTTGCAAGCGGAAACTATTAAACTCATAAGAGTCTATATCTTAGAACCCTTGACGTATATACTGAATAGATGTGTGGAAAAGGTTGTTTACCCTGTTATGTTCAAAAAGTCGATTGTTACATCACTGTTGAAAAAAGGGGATACATCCGTCAACAAATTATCGTCCGATCTCACTTGTTACACATCTATCCAAAATATTCGAAAAAAAGTGTTGTCTCCTTCCTCAATAAATATAAAATGATTTCAGATAGTCAATTCGGATTCAGAGAGAATATTATGACACAGGATGCAGTTCTGTCACTGAATTCAAAAATTACTCAAGCTTTAAATGAGAAAAAAACGTCCTTGTGTTTGTTCATAGACCTGTCCTAGGCTTTTGACGTTGTCAGTCATCACCTTCTTCTTCAGTCGCTGGAAGATATTGGAATGCGAGGTAACACTTTGAAATTATTCGAAAGTTATTCAACAGGAAGATGCCAGGCGGTGAAAAAAAAGGTGATTGATTGTGGAGTACCTCAAGGTTCCGTGCTGGGACCAACACTATTTCATATATACAGGGTGTCCGGTAAACCTTGTACAATATTGAAACTGGTGATAGACCAGGTCATGACTTTTCGGAATATCGGAATTTCACCTTAGTAAAAATATCACCGTTTTCGAGATAATGGGCATTTTAAGAATTTCTGGAAAATTGCTACCTAACCTTGGATTTTTGAGTGCCATGTATACAAATAGGGACGAATCCAAATATCTTTGCTGCTGAAGATTACTGATGAGTGATTCTTCTAGATGTACAGAACAGTTTTTCAGAAAGTGAAAACATTTTTCAAGAAATGAGGGTAAAATGACAGATTTGAGTTTCATCAATTTTTTAAAAAAATGTTTGACATTATTATCTGAAAGAAACATAACCAATTGGAAGTGGACATTCATTTCAAAAGAATGCTCATTTTGTCCAGACTCTACCATGGCATAAAGCAAACTATAATTATTTTTGGAAGAAGTGGTTTCCATTGAATTAGGCGTGGTTTTAATCTAGGCATCTATCAACTTTTATTCAAGAAAAAAAGGAAACTACCCAACACGAAAACTACGTCACAATCACACTCGACGCGCGTTTCGCCAACAAAGTTAGCATCTTCAGGAGCTAAAAGTAAGCTTTTAAGATTTTAAGATTGTGACGTAGTTTTGGTGTTTGGGTATTTTATTTTTTTCTTGAATTGTATTTACACCAAAGGTTCCAAAATATTCATATTTGATCAACTTTTATACTTACGCCCAAAAATTGTTTTATTTAGATTTTATCAAGATAAAATGTGGAAATAATTATTAATAATAAAGAATAGACTGCTTGGTGGCATTAAATAGTATGTCAATAAAATTAACTTTTCATCTCAATAATGTAATGTAATATAAATAAAGTTATCGAAATGAAATGTCGATTATCCGACATGGCACCGATTAATACGAATTCTTGTGATAAATGTCGCAATTGTCCAACGTCCAGATTCCAACGAAGTTTCAGAGACCGACAGATATACAGGGTGTAACCAAATAAGTGCAAACTTTTTTTAAGAGATGAATCCTTGTCGAAAATTAAAAACTTTTGTTTGAACTTGTGACTTCCATCGTAGTTTTTTGGAATTATTCCGCCTGTTTCATGCAGTGGTATTTATTTCTTTGTCATGCCGTACATACGTTATACTCCCCGACAATATGCGCATATGCATAACATTTATGGTGAATGTGGAGGTAGTGCTACTGCTGCAGCAGCGCTTTATGCAGAACTATATCCGATTGCACAATGCCGCTCATAGAATCGCTGATTTGGGGGCTTTAACCTATAACGCATCTGAAAAGGTTTTTCTTGAAAATATGTCGTCACTGCGTACGAGTGGACGGAAAATAACATGTTTGTAATATTATTCAGTGCGATGTTGAATTAGTATTTACTTCATTACATCTCATTGAATGCTTCTAAGCAGTTGATTCGTTATTACTCATAATTATTTAATCATTTCATCTTGATAGGATAAAAATGAAAGACATTACTGACAAAGTCTAATGGAGTTGATTTTAGCTCAGAATAACATCACACTCTAATATTATCGAAGTTCTACTCCTTCCAAAAATAATGATCGTATGTTTTATACCATAGTAAAGCCTAGACAAAATGGGCATTCTTTTGTAATGAATATCGAGTTCCACTTGGTTATGTTTTTCCAAACAATAATGTCAAACTGTTGTTAAAAAAATTGGTGTAACTCAAATCTGTCATTTTACCCTCATTTCTTGAAAAATTGTATCGTTTTCTAAAAAACTGTTTCGTACGTCTGAAAGCATTACTCATCAGTAATCTTCAGCAGCAAAGATATTCAAATTCGTCCCAATTTGTATACATGGCATTAAAAAATCCAAGGTGAGGTAGTGATTTTCCAGAAATTAAAAAAATGCTCATTATCTCGAAAACAGTGAGATTTTTACTAAGGTAAAATTCCGATATTCTGATATTCTATCACCAGTTTCAATATTGTACAAGGTTTACCGGATACCCTGTATATATATAAACGGACTTTTCTCATTGAATAACAACGGAAACATTGGATTTGCAGATGATACAGCCATCTTCTATAAAGCAGATGACTGGAACTCATTGAAAGCTATGGTTGAAACCGAGTTTTCTGTGATAAAATGTTGGTTGGTTTAGAAATTATTAACAGTTAACATAGATAAATCACATTACTTACCATTTTGTTGTAATTCAGCTGGAACACCTCCATTCGATCAATTGGTAATCAGGACAGGAAGCCCCCTCCACATTCTGCCCGAAAACAAAATAAAATATCTTGGAATAATAATTGATATTCATATGAAATGGGATTTGCATATGAAATATACTCTAAACAAATTAAGAACCATATTATACAAATTCAGGAAACTCAAAGAAATACTACCACTGAAGCACCTTAAAACATTGTATTTAATCCAAGCAATAGGGAAAAGTGCGTGCAAAAATTAATATCCGAAAAATGAGCGTATAGGAAATTGAAATTCAGCATGAGTTTCTATTTCATGCTACTCGATCGTGATTATCGAACATAACCAAAAAAATTGGCAAAGTTCCTAAAAGCGGTTTTTTGTTGATAACTAAAAAACTACAGCTCCGATCGAAAAAAGTCAAATTAGGAATTAGGAATTATCGAGTATACATTTGTTCACAGCAAATCATTAATTTTTAATTGTATTGTACCATGCCGGTGTGTGAATAAATATTATTATTATTATCTGCGACTGAAAGACAAACTTAAGTCAAGATTACCTCATCTGGTTTTTCAAATTCATCGAGATAATCCGAAAAAAAATTGTGTAAGAGAATTGAATTGTCTTTTCAACGATGTGTCACTTGCCATTTGAAATGTAATTGATGTTTTGATGTTATCTCGCCCCTCTCTATCCAGCAATCTTCTATTCCAAAAAGTAGTATCGGTGATACAATTCAAAATGGTTTTTGTTTCTACGTCAAACCTTTCAAAGGTTTACAAGGAATCTGTGAGAAGCCGCACTGTATATATACTGTATATATACTGTATATATACTATCTGAATCACCTTCGGATTTTTTTTCTCAACTTAGGGTCTTTTCACAACAGCTGTCAGATGTAGTTCAATGTCTAGCGTGGCCTTAACCAGGGAAGTCGTGGTTTTCTGTAAGGTGCGTATTACGAAAATTAGCTTCATTTTTATCGTAGGTATGCGTTTTTTTCCATTTCCAGGGGAGTGCTGTCTTTTCAATTTCCAATTGAGAATGTTTCCCTTTTCAACAAAACTAGTGTCAGATTTGTCAAATTGGGGGCAGTATTCAGCTTTGCAACTTGGAATTTTTCATTAGACATGGGAGGTCAGTTGTAAATGATATTATCACAGTTATATCAACTAAGAATTCATATCGTTTAGAGATGATACACTTTGATACTGTTTTTCTAGTTACATTCTTCTTTAATTTCTAAAGTAAAACTGTTTAACAACGTTTCCGTGTTTAATATTTTCTACCCTTGGAATTTTTTAGCTCCATTTGACAAGAGTCTGGGTTTTTTACGTGCATTCTGAATTTGTATCATTTATATTGATGAGTCGTACACATTCAGTACTTGAATTCTCAAATTCAAAAGGTCGGTAAGGGTAAATACCGTCACGAATCGGGGAATTGCTAACATTTATGTTACTTTTTCCCATAGCAATTTAAAAAAATCAGTTTACATATTATCTGAAAGTGCAAAAATAACATCTGCTACTGAAAATCAAACAGATTTATAAACATTTTCAAGTATTCAACCAGAATGCATATGCTTACACATAAACGAATTCTGATGATGACGTAACTGTCCATACATGCAAATCTGCAACTGAGTTGCGTAGAAACATTATACAGATATTTTTTTGAAGTACTGTAAGACGAATTTTTAGTTCGAGAATTCAACAATTGACTACCTATGTTTTGGAACAAGTGGCATGTATCAGTGACAATTTCCCTCATATTATATAAACCAATCAAATGTCATCATTTTTTGAATTCAAACCAATGAGAAAATGACTTTTTTTACAACCGCTTACCATAGTAGCCTTTGACGCTTTTCGAGAAATGTCATGTTGTGACAACTTTTACGCTCTAGAGCGAGAATATTGAAAAAACGCTCGATCTCCCTTGCTTTTGTTGAAAACGAACCTATTCTTGTATGATGGAAAGTAAAGACAATAAATTCACTGCTTTCTAAGTAGCAACTTCGATATTTTGAAAAAAAACACCTTGGATATTTAAAACACTGAGGTAAAGACACGATAAGATTTTCACAGATTCATTTAAACTCGTATTATTGAATTTAAACTATTTTAAATTCAAAAATACATTTTTTATACAAAACTCAGGCCTACCGATGGGTTCACCGCTAAGTCGTTTACTAGCAGATATCTTCCTAAATAATTTAGAGAATAATCTCATTTTGAATCTCTCTCTTTCCCATAAACATATTGTGTTCTGGTTTAGATATGAGGATGACAAATAACTCATTACTTGAAATTCCTCAATAGTCTACACGATAAAATCAAATTCACCGTAGAGATAGAAGAGAATAATAAGATAAAGTTTTTAGATCTGACAATATCCAAAAACAATGATAAATTCGAATTTAACATTTTCCTAAAAACCACATTCACAGATTGCACAATACCTTTTGACTCTTTCAACCCGATTTCACAGAAATCGTCTGCATTCAGGTCAATTAATGATGCATAGAGCTTTCACAATACCCCTTTCTGATCAAAACCTTCGAGGTGAATTCGCAATCATTAAACGAATAGCATAACAAAATACCTATTACTCTAATCAACAACATTATAAAGAAATATCAACAAAAATCAGTAACGAAAGAACTATATTCAATTTCCACAAAACTAGAACAGAAATATGTTGTATGAATCAATTATGCAGATAGAATCTCCGAGAATATTAAGAATTATCTTTCAAAATTCAATCTACAAACATCTTACACAACCAACGAGAATTTAGGAAACAGATCATTCAATGCCAAATCTAAATTAAACAAAATGAAGAGATCTGGTATATATTGACTAGAATGTGGTGAATGCCCCGCCATATATACAGGTCAAACTGGTAGAAATTTTGATATAAGGTACAATGAACATGTCGTTTCGGATAAAAAATCATTAATGTATGATCATCTTCAAAATTTGAAATATAAAATAGATAAAGATAATTTAAAAATCCTCCACACATGCGAAAAAGGGAAAATGATGATTTTGTTGGAATCTATGGAAATAAACATGTCAAAGAAAAATCCCAATTCTATTATCCTCAACGAACAACTCAATTTAAACAATAGCCCTCTCCTGAACTTATAACCGAATTCCCAAAACCTGCATTTATCAAATTATTTGTTATGTTCATTTATCATTGGTATTGATTCTGAGAATCGATATGCAGCTACTAAATAAGGTATATCCTAGATATAGGCAATACTAGGTATATCCTAGATATAGGCAATACTCAGATTTGGATGTAATCTAGTTAGTTTTGAAAATGGTGTAATGACCGAAACTAGTCAACAAATATAAAATTATCGTTGAAAATAGACAAAAGTGTTTTATTGTGTATCCTCAGTTTCAAAAACTTATTGCACGAATTATAAACTTGCGGTCAAAGATTGTAAGCACCCTGTTTAATAATAATAATAATAATACTTCCTCACGAACACTAGAGTGTACCCAAAGGCATAGCCTGTGCGGGTAGAGGACGGCTATTATTATTTGCTGCGAGCAACTTACTGATTTTTAATGGCTAAAGCAATAATTTAAGATTACAACTGCAAACCTAAAAATACTAGTTCGAAACCTACTATGCCATCACATGAAAGACAGTCCGTAGTTATATTCTGTTTCTGATTCGCAACTGTCATTTATTAATTTGTTATAAACATTAAAATAACAAACTGTGTTTTTTTAATTGTTTTGCTTATAAACTGAAAACTTATTGATCAATCTGGTTGCTCCAATGGAAAGAATTGTAGATAATTGAAATACAAACAAAATGGGATATATTACGACCCGGTCGGATCAATAGTAACGGAGAAAAACTGGAAAAACAGGAAAATTTTGCTATTTTTTGAAAAATTCACAGCTCCGCCATTTTTCAAGAAGTAGGATTAACCTTTCTCCTGATAGTACTGTATAATTTATGCGTGCACAAAACAGACGCAGTCGGATAGTTAGTTTTGGCAAAACTTCAATTAAATTTTGTTTGCACTAACTTGCAGCGTGCCTGGATGCTCTAGATAGCCCGATTTCAATTTCTCAAACAGATTATGATGGAAGAAGTATAGTTCCACAAAATTTATATTCTCATTTTGCGCTACAATTTTGCGAAATGGGTGAAAACGGCCAAGCCCGCGTTAGCTGTCGAGTGGTAGGAGAGTCCGGGAGATGAGGGGAATTCTTCTAATGAACGGATTACGTGATAATACGCTTTCCCTTATCTCCCACTCTCTCCTACCACTCGACCGCTTCCACCAGCTCGGTCGTTTTCAGTCATGTTTGCAAGCATTTTTCACCAATTTTGCAGCATTTTAGTGCAAAATGAGAATATACGTTTTGTGGTACTGTTCGTCTACCTTCAAAATCTGTTACAGGAATTGAAATCGGACCGTCACTAGAGCATCCAAGCACGCTACAAGATAGTGCAAAATAAAATTCAAATTGCAATTGTGCCAAAATTAATGATCCGTCAATGCCTGTTTTGTGCACACATAAAGTACGCATGATTCAATACTTTCATGAGAAGGGCCAACTATATTTCTTGAAAAATGGCGGAGTTAAGAATTTTTTAAAAATCGAAATGTTTCCTTTACTAATGATCGGGCCTCAATAAATTTCGTTTTATTCATATTTCAATTATCTATAATTCTATTCATTGGCGCAACCAGATTGCTCTATTAGTTTTCATTTTATAATCAAAACAGTTTAAAAAACACGTTTTTTGTTATTAAAATGTTTATAACAAATTAATAAATGACAGTTGCGAGTCGAAAACATAACAGAATATAACTATGGACTGTCTTCCATGTGATGGCACAGTCGGTTTTCCACTAGTCATTTTGTTAATAAAAAGTGCTCTATTGATTGGCCTAACCGTAAAACGATGATTTTTATAACAAACACTTATATTTAATTCTATTGCGTAATCATATACCAATTAATGACCACCTACGTATCCACCCAACTAAATATTTAGCAAAATAATGACCTTGTCTGCATTGCAAAATTGCTCTTACGTCAGAAAATGACCAGGATGGAAAAAGTATAACAGGTTCCTCGAAATCATTTGCAGACAATAGGAACTGATAGGAGATTGTGCAACGTACGGTAATGATAATCTGATGTAATTTAAAACCATCGTAGCTAATCATAATAATGTTGATTCTCAATAATTTAATCGGAACCATAAAACTGAACTTTGATTTCAGCACTTCCGAAAGTTGTTGCTGCTGTGCTTTCACAGTGCTAACGTTACATTTATAATATTTGCTGTTTACAACACGTTGAACTGTATGGCCGACAATAATATTGGGGATTTCTGGAAAAAATTCGAAAAATGCATACAGCTTCTTGAAAGTGTCATACATCAATTATTTTTAGATATTAAAAACAAATTTTTGCATAAATTAAATAACATAGAAAGAAAGCATATTATATGAATTTGTGAATTATGCAGAAACCAGCCTGAAAAAATCTACCTTATAAGAGAATAAATCCGTCCCGTGTACCTACATACATAATGAAAGGGGAACATTGTGGTTTAATAATTCAATAATACCCGCCCTATCATTTACCAGCGAGTTTCTCTGGGTAGCTGATTCAAAAAGGTGCAAGGGATCAAAATTTTAGATTTTTTTCACGGCCAACCCAATTGTGATGTTCAAATGTTTTTCTTTGGGGAAAATAGAAAATGTTGGCTACAAAAACTGTAGGCAACCCTCATTCACCTCTTTGAATCAGAGTTACCTTATTTTTGGAGCAACAAATGAATAGAGCGTCCACAAAGCCAAGAGTCTGTAGAGGAAGAACCCCGCAAACTCCTTATGGAATTTGGGTCCCATTGGATTTTTTTGAATTTTTGGTATGATGTAGTCCACGTTATTCTCAACCAATGTAACCATTGCGCCATCTCAAAAAAATTAACAGTTTTGCTGCTATGTGGCCTTGAAATAACCCCTTGCGCAAATTAGACTATTTTTTAATCCGGTAATAATATTTTCACCTGTTTCATTGTTGCTAATGTTGCACAATATTGCGCTGTTTTATAAAAAAAAATCTTACCCTTCCCCTTCTTCCCCAACTCCTATTACAAAACGCAAAAGAAATCTCGAGTGCCTTTAAATGTATCGTCGAATGTTTAAATATGCCTGTATAAGGAAAATAGCAGGTTTTTTATGATTATCCTCCCTCCCCCCAAAGGGCACAAAACGAATACATTTAATATGATGCAGTTCAAGGTAAAAAAAATTATTAGTTTTGATGCCATGGGGCGTTGAAATCACACCTTGCTCAGAATAGACTATTCATTATTATTGGCGGAATATCTCCACGTAGTTTAGTTTAGATTATGCTGAACAATTGTGTAATTTTTTATTTAAAAAAAAATATAAACCTCTCCCTTTCCCCCATCCCCTATTTTAAAACACGAAAAAAAAGTATTCTCGACTGCTTTATCAAAATGAATGTTTTAATCAGCACAAATTAAGGAAATCGTACAGTTGTTTAATTTCACCATTCCCTCCCTTCGAAAAAATTTTGGTGGATTTCGCTGCAGTATTATTGGAATATTTCTGGGCTATTTGTCTTTGACATTTCCGAAATCACAACGAGCATTATGGATGAATAAGAGTGATATTGCCAGCTACATATGACACCCTGTATATTTCAATGATCCAGTTCTGGGACATTCCAAAACCGGGAGTTAGGGTTAATTTTTCAATAAAATATCCTTAATATATTCTTCCCAATTTTTCACACAATTTTTCACAGTTTGCTATGGAAAAGTAATATTTGCTCATTTTTTGCAGTATCAATTATATGTTTTTGTGAATTTTGTAAAAAGTGAAGAAATTTTGAAAATTAAGCAAATATTACTGACTAAAAAGAGATAATCACACCCACAAGTGACACCCTGAATAATCAATTGATTAAACCATTGGGATCTAGGGGTTTAAGAGTATTCTGAAACAGAATTTGATGTTAATTTTGTGATGACAAAATCCTTAATATGTTTTCCCCACTTTTTCACTTTTCAATTGGTCATAGTTATCCGAGGAAAATGGATATACGAATGTTTCATCAACATAAAGGTAGGTATTCCTGAGTACAACAATATGAGGGTGTGGCTGCTCAAAGTTATACCTGGCGACAAACACAATTACTGAATGTGTCTTTTTACCGGAAAAAGCAATATGTCAATATATCAATATATCAGTATGAATAAAAAGTTAAAAAATTATTTCAGAAATTGAAACAACAATAACAGAAGTCATCGACAATTTAGTCCTCTACCCAACTAGAATACGAATGACATACATACCGAATTCTCGTCTCCAATTAGCTTCAGCAATGTTATAAACTGTACATTTTATTTTTATTTTTCAATTGTCCATTACTGCTTTATAATACGGTTGCTATTAACAGACCCATAACGCCGGTAAATGTTTTTTTTGTAGTTCAAAAAATTAATTAATCAGAAAAGTTTACTGTACATGAAAAAGGGACTAATTAAATAAATTTTATCCACAATCACCTTATAATTGAAGTTTTATCCACACTTATGAACCGTATAAAGTACCACTTTATCCACTAGTGGAATAATGGAATTACTTTATTCCACTAGTGGAATAATGAAAAATACAATCTTGAATATCAATCACATTTTACTTATTTTCACCAACTTCACAAATTTTTACAAATGGAGTCGATAAACAATCGAAAATACATAGCAACCATTCAACACCTCCCGATATTTTTGTATGTTATTTCAATGATTTTTGAGGAGGTGACAGCCGCTGTCAGAGCAAAACGTCAAATCATTTTGTGATGAAAAATTTCCGCGATTCTGATTCTAAATGAATGTGATTGTGAATAAAACGTTGTATTGCATGCGTGTTTTAGATACATTTTATTTGCTTAAGAAATTTAAACGCTCCAGCTTTGCTCTCGCGTTTAATAAAATGATATCTAAAACACTTATACAATAAATAACTATTCTCTCAAATAGAAATGACAATTTTCAAATGTTCCTGAAAACTTAGTACCAAGTTTGAAGTTCTGTGAGTTGACCGATGATGGACTCCTCAATGTGCATTCGGTTTCGTTCGGAACGTTAACATTTTCTTTTTCGGAAACAGAATGGGCTATCATTGTAGCAATTTTGTTCTTCAAGGAGATACTTTCTTCAATATGGCTCTCCGCTACCGCACTACTCTTCCATTTTCCATGTAATTTTAGTGTTTCAAAGGAAGCACCACCTTGAACAAGAAGCGTTGACGACGTTCGGCGTTGACAATGTCCGGTGTCCTTTCGGGTTTTCCAAATTATGGTATTTCGCTATGATAGAAGGAACACTTCCTATAGTTGATTTCATTGAAAATATGAACCATGTGATGTTGATTTCATTGAAAATATGAACAGGATGTTCATAAAGTCAGTTGTGGAATCATCTGCGACTGAAAGTTGGAATTTAGATAAGAATCTCCAATGCAAACTGGACATTTAATAAATAATCAACTATCTGAATGAAAATGCAAATTTTCACTTTCAGATTTTTTCTCTCAAGTTATATAGGGTCTTTCTCAATAACTATCAGATGTAGTTCAATGTCCAGCGTCGCTTTAGCCGGGGAAGTAGTTGTTTTCTGTTAGATATTACAAAAAAGTAACTTCAATTTCATCGTAGGGTTTTTTCCATTTCCAGAGGAGTCATGTATTGATTCTATTTTCAATTGAGAATGTTTCTCTTTGAAACATAAATCCCTTCCAAGAGAGGTTATCTTATACGGTGGAAAATAGCGACTTAATTCCAACTTTCAGTCGCAAATGATTCCACAACTGACTTTATGAACATCCTGTTCATATTTTCAATGAAATCAACATGCCATACCCATGACAGGTTTTATGTCAGAAAAAATATTTTCTAAGTTTCACCGCGCAAGAAATAGTCCAACAATTCCTCATTACAGTATGAAATTGCTTCTGAAGAGTATGTTTTCCAATTCTTCCGACCTCCCTGATGATCTTAGAAGAGTGAAATAGATTTTTGTCAACCAAAATGTATTGGAGGCCTAGCGAAATAGATGCAATTAACGCATCAATGGAATGAGCGATTTTCTGTGAGTGATACTTCTGAATAACATTCTCCCTTATCTCATTCATAGATAAGAATCTCCAATGGAAACTGGACATTTAATAAATAATCAACTATCTGAATGAAAATGCAAATTTTTACTTTCAGATTTTTTCTCTCAATTTATATAGGGTCTTTCTCAATATCTATCAGATGTAGTTCAATGTCCAGCGTGGCTTTAGTCGGGGAAGTAGTTGTTTTCTGTTAGATATTACAAAAAAGTAACTTCAATTTTATCGTAGGGTTTACCATTTCCAGAGGAGTCATGTATTGATTCAATTTTCAATTGGGAATGTTTCTCTTTAAAATTTCCTTTAGTATTTTTACCTAGAGGTAACTCAATGCATTTATTATTCATGTAGGGTAAAAAAAACCTACGTTGTTTACATCCTTTTGGTCGTAGTGCCATGTAATTTTCAAAAAAGTTCAAGACTCCTATTTCGCTTTCTTCAACAGTGGTGAAACTTTTTGAGGTGCAGGTCTTGGTCTCTGGTACCTTGATCAGTAAAACGGCTCCTCTGTCTTCAATGTCATCAATTGTCATCTTGACCATTTCATCACGTCTTAAGCCTCCAAATACGCACATTACCAGAAAAACTTTATGTAGCAGAAAAGTATCATCTGGAGCTTTTCTTATGAAAAGTAATACTTGTCCACCTTCCAACACCTTTGATTTTTTGGGAATGTATCCTTTTGGTTTAACTTTCAGAAATGCCATCAGTTAACTGAATGTTGATATATTAATGTTTTCTTTAACAATTAATGTTGATTCCATCTGTGAGTATTTGGTCCATAGACTATAGTAGCACTATATTTTTCAGACTGAAATAATGTAAATTAAATAAAAAATATTAATATTTTTCATGAGATAAACTCACCAGTTCCTGGAAGTTTCATTCACGGTATTCACTCTGTTTTCATCTTTCCATTTCAAAAAATGATCATACTCCTAATCGTATAAGTATTTGGATTTCACAGGCTGTGAATTTTCTAACGCTCTTTCAGCTTTGAGCGTCACATTCTGTGGGATCTCCAAAATTATTATGAACACAACCGTTTTTAGTTTCCTCCGCTAACAAGCGTGTCAATTCTTACAAAAATGCAGCGTCATTTTATTGAATAAATAACCTCTTCAATGTTTCCATGGCAATTGCATAGAAGCTCACTAGTGCTCAGTTGCCGACCAGAACGCAGTAAATACTATGAGAAGAAATGTATGAAGTAAACAACGTCGTTTAAGATACTTTTTTCGTGAAAATTAGAATCTTGTATGCACCACGAGCGTTACTAGATCCTAACGCCCATCGGGCAACATTCATGTTACTCTCCGGACGTTAGGATCTATATAACGCACTTACTTGGTACATGAATAGCTATTCAATAAGTCCTTAAATGTTAATTTACTTTTTGAAAAATAAAATATAATGAAAATATAAACTGAAAAAATTTATGCTAAACTTTATTTAATTTTTATGGGATGAGAAGTCAAATTGCAAAGGAGGTATTAGGAAAAAATGGGTTCTTTCGTAAATTATTTTTCTGTCCTTCAAAATATGCCACTGAAATTGACAGTAAATACTATGGTCGGGAACGTATTTTTACCGCATTTTATCAGACTGGCCCTATGTCTGATAAATTATAGACGTCGGCGTCGATTTGACATAGAGTAATAATGATAATTAATGGTGTAGTATCTGATTCCCATAAGATTCATTTTTCCAGGAGAATTATTTCTCGCCCTTGACTGAATCTAATCCTGTATGTCTTACGACTAACATTACAGAGTGAAGACATCCTGTTGTAATTACAAGTTCTTGTTACTGATTATATTATATCCATTATTACGAGCAAAATGAATCGTTTGATAAATTCTGCGCAACCAACTTATTAAGTCTTGATTACGATGTATTTTACGTCTTCTGGTGAAACCAGGTTAATCTTCATGAAACTGAGGAAAAAATAGTAGGATAGGAGTACAACAATTATACAATGCGTTGAACCGTTGGCGTTGTCGAGATGTAGGTCAGTTTTCCGAGATATACAGCTGGATGTTGTGCATATGTATGGGTGTTTTGAAAGGATTCTGATTATAGTAGCGTGTTCTTCATCAGGAAGTAGTATTTCAAGAGTGTGAGTAAGTATTTTCTATAGAGAGCCTACTAATGAACCTAAAGTTTATTTGTTAGTTTTCCATTATTTAGCTGGATATTGATATAATTGATTGATTCATCAGCAGAAGACTCAAACAGAAAACATAAATTGAGTATTGAATTCGAAATATACTTTTTCTACTAGCGTGCGGAAAATTCCACTTTTCCGCACTCATTTTAGTTTTGAAAGTGTAACTTTTCCACACTAGTGCGGAAAAGTGAATTTGTTTATGTCGTTATGTAACTCAATCAAGAGAGAAATGTGAGCTGTTTTCTTTATTTTGCAACAAAATGAGAATGATTATGCCCAGATCTTGCCTTCAGCCTTTTCACTGGGGTAGGGAATGGTTTTTTCGTCGTAACTTCAGTCGGCCGACTCTTGTGGAATTCGGCGTTGAATCTTGTGAGATGCTGATATGTTGAGAATGTTCAGATGAAAATGAGATGTGAACCATGAAGTTGATGTTGCACTATGCACTGTCACTATTGTAGGTAGGGGTTTGGATTTCACTCTACTGCTCGTCAAGTGAAGCACTGCTACGCTAGGCCGGAGACTCGATCTGGGATATGTATAGTTTTTGCAGGTGGTACAGGGTGTACCAACTATATTGATTGAGAGTGATTTTAATAGTTGAGATTACTACCATCAAAATCCCGTTAAGGACCTAAGAACTAAACCTGAACCTAAAATTAAAAACTTAGAGTTGATGAATAAGGAAACAACGCGAACGTTTATGGAACTGTAACTAGTACTAAGAGTTCATAACTCCCATTCTTTAACCGCATAATTCTTAGGTTCAGTTCTTAGTCTTAAGTTTAGTTTGAAAACTGGTGCCAAAACAAGGCAATTAAAACTTCAAAAACGCCGTTTTTTCGCTACACATGCATGCCAAACACTCTTTGGTCTAGGTACTCAATGTCAAAAAGTTTAATTAAACTCAAAAATTTAGACCAAAAATAGGCGAACATTTTCTAGAAAGAATTTTTTTTAATTTTATAAATGAAGCGCCGGACGAATCGAGCTGCGCCCCCAGGTATCGCACAGATTCTGACCTGTTAATCCGGTCAGAGCCATGAATCCTCCAGAGAGTTCCGCGCATACGCGCTTCCTTCTCTTGGTGAGCTCTGGCTTGGCCGGACTCAGCACTACTTTGTCACTCACCAAATACGGTACGACTTTCTTCTGCAGATGGGTTTGCTGTGGCTGCATTGCAGGTTGCAGGCATATATCTATTAACTAAGAATATGGATAATAAGGATAGCCTATGTGATGCCTAAAAAAGTGAGCATCGACTTCGAATTGGACGCTGTTAAATTAATGCGCTTGCGCCAGAAATTACTATTCAAAGACTCGATTTTGTTTTTTCATCTCTTTCTTGCGTGCATGATTCGGCAGCAGCAATTATCGAACATATGAGAAGCATATGTTTCCAACATAACCTCATAATATGGATAAGTTTACAGAGAGCAAGTGTAGATTGTGCTAATTATAAGAGGGCGGCACTATATGGGTTTTATTTCTGAGAATATGACACATTTGATTCTAGATTCATGCCAGAAGGAATTTAATATCGCCGCGTTTTACTTGGAGTTCGTGTTCAGGAGGCAAAAAATACATCACTACCAGCAAACTATTTTTCTCGGCGGTTATGAGGCCGATGTGGAACGAGATTTAGCTTTTCAAACAACTGTCTGTCACATACCCAATCCATATTTCTTCAAGTTTAGTGAGTAATTTATTCGCTTTTGGCAGAAAATTGATTGATGAAACTCTAGTAGCAGGTAACAGACAGTCTGTTACAAATGGATCAATGAATCGTTTTATTAATGACACGCAGTTTAATTGACCGTCTTGCATAATTCTCATTCTCCATTTATCCACATTATAAAAATGTTAGCCTATTTTCAATATGAGACACTGAAATGAAATTATTATAATTTCATTTCAGTGATATGGGACGGTTGAAAATGTCAAAAGAAGCATAACCTCAAAAATGTATGACATTTCTCGTGATTCAGAATTCGGCATGCGAGGCATGCGCAATAGTTTCCCAGCCCCCGTTTGAGAAAAGGTAAGATAGATATTTTTGGCTTCAATTTGATTACGTTGCGTCTTATGGCGTGTTATCAATATTTGTAGTTAATAGATATATGGTTGCAGGCGACTACAAAAGAGGTGACAGGCTCGATTCCAGCTGGGGTCTATTGTATTGTTCTGTCGTTAGTGGTTCCTAGTTAAATAGGCCTGTGTTTTTCACCAGGTTCAGTAGTCTATTTACTAGGTGTTTCGGATTCATGCCTGTTTCTAGGTTGATCTATCCGAATATTCTGTTGCGCTTGTTGAGCAGCGCGTCGCATTCGAAGATGATGTGAGAGGCTGTTTCCTCCTCGACACCACAGTCCACGGTTTCTCTATTTATTCCCATGGTGTGTAGGTGTGTCCTAAGGCCGCAGTGTCCGGTTAGTAAGCTGATCGTGCGTATCTGGTTCTGGACCTGTGAATGGTGATTCAATGCTTTCTTTGCAAGTTGGTCTGCTTTTTCATTGCCTTCAATTCCCCTATGTCCGGGCACCCACACAAGTGTAACCTTGTTGCGTTTTGACAGTTCATTGAGGCTCAGAAGACATTTCCAGACTTGCTTTGACTTTATCTGCATTGAGTTCAGAGCTTTTATAGAACTCTGGCTGTCAGATAGAATGTAGATGTGTTTTCTTTCATACCCACGGTCTAGATTCATCTGTATGCATGTCCTTATTGCATATGTCTCTGCTTGGAATACTGTGGTGTTGTTACCAAGTGGGACTATTACATTCCTTTTTGGCCTCACCCTGTATATTCCTGCTCCTGTTCCTTTATCTGTTTTTGAACCATCTATGTATCAGATGTTTCCAGATGATAGTGATTCTACTCCCGAGTCCCATTCGTTCCACTTGAGCTGCGTTTTGAATGGTTTTTCGTACGAGTATTGTGGTAGCATATAGTCTGATATCGACTAGGTATGAGTCCATTAATAATAATAATAATAATAATAATAATAATAATAATAATAATAATAATAATAATAATAATAATAATAATAATAATAATAATAATAATAATAATAATAATAATAATAATAATAATAATAATAATAATAATAATAATAATAATAATAATAATAATAATAATAATAATAATAATAATAATAATAATAATAATAATAATAATAATAATAATAATAATAATAAAGGCCGCAGAAAATGCAGCTCTTCTGCAGCTACATAGAGATAAGCCTTTGCATGGGGTCTTCTTCAGAAACGTTGAAGACCTTGGCTTATCCAAGAACTTGACCTACGCCTTCCTTAGGTCAAGTGGGCTGAAGTCGGAGACCGAGGGATTCATAATGGCCTGCCAAGATGGTGTCTTCAACACCTTGGTCTACCGAAGCCACGTGATGGGTATAGAGGTCCCTGATATTAGATGCAGGGCCTGCCGTCAGGCGCCTGAGACCATTATGCATTTGCTGTTAGCATGTCCAGCATATGCGGTCTCAGCCTATATCCACAGACATAACGCGGCTCTACGAGTGTTATATTACCACCTACGACACTCGTACGGTATAGACGAGACACCAGTGTTGCCTTACGCTCCGGGGGATATTGAGTCCGTGGTGGAGAATGAGAAGTGCCGGATCTACTGGAACTACTCATTTCCCACCCTCAGGCAAATACAGGCCAATAAGCCTGATGTAGTACTCCTCGACCATGGAAGTAAGACGATATTCGTCATTGAGTTTTCGGCTCCTGGCGAAACGAATATCGTCCGAAAGGAGGAGGAGAAACGGACGAAATATCGAGATTTACTCTTCGAACTCCGCAGGCTCTATCCAGACCATTCTGTAAAAATGGTTGTTCTGATAATAGGGTCCCTTGGCGGTGTGATGGATTCATTACTCTCGAATTTAAAAATCATACCGGCATGTAGAAAGATGTCAGAAATCATAGCCGGAAGAATGCAGAAGGCTGTCATCCTCGGTTCATTACGTCTGCTCAGGGCACACGATTCCCGGACCCAATAGCTGCTTACCTCATAGTTTGGGGAGTGGTTATTGGGGTAATGATGTTGCCAGCGCGCCCTCCGAATGTATCGGAGCATCGGAGACAGGGTCCGACTGGAGGATTTTAATTCAAATCAGAAATAATAATAATAATGTTTACCTATTCACAATACTGGTTACATATAATTGATACAGAGCCAGGGTAAATAAACATAGGCATCACAGAAGCAACATTTCCGAAAAAATGTTCCTTGTGCATGATATCGCCAAATCTTAACAATAAGTAAACAAAATGGCAAATAAAATATCAAACTGAGGATGATCATGATATTCAGTTTGTAACAACACAGTGTAAATATGTATAGTATAAAACATATATGGGTATAGATAAAACGTACATAAAATCAGTATTGGTAGTATGGGTTGATTGAGATGTTGATTCATGGGCCGTGGTGGTTGGCTGGTAAAAGCGTACGCGTCGCAAGCGTGGGGTCGTGGGTTCGATCCACCGATTCACCGGTCTCGTGCATGGCACCACACGTTAAAAGGTAAGGGCTCTCGAGTCTCTCGAAGACTTCCGAGGGTTGCCCGTAGGGGTGCAATCAGTTGACGGAAATAACAATTTTAACAATAATAATTCAACAAGCATAAAATATCACATTATCTTGATATTTATGGCACCTATTAATGGACTGTATTTTTTCTGGTAGTATGTTCCAAATCTTTGGGCCAAGGTAGTTGCAGTGTCTTTGCAATCGTCAAGTTTTGATTTATTATTAATGGTCCCATGTCTAGCAGCTTGTTAGTGTAAGACGTGAATGGTAAGTATTTTGTTTTTTCTGCGTTCAACGTTAATTTGTTAAATTGAAACCATTTTAAAATATTTTTGAAATCTCTCTCTGATTTTGTTTTGAGGTCATGTCACGTGTCCCCAATAGAAAATTGCTGTAACATCTGCAAAACTGAAAATGGTCCCTCCGGAATTCATTTTCAGTAAGCTATTTATGTAGATAATGAACAAGATAGGTCCCAAGACCGTACCTTGAGGGACACCGTAAGTTACCGTGCTTGGACTACTTCTATTTCCATCAATGTCAACTATCTGTTTTCGATTGCTCAAATAGGATTTGAAAAGTTCATTTGATTTGCTCCGTATGCCGATGTTTTCTAATTTCTCGAGGAGATTTTTATGACATACAAAGGATTTTGAAAGGTCGACAAAGATACATAAGGCAGGTTTCGATATATCCAATGATTTGTAAATTTCCGATGTTAAAGTGAATATAGCGTCCTCTGTCGACCTTCCATCTCTGAATCCATATTGATGTTTAGATAGAATATTGAATTTTTTCAGAAATCCCGTTTTATGATTTTCTCTAAAATTTTTGCGAAATTTGAGATTAATGATATAGGTCAGTAATTGGTAATCTCAAGCCTAGTCCCATTTTTGTAAATAGAAAATATATAAATTCAAATAAAATAAAATCATCTGTAGATCTGCCCTGAATTCTTATTATTGCTTATTATTTGCTATTCACTGACAAAATTGCTTGAAGGAGTCGTTAATAGGGCTTAACCTTGGGGCTAGGATTGCATTATGCAGGGCATTCGGTAGATATTGAATAAACCACATCTTTCTTCCCATGCCCAATCTTCATTTTAAATCTATCGGATACAAACAAAGTCATTGTGATGGAACAAATTGACAAAATGATGATTAACTCAACGCAGAAATGGCGAAACGACTATGGATAGAATTTATCTAGATACTAGATAAACCAGCGTACTAACAAATCTTTTTTTTTCATAAATAAACTAGTAAAATATCACAGTAAATACTCAACCTCAAAAAATATTATTTTCAAATGTCTGTAGCTCGGAGCTCTCATCCACATTATGAGTTTTTGAAATTAGAGTTTTTTCGTACACACCATTATTTATGAGTAAATACACGATCAGAAGGACTTCTTGATAGTGAAAACTTCCTTAATCCCACGTTAGTTACTGCCCTTCCACATTATAATGGCATTGAGTGTAACCCTGTTACTCGATTTTACATTAAAATAATTTCAAAATAAATATGGGAATTCGTAAAAATGTACGTAAAAATGCAAATGGTACGTAACATACTTTTTTCAATCAGTTTATTCGATGCACGGTTTCAATCCGCGCCCATATGACCATTGTTTGAAGTTGACTAAGTAGAATGCAATCTAGATAAATAAAACATGTATTCCGAAGTTTTAGGGGCTTGGCCGAGGCATCATACCGTTGTCTCGAGTGTAGGACGTAGGATGTTTTATGATTTACAACGTATAATCTTTGCCAATTTTAATTTTATAGAGTTGCATTTGGGCGTACCGGCACATTTTCTGACTTTGCGAGTGTGCAGATATATACATGCTCAAAAGTTTCGCACCTATCCTCTCGATGGACGACTCTTCCCATAGAAATGTTTTGTTTCAGTTCAGTGGTGGCCATAAAAAAGCAGAATTATTTTCGTGAACACGATAAATAAGAAAACCATTAATAAGTAAATCAATTATCTATCAGAATAACGTTTTATAAGACTCAAAAACAGCAGAATAAAATGTATACAACCCATTAATTACTAAAAACATTTAGCGGGCGTTATGATTCATAATGCCCTCCATAACGCCCCGGGCATGAGTCTGTTAAGAGCAACCGTTGCCAAGGTATTTATTATAAAGCAGTAATGGACAAGTGAAAAATAAAGCATCATACGCGAAAACCGTAGAACTAGATTTCATAGATCTGAACTCGTCAAGAATGGAAAGTGACCGAAATGAAAAACTAAGTAATCGCAAATCTCAATAACCTAGGCATAAAGGTATATTTGAATTAAATTTAAAATAACATTGTATAGCACAGAACAACACCTAAAAATATAAAATGACAACTTTTAAACCATAGCTCGCCACAGAGGGTAGGGATGGGGTAGGTACTATTGCATTTTTAAGGTGATAGGTTTTTAATACTGCCCTTCGTGGAATATCAGAGGGCGAGTAAAACCAGAATACATCCGCCCTAGAGCAAATCATACGCTCCGAGCAATAAAAGATATAGAGGGGGCTTCTCTGTCTATTTTTCGAAATCTACATACCCGACGTTGTTTACAAACATCTCAGCCCGAATCATGTTTAAAATGGGCATTGTCGGATATATCCGTTTGCACTCGGGGACCAGGTTGGAATTCCATGTTATTTTCACTCTTAACTTGGCTGTCATGTTTGTTTACGACCGTTTACGACTTATTTATCGTCTTGTCAAATCAAACCATGGGCGTCGCAGCATGGTAATCATGGCATAATCCCGATTTTGAGACAAAAATACACTATTTGTTGAAATAGCTGTATAAAACATTGTTACTATTTAAGTCGACCTTAACAACGATTACCTATCAATAATTAGGAAAAAACGTGTTGCAGTGTGGGTACACTAAGAAGTAAATAAGCAAACTCAACTCTTCTGTCTTGTTGGAATGTCTTTCGAGTACTTAAAACGTCGTTGATACTGCAATACGAGCTATAACTCGAAACATTTATTTCACAGGAGACTGTAAAATGATAATAGGTACAACATAAACATTTTTTATGCGCGATTATTTTATACTTTGAATTCCAAAACAATGACCGGTAGAAATTCTTATGTAGTGGTTATTTTTTTTCTTTGGTGTTTTGGCATCGACTGCTATGGTCATTAGTAGTTATTAGCTATAGTCTTCTGTAAAATGAATATTTCTGGACTTATTGCTCGTATTGCAGAATAAACGACGATAGGTAGTTTAGCGATATTTTTTTACTTTGAATTTGTTGGACATGGAATTTACTTCACTGTTCTGCAACTATAACATTATAATAACTTGGCAGTTATGTGTGTGTGTGTGTTTGAAATGTATGCTATTTTAGAGGAATTCGTGTTTGTGAAACCGATGATATGGACTCAGATGATACCAGAAGAAAGTGTTTAAAAGTAGCAACGAGAACTATAATCCGTCAGATACAAAAAATTAGACTACTACAGCAAAAGAATAGAAGAATGCAAAACAAAATTTTAATTTGTTTCAAACTGGGCAGACGATTTACAATAAGCAAATCATCGCTCCACCCTGTGAGCAAATCAATACTACATCAAAATAGATCTGTTGTTTGGTATGTCTGCAGAGATGTCTCCAGAGATACATGTCGACCCCTATTTAACTCATAAACTTTAATGACTCTCACCTGTTTGATGTTTAAGAAACAGAAGTAAAATAATAACTACATGAGAAATTCTCGTTTTCTTACTAGGCAGACTTGTAATATCGATCGCTTCCTGAGCCTAACTCTACATAAGTAGAGACATTATTTTTTGACAACTCTAAAACACTTTTTGATTATCTGCCCCAGGATACCAAAAATCTAAATTCAGAAAAAACATAAGAAAAAGAGTTAAAGAGCTATTAAGGCATTCACTTCATTTTGGATGAGTAAATCAATGATACAGTTTCAACATTAATTTTAATGTAATCTGTTATGTATATTATAGTTTATGTGTAAATTATTATGTGTATTATAATGCATGTATATCATATATATAGTGTAGGTATAGTGTATAGTTTACTGATGTGATCCAACAATTTGAATATATTAACTTTTTTACTTCAGCACTTTCATTTATTTTTTCAGTATTTATGACCTTATTGTATGCTTTGTCAGCAAGAATCTAATTTTTCGCACAATACAGTATTTTTGATTGACATCTTGACAACACACGTGATTTCCAACCAGGCATGTTGTCGTCTAGAGATAAAAATATAAAATGAAAAAAATTTATCAGCACGCCGCCACTGGTTCTAATCTTACATCCGAATATCATAACAATAACAAATCTCCCCCTCCGAACTCGGAGGTTACCCCTCACCCACAATCTATCACAAAGGATAGTGATATGCAGCTTTCATAACAACTTGTGTTATTTATATAGAAATGGCACCTCTATATCTTTTATTGCTCAGGGATCATACGATGTTAGTAGGCTATTAGATGCTGTAGGTCTAAGTCCATTTGGTGATATCTATCCCTGCCTCCTCCAATTTATGCAAGGGGATTGATTCATTAGTTTATATGTAAGTAATCAGGTCATCTTGAATAGTTATTTTCATTATTGAGTTTTTCGTTTACGCCCGGAAAAACATCGAAAAAACCGGGTATGAGCTTTCATTGCTTTATGTGTAGGTGCTACACGTCTTCTGGATTTTCATGGAAAATATCCAAAGCCTGGTAAATAAGCCCAATAAGCTTTTTTGGTCTGTTATAATGAGCTCTGACTGCTGTTATCTCCCTAGTCAGCGGACTTCCAAGAATAAAGTGTCTGAAGAATTTTTTATACTGTTGTTGTCATAAGTTCTTCGATGGATGGAATATCGGATAGATCCCTCAATACGTCTAACCGAAAATATATAATCACTATTTGCGATGAGACGGAGTGCTTTGTTCTGCATTCTCTCCAGTTTCACCTTCTGAGACTTGGGGAGGCTGCAGAACACTGGACAAGCATATCATAGATGGTCTGATGACCTGATGACACCTTGTTCTCCATGGCTGGCTTGGAACTCCTGGCTATCAACGGATTTGTCCTTTTTATAGCAGCCAAAACATGGCAAGTTGACATGTTTCCTAAGTGTGAATCCTTTATCGAGCTGCACCCCCAGGTTTTGCACAGATTCTGCCCTGTCAATCCGGTTACCAAGAGCCATGAATCCTCCGGTGAGTTCCGCGCATACGCGCTTCCTTCTCTTGGTGTATATCATGAACAATCCGTGTCACTTGGGAGGAAGTTGAATGACCTCTCCGGAAGACGAACTGCTCCTCCGGGATGAGTTCGACCCCTTCTTCAAGATCACTAAAGTAGGATTCGGTCCACCACCTTGGCCACCGCACTGAGCTGTAATATCGGGCGGTAGCTCTCGGTGCCCGCTTCGGATTTTCCCGGTTTTATAGGATCGGGATGATCTCCGCTTGCTTGAGGCATTGCGGGTAGTGCTGCCATTTGATGATACTGTTGATGGTGTATATCAATTGCAAGAGAGAATTCCTTGGGAGGTTTCTGAGCAAAGTTGCGTGCCAGGTGTCTTGTTCCTCGGGAGCCTTTTGATGGTTTCCTGAATCTCCTCAATGTTCGTCATCAACTTCAAGAAGGCTCGATTGTTCATCGTTTTCGCTGTTTCTCTGGACTCTCTGGTTTCATAAGAAAAACTTCCTCTTGTATTCCCCAAACATCTCTGCCTTTTTCGGATCGGTCACAGCATGCTGTTGACCATTCCTCACGGCAGGGATATCCTTGCGCCTCCTGCGAAGTGGTCTAGACATCTGCCATAGAGAACTGTCCCCAACATTTAGGCTTTCAAGTTTCTTCTTCCAAATTTCATCCTTGTATTGTATTAGTTCATTTATTTTCCGCCCCAGATTCATCATGTTTTCACGATGAATTGGGCTGCGGGTCTGTTGCCACTTCTTCCTCTCTTTGTTATTTAACTTTATAATTTCTAGGATGTAATCTGGGAGCAGATCCTTGTATTCTCTCACCACCTTCGTCCTGGTAGTGACATCCCTGGCTACCGAGATATTCCCTATCCATCTCTGAGTCTCTGTATCTGTTTTCTTCAATGATACCTGGTGTTATTCTTGTTTTTTCGTTAAGTACACGTGGCTAATGACCATAGCAGTCGATGCCAAGACACCAAAGAAAAAAAAAGTACTCTCCTGTACTCTTTCCAATCAGTGGATGAGTAATCGCACATGTCACCCTTTTCCCTCTCGGGTTTTGCCCTCCACTGACTGCAAAGCGCACAGGATCGTGGTCTGAAATGAGTTCAGAGATGGTTCAGAGTTCAGAGATATCTGAAACGTTCTTGTTCACTACCAATTCGATGGTACTGGGAGTGTGACTGTTCCAAGGGAAATGTGTGGGGGCGTCTTGGAAGTCTCCCGCTAGCAATACCTTGAGCCCGCTGCTAAAGAGATCATCAATGTCCCTAGCAGTGAAATGGTTTTTCTGGGGGTTGTATACCGCATATATCCTCACCCCGCTTTTCAGCTGAATTCCGGTATGTTCAACTGAACATTGTGTTTGTGGTAGAGGTATATGCGATTCGGTACACTGTTCCTCACAGAATTGTTCTCTCCGGCAAAACCTTCGAACTTGTTCGAAGTTTCGCATTTACTCTTCCTGGAGTCTTCGTTTTCCCGAGGAGTGCTTGTTCTTCCTGGCGGGTGACGCTGCGACTGACATACTGTAAGTCGCTGCGACTGACATACTGTAAGTCGCTGCTTCATCCGTAGGGAATTATTAGAAAAACAATTGATTATAATTCATTGGACAGGGACAAGACGACTCTAAAGTTGTCGGACCTACCATTGCACTGATAAGAGGCAAGAACCTCGAAACATGGCTGCAGGTGGTTATCCCCAGTCGAATGAAGGATACTATTTTGTTTGCTTACAACAAGCACGTGCAATTGAGTCTTCTTGAAAGAACGTTGTACAAATATCTGTCGGATGTAGTTCAATATCCGTTGTTGTATTAGCCAGGGAAGTATTTGTTTTTTGTCACTTCGGCGCGCGGAAATTAAACAATTAAATTTTGCGAGAAGTATTTTTTTAGTCTCATCTGAACAGAGCGAACTAACCTTACGTAGACATGTGAGTGCGTGCTTGCAAATATAATCTTGCTAATCTTAGCACTTTTCTAAATATGGTTGAGAATCAACTTAATTTACGTTTTCTGTTTTTTTTTTTGTATACTAAGGTACATCTGAAAATCGATTGTCTTTGCTAGGCTAAATAAGAAAAAAAGGAAAAGTAATGAACTTAATAGCTGACAAGCGCGTTTTCTCACGTCTTTGTAATAAGACTGCAGCAACCGATACTTCATTACCATAAATAAGGCAACACTAATGATGGAATATCAAAGTAACCTTTCGGTTTCGTTCGCCATCACAACGAAATGAAATAAAACCAGTGCAAAAATTAATAAATGCATCCTGGCGTGACCGGTGTTAGTGTTTAAATAGCCTTCGGCTACCGGAGATAAATAGAGGAGAGTATTCATTCGATGACAAACAGTTTCTTTGTTTGGTTTGTGGCTAAACAAAAAAACGAAAGTAATAGTCGCGATGGTCAGAACTGAAACTGTAACATTTTATCAAAAGTGTATTCTATTAGGTTCTTTCGCTTACAGTTGAATCGTTCCAGTTGAGTCATTCTCACTAGCAACCAAAACAGTAATTTTTGATGATATGATATGGCGCAGTTTGCATTCAAAAATTGAAGTTGTGGAATTATTTTCAAATTTTTCTAATAGTCCACCCGAAAAGAAACTAAGAAGTGCTGGTGAATTTTATTTCCAACAACATTGCTTTTTTTGTGGTGAAAACCTGGATGAGCAGAACTCAGCAAAAAGGAATATCCGAATATATTCAGTTCGAAAATTCCAATTTCTTATTGTAGGAATTCCTGACTAGAGGCATCACCCAGTATACCTCTCCGATATTATTTGTTTCAAGTATAAACAGAAGATTCGATGAGGCGAGAGGATTGTGCGACTGGCCAAATAATGACGACACTTCACCTTTAGATTTTAACTTTGAACGTGATGAATGAAGAGTTCGAGGAATAAAAGCGTTTGAGATTATTCCGGCATTTTATTTAATCTCATATTATAAGCTTCATTCGCTTCATATAATTTAATATTTTCTCCCACAATTTACAAATTTATTTCAATTAATGTCCGATGCTAGTTAATAAGATATTCTTTAGCGATTATTGCAATACCGTTAAAGAATAAAATCGGCTTCGTTAAATGATTGCAACTCTTAGAATTTGCGAGAAAATTCATAACCATCACTCGTTTGTCACTAGCAAATAAACATTTTAACAAACAATTGCCGTGCCAATCTGAATTCGGTCCACTCAAGGCACGAAATCACACAGTTACAGCCAAATTACTTGAGCATGCTCTTCGCCCACCTCGCTCCAGGGGCCCATTACCGAGAAAGCACACTTCAGGAACACGTTTCTCAAAAATGGAACATTTTTAGAAAAAACATGTCGACGCTTTTTTGTGAAGATATCCACGCCCTACAAGTTTGTTTCCATACATTATATCGAAATTTTCAACCACTTCCAAGTTATTGATGGAATACCGATTTTCCGTATTCCGTACTCTCCAAAAACTGCCTGTGTATACCAGAAATCATTTCAACTGGTTTTGTCAGGTTTTAGTAACATTTTTGCTACAGGGGCTGGATTATAATCGCACATTCAAACAATTACTAAACATCTGTCATTTTAGAGGTCGTAAGTTTCTGGGATACATTCTTTTTCACTTAATCCCATATTAGTTCTATGGGATTCAGCTCGCGGTGATACGGGGGAAGTCGAAGTATTGATATTCCACGTGAAGCAGCTAGCTGGTCAACGATTTTCTTTCTATACTTGTTTTTGTGGATTTGAGCGATACTATTAACTTATTTTTTTAGTAGATCAGTGGGAAAAACGATGTTTTTGGAGCTAAGCCACTCCAATAGTTTGCCGTTAGTACAATTGCTTGCCGTTAGTACAATTGCTTGCCGTTAGTACAATTGCTTGCCGTTAGTCCAATTGCTTGCGGGTAAATGTTCTTTGTGTAACCTAGAATGATAACTCGTGTTGCCCACAACAATAGTAGATTCCTGCGGAATTAAATCGATCATTTGTTCAAACTATATTTCAAAAACGTCACCATAAGTCCTCTTTCCACATACCCTTATGAACTACCTAAGTATATGAACGATTATTAATCTTTTATCCTTATCTGATGGAGGATTCAAACTCGTTGACAATCAAACCTTCGATGAAGCCTTGCCTTCTGCTCTTAATATTGCCGTCCTGCCAATACTGAGATACAGTATATCCTTCGTTTATCCATGCACGTTGCGTCGATCTTAGTTTCGGGATTGTTTAACATCGCAATATCTGGTTTATCTATCAGTACATATTGTCTCTTATGTTTGGTATAGATCAAGACAATTTGTTTTAAACTTTTAGATTTTGTCATTATAGAGAAACTTGGGTAATCCGGATCAGTTTGAACTGCAGACACAATTTTATCCATTTTGGGAATTTCACTTTTTAGGTAAAACGCATTGACTTTACGCCTAAACCTCTGCTTTAACGATTCGTCATCTATGGTCGACCCGGAGATGTTTTTGGTGGTTGATGAATGAGCTCACTTTTCTTTTCTCTCATCAATTTGTAGTTGGTGGACTTCGTTATGCACGATACAGGAGATGCTTTTGTAACAGTCTCATCTACACTGGCACTTTTGTTGTTATTTTGCAACGAGTTGAATAGTTTAAAATACATATTTTTTTATTTAATGATAATGGTCGCAATTGTGGCCGCTTTATACAGGGTGTTTCATAATAAATGCGCAGGACTTCAGGATGTGATAGCTCGTCCAAAAATATAAAAAAAAGTCTCTATTAACTTACCCTCTAAAATGCACCATTTTCGAGATACAGGGTGTTGAAATTTAAAAAAAAATAATCATTTTTTGCGAATATCTCTGGAACCGTTTATCGCACAGAAAACAGATTTCGTAGGCATTTTCTACTCATAATAAGCTATGTTTTGTGCAGATTTTTTATTTTTTTAAATTCATAATTGGTGAAGATTTTGAAGGGGTAGTGGGTGTTTTTTTCTCCAACTTCTACGCCACTAGAAAAAGTATAATTTTGAGCCGTCTACATAAACCGCCAATGTCTTCTACACAAAAAAGGTACTCCTGGTCGTAAGCTCTAAAGTTGACCGTTTTCAAGAAAAATCAACTTTCATGTTGAAAAACATGGTAATTTTTTTTAAATAATTTTTTTCCTAATTATACAAAATTTATTTAAACGTTAGAACAAGTATCAAAACCAAACGTTGACTTCATAATTGCAAAATAAAAAAAACAAAAAAACAATAACAATCATACTCAGTTGAATTGTTGGAAATGTCTGCCGTTAGCTTCAATGCACGCAGCAATTTTTCGAGGAAAAAACATTATTTAAACAACATGAAAGTTGATTTTTCTTGAAAACGGTCAACTTTACAGCTCATGACCAATAATACCTTTTTTTCTGTAGAAAATATTGTCGTTTCATATAGGAGGCTCAAAACTGTAATTTTTCCAGTGGCGTAGAAGTTGGAGAAAATAACACCCACTACCCCTTCAAAATCTTCACCAATTATGAATTTTAAAAAATTAAAAATCTGCACAAAACATAGCGTATTATGAGTAGAAAATGCCTACGAAATCTGTTTTCTGTGCCATAAACGGTTCCAGAGATATTCGCAAAAAACGATTATTTTTTTAAATTTCAACACCCTGTATCTCTTTGGTGCACTTTAGAGGGTAAGTTAATATAAACTTTTTTTCATATTTTTGGACGAGCTATCACATCCTGAAGTCCTGCGCATTTATTATGAAACACCCTGTATATACAAGCTAAACTCAGAAGCACACACAAATAATGTCTAGAAAGCACTATATACCAGCGATACCAAATACCTACTACTACAATTCTTTCTCTTAACCAATTCTTATACACTTCTATCAGTACCTACAGTTTTAAAAAGGGCTGGTCTTCAAAAGATTTTATTTTTCACTTTTCCATTACTGCTTTATAATACCTTGGCAACGGTTGCTATTAACAGACCCATGGATGACATTATGAATCATAACGCCCGCTAAATGTTCTTTTCTGTAGTAAAAATAAGTTAATTACTCAGAAAAGTTTTATTTATAACTGTACATAAAAAAGGGACTAATTATTGTCTCTCAAATAGAAATTACAATTTTCAAGTGTTCCTGAAAAATTAGTAACAAGTTTGAAGTTCTGTGAGTTGACCGATGATGAACTCTCCGAAATGTGCATTCGGTTTCGTTCGGAACGTTAACATTTTCTTTTTCGAAAACGGAATGGCTATCATTGTAGCAATTTTGTTCTTCAAAGAGATACTTTCTTCAATATAGCTCTCCGCTACCGTACTACTCTTCCATTTTCCATGTAATTTTAGTGTTTCGGCGTAGACAATGTCCGGTGTAACCTTTCGGGTTTTCCAAATTATGGTATTTCGCTAAGAGAGAAGGAACACTTCCTATAGTATTTTTACCTATAGGTAACTCAATGCATTTATTATTTCAGTAGGTTAAAAAAAACCTACGTTGTTTACATCCTTTTGGTCATAGTGCAATGTACTTTTTAACTAAATTCAAGGCTCCTATTTCGCTTTCTTAAAAAATGGTGAAACTTTTTGAGGTGCAGGTCTTGGTTTCTGGTACCTTGTTCAGTAACACGGCTCCTCTGTCTTCAATGTCATCAATTGTCATCTTGACCATTTCATCACGTCTTAAGCCTCCAAATACGCCCATTACCAGAACAACTTAATGTAGCAAAAAAGTATCATCTGGAGCTTTTCTTATGAAAAGTAATACTTGTCCACCTTTCAACACCTTTGATCGAGGGGCAAACCGCTGGTGAATTCTGGTGTACAAAATCAAGAATTCCCGATGAATTACCGATGAATTACGTGAATTACCGATGAATTACATGAATTACCGATGAATTACATGAAGTCCCGATGAAATACATATGAAGTCCGTGAATTACGAGGTGAATTACACAAGAATTTTGTGAATTCCATATTACACATAATTCAGATTTCTTATTATTCTCAATACTTCTCAATGAAACTGAAAAAACTCGATTGCTATAAGAAATACGTTAACAATCTGGAGTGAGAATTATTAGGTTGAATGCTTCGCCAAAGCGTATGCTAGTGAAAAAATTGCACCCACCCTGCACGTAACAGTAATTGTGCGTTCGATTATTTCGTTATTTCATTTCAAAGTGCCTAATAGGCACTGCCTATGTATGCGGCGACCTGCGAAGGGCAGATAGAGACAGAGACGAATAGACATGGGTAGACTAGTTTGAACCGCTTTGAACTAGATTCGCTGAATGCACCACTACTAACTGGCCACTGGCCTGTTCCGCGTTCACCCTCAGTCCTGTCTGCAGTGACTGCAGTGCAGTCACGGGCAGCATTGCTTCTCATCTCAGTTCAATTCGAATCACAGGCTGCAATAGATCACTATTTATAGTTCAAAACGACTGAAAGAGTTTACGATAGAATAGAATAGATATCTTGATATTTAGGTAAGTGAACTCCTAACAAAAATATTTACTTTCCTCAGGTAATTTCGGAGGTCCAATTTGCCAGAATATCACATTGAATTAACAACTTAGAGAAGGGATTAACTATCCACATTTCTTTAAGTATGTGAAATTTGTTGAATCACCATTTAAAATTAGGGTGAATTTATCAACACTTTTTCAATCACACTTTCACCTGTGCCACCAAAAGATGTGCGGCATATTATAAACAAATTATTCTCGCTCGATTTATATCTAAGGGAATAAAAGAAAAATCTTCGGTATTACAAAGTTCTGGGACCTGCTCAATAGAAAGAAAAATTGCAGTATCCATAGGCGATTGATGTATTTTTCCAAGGATTCAGAATTTGAAATAAAGAGTTCCACCTCGAGTTCCACTAATAAACTTCAAGATAATGTCATTGGTCGCATTCTTGCTTTCAGTTATCTTACGGGAAAAAAAGAGGCTATTCATTAGAAGCTGCTCCAATAAGCATCACAATGAATTCGGGGTCACCGCGGAGTGGGCGACATCTACATTTCGAAATTTGTATATAAAACTCCTGGAAAACAAACATTCTGCCATAAGATTACGTGTTAATAAATTAGTGATTCATTCCATATTTGGTTAAATTTTTTTGATTCAATGGAAGAAGCATAGCTTTGATGTGACAAGTAAGCCAAAAAAAAATTGTCCCGTGCCGCAATGCAAGAATTATTCGTTTGCAAATGTCTCAATGCACTCTTTTCCCAGAAACCAGAAATTAGCTAAAACATTGGGAATTATACTGAAAATCGGGAAAGTAATTCATAAACATACGTGTATTTGCATCCGTGAACAGTGTGCACTCTTTATTTTGAATGTTTTCACATCTAGTGAGATAATTTTGGTTCATAACTGGCGTAAATAATTATTCCATTTATTTTCTAGACACAGCATTAAAATAATTGATAAAAATTGTCATTCCTTCTCAAAAAATTGCAGAAACGAGTTCACTGAGGCAACGAAATAGAGGAATAAATGAAGTAACACAGGATTTTATAATTGTAATTGTGTTTTTTAACTTCAAAACTTATCAAGGTTAGACGCTGTTGAAGTTTCAGGATCACGGGCCATTTTTCGTTCAAACACTACTGAAAAATTGCAGCCAAATGAATTTTCACAACAGGCATTTATAAAAAAGCACTCCAAAGTTGAGGTAGAAGTAAAATTCAATAATTAAAAATAATATCAAAAAGTCGTCAACTGTCAAGACAAGATAATTAAATGACATTTGCTTTGTTTTCCCGGAGTTTTGGAGCGCCACCTGGTGTCAATGGTGATCTCGAATAGACCTAAACAATTTTATAACCTCTCTAACTACAAAGCAACGATTTCACCCAATATTTTCGACTTCAACGTGAACAAATCCGAAATGTCAATCCAAGAACAGAGCATGAAAAAATTGAAATATTTAATTGAGGAAGGAACAGACGAGGGAGCAGAACAAGAGGTACAAGAAGATTCAGAAAACATGGAGAGTGATATACATCTTGATGACTCGTCCGAAGAAGATTCATTTTCCTCTGAAAACGAAGATGATATAGAGGAAGAAAAATATTATGCTACCTATTATGTCAATCAGTGGTATATCGGACGGGTCATCGCAAAGGAAGATAGCAGTTACAAAATGAAGTTTCTCAGGCAGAATATGGGGAAATTTCATTGGCCAAAAACTGAAGAACTTGATTTTGTACAGAAAATACAAATAATCTACGGGCCATTGAAAATGCTTGGGTGTGCACCACTCACCATATCAAGAGAAGATAGGGAGATCATAGAAAGGAGATATAAAGCAATGAAGAAGGGGAATTGATTTATCAAATATTTTTATTTTATAAATTTACATATATATATATATATATATATATATATATATATATATATATATTTATATTTATATAGGTATCTGTTATTTGAGTTTTCATTTTGATAGAATATTGATTTTTGTTTATAATAAGTTTTGACTAGAGTGATCTGGTTTTTGGTTCATCACAAATGTTGATTTATGTACTTGTTATGTTTTTTATGTTAATGTTTATGCTAGAAGGAAATATTAAATTATGATTGGTGTACCTGACTTGTATTATATTCCTTCAATTTGTGACCAGTTTTTTATTGGTTCATTAAGATTCCATACGTACTTGGCGATTTCAAAAGGGTTTAATCTCAGAATTACGAAATATTCCTTGTATATTCTGAGTGACCATGAAACAAGGCTGTATCTTCTTCATTCATGAACCAATTTATGTTAAATGGGGGGTAGTGATTTAACTCATATAATAATTCTCAACATGATCAAATGAAGTCATTTACGATGGATTTTCACTTAGTCAGTCGCGGATTTCCATTGAAAAAAAATTTAAAAGCATACAAATAATCGTTCGAAAGTGAAACTTTGGCTAAACCATTTCCGAATTTCGACTAAAATTCAGGGTGATCCACTTGCCTTTTTTTACCTTTCTATTTCTGAATAGGAGATTATTCTAGTTTTGAAAGCAACAATTTGTCCACTTGGGTTGTACAAGAATTTTGAGATCTGCTCAACAATGGTAAATATACTTTTAAAATTAGCAGTCATTTACTTGAAAATTTAGGTCGTTATTTCCATTGTATATGAGCAAATTTTCAAATCATGCAACAACTGGAAACGATGTTTTTATTATGACGTCATTTTACTGTTACTGCAGCTCAATTCAGACTAACTAAAGTCTGGATGAATTACCGATGAATTACATGAATTACCGATGAATTACATGAATTACCGATGAATTACCAATGAATTACATGAATTACTGATGAATTACATGAATTACCGATGAATTACATGAATTACCGATGAATTACTACGGTAATTCAGTGAATTACCATGAATTACCATTAAAACGTGAAGTCCGGTGTACAAATTTCACCAGCGGTTCGCCCCTCGCCTTTGATTTTTCAGGAATGTATCCTTTTATTTAACTTTCAGAAAGGCCATCAGTTGACTGAATGCTGATATATTAATGTTTTGTTTAACAATCAATGTTGATATCAGCTGTGAGTATTTGGTCCATAGATTATTTGCACAATATTTTTCAGACTGAAATAATGTAAAATAAATAAAAAATATTAATATTTTTCATGAGATAAACTAACCAGTTCCTGGAAGTATGCCATTAATACAGTTTCATTTACGGTATTCACTATGTTTTCATCTTTCCATTTCAAAAAATGGTCATACTCCTTCTCGTATAAGTATTTGGATTTGACAGGCAGAAAATTTCCTAACGCTTTTTCAGCTTTGAGCATCACATTCTGTGGGATCTCCATAATTGTTATGAACACAACCGTTTTTAGTTTCCTCCACTAACAAGCTTGTCAATTCTTACAAAAATGCAGCGTCATTTCATTAAATAAACAACTCTTAGCAACCTCTTCAATGTTTCCATGGCAATTGCATAGATGCTCACTTGTGCTCAGTTGCCGACCAGAACGCAGTAAATACTATGAGAAGAAATTTATGAAGTAAACAACGTCGTTTAAGATATAATTTTTCGTGAAAAGTAAAATCTTGTATGCACCACGAGCATTACTAGATCCTAACGCCCATCGGGCAACATAATACGTATACCCGCGGCCGAGAAATTACGGTACGTCTATGGAATCGGTGCATCTGAGCGGTTTATTACTCCTTACCTTTACTTTACGGACTATATTACAGTTTTGCTGGAGTTGACCACCAGTCTTTTAGTTATGTTAAATTTATGTTAAAAACTTGAAGCTTCAACCGACAAAAATCGATTCAAAATCGATTCGAAATCGATATTAACGAAATAATTTTTTTAATTGGGTATAGCAAGAATATTGACAGTTTTTTAATAATTGATCCTTTTCTTAACTAACATCAGAAAATATAAGCATTGTTCTATCGCTGAACTGCTGAAATCATTATTTTTATTAGAACATTTCTATAAAATTCGGAACTCTGATACTTTTTAAAAAAATGTCTTGAAATTTTAAATAATCAGATATCGTTAATCGACTAACTACACAATTTTTATTTAAATTCTGCACATGATTTTCAACTGTAAAAATATTGCAAAATCTTCTCTGTTACATCGAACCTCTTCCTATAATGTCCTGATTGCAAACTTTCGATGAAATTTGTATTCAGGTAGAGCCATTACATATTATTACCCAAAGTGCTTACGCTGTGAATGCTATAGAAATCGAATAAAATGATAATAAAATGGTTCCGTATTGCACATGTTCCCTGTGACATTCAAATAAAAATAATGAGTGAACGACTTTTCAGTACTGTACGTTAAAAATAACTGTAAATGGAGCACGCAATTTTATAATAATCATTTCAGAAAGGTTATTGTTTTACTACGAGTAGCTGTAAATATGGTTAGGCTGTACTCGTGACAAAATAAACGAACCGTCTTTCTAGAAATTGTTGGTCAGAAAGTTATTTCCAAATCACGATTCGTCTTTACTGTTTTCTCAAGATATGATTGATTCTTCATGCTAATCAACTAAAATACACTAAACAAATATATCTGAACTAACATTGGGTAGTATTCATAAAAGGTAGCAAATGCTTTTACGACAGGTAGAGGCGGATTAAGGGTCTGGGCCGCCCTAGGCTACTAAAATTTTGCTGCCGTTTTGAACTCTAAATAGGGGTATGGAGGGTTTCAATAGTGTACATTTATAATTTTCAAGTATGCTTAGCTAGCTTTATTAAGTTCCTTATCCGATAAACATTATAAAATTGCACGTCTCGATTTTTTCGTATAGCAAATTCATTTATCACGTCTTCGTAATCTAGTGAGATTGACAACTTTGACTCTTTACTGAGTACGGCGAGAGCATTGAGCATATATGCTGTCATTCTTGAACGTATAACCACAAAATTAAGAATTTTCAAGAATTACTATTCCAACCCTGAAGTTTGCATAGGCACCGGCACCGGCAGCTTTTCATCTGGTGGCAATGGTCATGAGTTTGGCTCCGATCTTGACAAAATGGGTCCATGAGGGCCTACTTGCCTGGATGCGGATGCGGCCTCCCCAAATAACTACTACCTACTACTTGGCTCCGATTTGTCAAGTAATCCCGGGGAGCGCCACTCAATTCTGATCTTGAGAAAACAAAGAAAATCTGTAACTGTAAATATTCAAACACAGAGTGAACTCGATTATTTCAAAACCCTCTTTGTAATCACTTGAAAATTAACAAAAGTTTAATTTGAGGAAGAATCAGCAGTTTTCCTATTTTTAGACGAAATAAGTCAAGAAGGAAAATATCTAAGTATGTTTAAAACCACACTGTGGTACTAACGAGAACCGTGTAGATCTATACTAGGGTGTACACTTATAGGTTTATGATTAAATGATTAATTACCAATATTAGAGTTGTGAAATAGGTATAACAATTACTTATAAAAAGTAGGTACATCCATTCAAAAAAATATAGTTTTCGTAACTTCAAGGATGCGATATATAATTATACTTACTATTAGTAAGTAATCTTGACTTTCAATACGTCGAATTCAAACATGGAACAATCTAATCTTGTTATAATCCAGGACTTTGAATGAAATTCATGGAAACATTCCTTAGAGTGCCTTACCTACGTGGCTCAGCCTTCTTCAATTTCATCGACGAAAAAAAATGAAATGCTCTCTTGAAGAAAGTGTGAACTTCAATTGTGGTAGTTCCATAAACAACCAGAAAAACAATCCTAGGTACGGAAGGCAAACTAGGGAAGAATGTGATCCACCAAAATAGTATCTTCTAATCAATAAAGATTCCATTAAGCACTTATTAAATGTCCCTTTGAAATACTTCAAACAATTTTGAGTCTGGTTTTCTCGAGTAAAAACATCAAGCACATGTTTTTTCAAAATGGCTTCGTCGAAACTTTATGCCCAGGACCCCAGGAGGAAGTCCGTTAGATCTCTAGAATAGTATATTATGACAAGTTTTATAAGACACCATTTTGTCGCACGCGTTGTTTGAAGTACGACGAGAGCTGCGAGGAGTGCTCCAAGAGAACAAGTGCGACAATGTGTCTTATAAAACATGTTTCATATACTATTTTTTCTATTTGGCATTTTTTGTAGTTTTTTATTGGAAAAAATTGGATTTAATATTAGTGAATAATATCAGAAATATCTGGTTGGTAAAATTGATAAAATATTTAAAATTTGAAGGAAGCTGTCAGGTAATTCATTTGTCTAAATGAATTATTTAAATTTTGAATGAAAATATCAGTAAATTACCTTTTTTTAAATGATGAAGACCACTCAAGTTGCCCTCCTCCTGAATTGAGAGTAATTGCTCAAACGGCTGTGAATGATTTGTTGCCCAAAAAATCTCGTTCAGTTTAAGAAAAGGAATTTCACAATTTCGAAGTATCCGATGCCTCACCACACTCCCACTGCAGTCAAAATAACTGTTCAAACAATCAGACCACTGAGCATATAAACGCCCGAGAAACCAGTCATGTAACACCCCGGTTTTTTGCAGAGAGCTTTTTCCGGGATGCTCTACCCACTAACCCCTGCAACGATTAAGGCCATCCAATCTCTGTATAAAATACACATACAAGTCACTCATAAGCTCTGCAGGAATTGCGTGAATTCTGCCCATTACCCACCCACCCCTTGAGTAATCACGGACCTGCCCACTAAGATCGTGGGGGTCGTATCAAGAGTCCCCTATAGGGGGGGGCAGGATCCGAAAGGTTATTCATCTTCTTTGTTTAATATCTGAAAATTCCATCCCTCTTGTCTGACGCTCATCTGACAGTTGATGTTACCATTGTTACCAATCTCGAAAAAATTTGAAATGCGCATCGAATTAGAAGTTATTTCGATATGCATTTGGATTTCATAATGACTTCATTTTAGACTCCAAATAGAAGAAAAAAAAACAGTCGTGCATACACGTAGTCTATCGTGAGTACTTACTATAAGCTGATTGGTTGATATTCAAATTTGGCGCACCAAAGGATGACATTTTTCATGTCAAAAGTCTTTTCATTTTCATGAACACTCATTCACCATGGAGAACAACGCCAAAATAGAAATTTATGGTTCAAAGAGCACAGAACACATACATTATTGAGGGGTTCCAAATATGACAACTCTATCAGGGTTTATGGTTTAGAGCTTTTAATGAGTTTGACCATTGTGCCTTCGATCCAACATGGTTAAAAACATTGTACAAAGCGTTCTTTTCTACAGATTTGTCTCCCTCATAACTCCACAAAATGAATACGTCTGTTTCAACAAATCGAAGTAAAAGCATTTGCTCAAGGTTTATGCATACGAAAAAATGATTTAACATAAATGAAATGGGTACATCTTCTTTGTGTAGAAATGCAATAAACATTCACTGGTTTATAATGCAGGTATACTAAATGATGTCATTAATTCAATGTGATGTTTCTTGCTTCGATTTCCAGTAACGGGGTGTCAATGATTTGAAAAACTATCGGTTATTGGCTAGAATCACAGACCTCATTGAGGTCTGTGGCTAGAATTCATAAAAGATAGCAAATGCTCATCCTCTAGGTTTGTCTCCCTCCTAACTGAACAAAATGAATACGTCTGTTTCAAGAAATCCAAGTAAAAGCATTTGCTCATGGTTTATGCATACGACCCATTATTGCATTGTCAAATACTCAAAATTCTTTTCGTCGATTTTTATGACACCTGGTGTGTTTTTTAGCAGCTACGATGGACTTCTTTTCATGAAATTAGATTTCAAATTATAATAAGTAGCAAGGTGTCACCAGATTGATTTTTATGGTAAAAATCACTGTTTTTCTCTAAGTTTCAAAATTTTACCAGATTAAACAATTGAAAATACAACTGCCTTCTAATGCAGTGAAGTTGAAATAGCAAGTCTTTATCAATATTTTAGAAAAAAATCATACTTTTCATGAAGAATTTAAAATTTTACACAGATAAAATAAATTATTGAAGTTGAATCATTTAGAATCATTAGAAGTTAATTGACTTGAAAATTCCAACTTGATTTGAATAACTCACCTTTGTTGAATTTATTTTCGTGCAAGTAGAGCTTACTAGAACCTTAATCTTTGATGTCATTTCATTATTGTAGAAATAATAGGGGTTATACCATTGTTTATATAGAAGATAGTTAGTCAACCTTATGGGATTATAATTGGATCAAAATGGATGTGACATGTAGATGGCGATAGTGAGCTCGCATCCAAGCCATGTCGTAACTTCAGTGATCTGGCCTCCAAGTCATGTCGTAACTTGATTGAAACAATGGGACAGCATTAAAATCAGGGTTTTTTGAAGGAACCTGCATTAAAATGACGTCAAATATTCATGTTTGTAACTAATCACGCTAGATGACACTCGCGTTTGCGTCCAACACCAATTACATAGGCATTGACTAACTATTAATCAAAATGAAATATAACTTCAAAAATGGAACAGATATTGTATCAGTGTTGTTTTTTACTTAGTGAAAGGTAATATTTACAAAAAGGTTATTTTTTTTCAAAATTACCTAAAAATGGGAATTTGTTAGAAAAATGCGCCTTCCCAAATTATGTTCCAGGCACCCATGGGAATCTAATTTGAGGAGGTTGTATATATACAATCTAAAAAAGTATATAGACATTAATTTATGCCAGTAATAGATTTAATTCAGAAATAAACAAAAGGATATTGCATCAGAAATAATCTAGCACAGTAAATGCATTCTGTGTCTTGTTCTTCCACGATTTAGAATTGGTATGTGGGGGTTTTAGGGGTCGGAAATTCTGAATTTTCAAAATTCATAAATTCAATATGGCGTTTCCAATATGGAGTAAGAATTTTGTGATCATGGTCCGATTCCCTTCATAATTGGTATGTGGGGGTTTTCGGGATCGGAAATTATGAATTTTCAAAATTAATAAGTTCAATATGGCGGCTCCAAGATGGCGGACGAATTTTGTGATCATGATCCGATTCGATTCAAAATTTATGTGGGGATTTTCGGGGTCGGAGATTATGATTTGTTTTGTCAAACTTCATAATATCAAGATGGCGGAAGCGTTTTGTGATTATGGTCTGAGTTTATTGAAAATTAGCAGAAAAGTAACACACCTATATTGGTAAAATATTGGTACAATATTATGAACATATTGGCGAAATATTTGAAATGCAATTTTGGCGAGAAGCAAAATGTGAACATTCGGCGATATTGGTCCAATATTGCTTGAATAATATTGGCGTAATATTCTCGAAGCATATTGGCCTCAAAATATTCGGCGATATTGGTACAATATCGCTGGTACAATAATCTGATAATATTGGCCTAATATTCAAACGTTATATTGTCGAGAAGTAAAATGTGAACATTTTGCGATATTGGTCGAGTATTGTATAGACATTTCTAAAATAGTATTGGTGAAATATTCTTGAAGCAATAATGGCCTCAAAACATTTATCGATATTGGTACACTATCATTTGGATAAATTAGTGGAAGTGAATATACCATGGTATAACCACTGAGTAACTGAGAACAAGTTATGGGAAGTAATCAATATATTTTCTAAAATTTTAGAATACGTTTTTATCCAGGATTGATCATGATATTATTTTAATATGTTTCATTGAATATTCGGCCAATATTCAGAATTAATCATAATCTAGATGTAGGAAACAATATGGAGACAATAGTGTTTCAACGATATCGGTGGATATTATTGAACCAATATTGACCCAAGACCCAATATTAATTAATAAGATTTGTTGAATATTGGCAAAATAATATTCAACCAATGTGTAATAACACTTGCATATACGATATAGTTTTTATTGCTAGAATCGATATGAGAGGAGAGGAAACAATATGTAGACAATATTGTATGATCGATATTGGTAGAAATTATTCAACCAATATTGACTCAATATTACGTGTGATAATCTACATTCAGAACAGGTTCAACCAATATTCTACCAATATTATTAATATAATATTGTTTTTTGAATATTCACCCATATTGGACCAATATTATTTTTTCATTTACAATATTGTTTGCCTAATATGGAATCAAGATTCAGCCGATATGATCCCTGGGGAGGGTTTTTGATTTCGGATATTGTTAACATTAAGAATCTAAAATAACGGCTTCTATCAATTTTGCTTGGGCACTAAAAAATTCAAAATAAAATTGATTAAAAAAACATTTTTAAAGAAAAGAAAAACTGAAAAATTATTTTGTCAGATGTTTGAAGTTATTCTGAAAACTTTGCGCGGCAAGCTTTTGAATCTGTTACTCTCATAATAACTTACGTCAAACATACGTCAAAAAGAATGTACCTACCATAGGGGAAAAACGTTTATTGTTAGAGTATTAGAAAAATATTTCTTGGGAAAAGTCTGTGAATATCCGATAACCCAAAAATCGATTTTGACACATGTCACGTGACCACTAGTATGGCGGCAAATTGGAAAAAAATACCATGAAGAGGCCAAAGTGGGGTAATTTTATACTAACATACAGAGTTTCAAGTAATAATCAGAAAAATTTGAAATTGCAAAATTTTTCGAATATTTTCCGATCTCTTTACAAAAATCAAAGTTTTTTTTTTACAGAATGGCTTGACTCTAGTGGAACATTTGTATTCTGATGATAATGACAAAAGTCTCGCATTTTTTCCGCACCAGATGGCACTGATTTGAAAAAATTGGGTTTTGCCAGAACACTCGCTGGTACATTGGTTCGTATCTAACAGTTATATCGGAATTCCAAGCCTATCGCGATGATATGGCAATCTAGGAACATCATGTTTCCTGATTATAATCAATTTTCAATGATAATGCTGCATGAGCGTTTCACTTTGCAGCTAAACTTCAATCCTCTTTAATTTTACGCACTATTTTCAAGTTTATGTGCGAATTGAAACGCTCATGCACGATTATCATCGAAACTTGATGAATCAGGGAACCAGAATGTTTCTAGATTGCAATATCACCACAATAGTCTTGGAATTCTGATATAATTGTTAGATACGGGGTTCTGCCAAAAACAATATTTTTCAATTTAGTGTCATCTGGGGCGGAGAAAATGAGAAAGTTTTGTCATTATCATCAGAATACAAATGTTCCACTTCAGTCATGCCATTCAGATAACCAAAACTTTGATATTTGTAAAGAGATCGGAAAATATTTTGAAAAAATTGCAATTTCAAATTTTTCCGATTTATGGCTTGAAACTCTGTGAGTGAGTATAACATTTAATTCCAAGCAACATTTTCATGTTACATTTTTCGATATCTTGTCATCTTATCCCACTTTTGGACTCTACATGGTATTTTTTCCAATTTGCCGCCATACAAGTGTTCACATGACATGTGTCAAAATCGATGTTTAGGTTATCGGACATGCACAAACTTCTTCCCAGAAATGTTTTTCTATTACTCTAACAAAAAGCTTTTTTTCAGTTTATTAGATTTTTTTTATAATTTAATTTCCTTGTTTGAATTTTGTTAAGTTTATCACTTTTTGTAGAAAATAATGTTTATTTTTGTTTTTTCATATGTGTTTCATTGAGTTTCTATCATTTCTGATTAATAAAAATGATCTGTATATATTTATATATACAATAAATAAACGAAATTCTGCAAAACTTACTATGGGCTTTATCACCCTTATAGGCGGGTAATAATGCCCAACAGCAAGTTTTTGAAATTTGTCTTATTTTGGTTACTGAGATATTGAAGGAGACCAATATTGATGTTAACATAGCAGTAAACATCACAAGCAATAAACTTATCAAGTTTCGGATTTTTTTGAATAAAATATAAAGGATAAAAAAAAATTGCAAAAGTTAAGTGGGCCTTATTACCCGACACTACCTTACTTTTTGGCGGTCACTGTATAAAGATTGTTTTTCAGTACATTTGAAAATCGTTTTTTACCAAATTTTTTTCGTTATACAATTGCATATCTCAAGGTACGTTGAAGAAGAAAGTTGGAATTAGCAATATTTCCCGATTCATTGATCTAATAATAGCCAAAGCGTGTGAAAATTCATCGATTGAAATCAGTACACAATGCATAATGGACAAATACAATTTAATTTACTTGAGTAATAATTACTCAACGATTTCCGATCATTGTGCTGATGCGAAAATGAGAGTAACAAGTGAAGCGAGAAATCTGGTCTTGTTAGAGAAACTGGAGATTTTTGAAGTTGAACCTCATTCATAAAATTTTGATCTGTCTGTAACTATTGAACCTTAACCATTAAGATCTCGAAGTTGCGTTGCACAGGTCTAAACAATAGAAACTACCTATTCATCTGTGGCGAAGCTGCGGGCGATGCCGGACCTGAACTCTCACGTATAGCTAGCGACCAACCGCGGGAGACTGTCGATGCGCTTGCACCGAGAAGAATCTGGACGGTTCGGTGAGTCTGGGCGATTCGATGGAAAATTCTGGAGCATTCAGAGAAGTCAACGTCGGATATAAAAAGAACTACGCAGCGGACAGACGAACAGTCAGTGAAGTGAAAGTCGAATATAAATAGTAGAATGATTGTACTGTGAATCATTGTATTTCGTTAAATAAATTGTTTTAGTCAGTTAACTAGAGTTTAAATCTACTACAGTGGTGATCAGAAGTGCGATTTCTGAAGATAAATAGTGTTCGTGTTATTAGACAGTTTGTGTATTTCGGACAATTGTTTTCGCGAAAAATAGACATTTTTCGTGTGCAATTGTGTGCAAAACTGATACACTTCTCGCGTGTGAAATAGACAATAATAATAGACTGGTGGCCGTGGAATAGACTGTGTGAAATAGACAATAATAATAGTAATAGACTAGTGTCAGGGAAATAGACTGTGTGAGATAGACAATAATAATAATAATAGACTGGTGACCCGTGACATAGACTGTGAGACATAGACTAAGACAAAATGTGTTCGAGGAAAGTTCGCCTGGTTGAATTGGAGGTTGCGGAATTGAAGCAAGAACTGGAGGAGAGGGAACTTGACACAAGTGGTAAAAAGGCCGTGCTTCAAACAAGACTTGCCGAGGGATTAGTTCAGGAGGGCGAGGACCCAGAAACATTTCTATTCGAAGTTTCTGGAATAGATATGAGTTCCATAATGAGTAAACTCGACGGAATGGAAGACAAAATGCAACAGAATTCGGTGAGTTTAGAAGAAAAACTCCAATAAAATTCGAAAAATCTGGAAGAAAAGCTGCTAGAAAATTCAAATACTTTGAAGGAAGAACTTCAAGAAAAACTTCTAGAAAATTCGAATGGTCTGAAAGAAGAATTTCAAGAAAGTTCGAGAAATTTGGAAGAAAAACTCCAAGAAAGACTTCTGGAAAATTCGAATAGTCTGAAAGAAGAATTTCAGGAAAGTTCGAGGAATTTGGAAGAAAAGCTGCTAGAAAATTCGAATACCATGAAAGAAGAACTTTGTAGCGTGGCGAGCCGATTAGAAGAAAGAATGGGAACTGTTGAGACAGAGATGGAGAAAATCAAAGATGAAATTGAGGAAGAGATGGGAAAATTGAAGGAAACAATCAGTGATGAAATCAGAGGCGGAATCGAGGAAGAAATCAGCAAAATGAAAGAAACAATCAGCGAGTTGAAAAAGCAAATTGACACTACCCACACCACAGAATCTGTCAATGAAAATTCAGTGCTGGAACTGAGTTTGAACTTAGATGATGTTCAAAAGGGTTTGAAAGATGTGAAAATCAGTCCGGAATCAGGAAAACTCTCTATGAAACCACCTCAGTTTGATGGGAAAACACCATGGGCAAACTACCGCCGACAATTTGAAGCTGCAGCAAAGGTGAATGGATGGAATGCAGGAGATAGAGCTGTGGCACTAACACTGGCGTTGCGTGGAGAAGCAACGAATATCTTACAAACCCTCACGGCACACGAACAAGAGGACTACGAGCAGCTGATTAAACATCTCGAATTACGGTATGGACAGACCCATCTAGAACATGTATACCACTCACAGCTCAAAAACCGCTGCCAGAAATCAAGCGAGTCCCTACAGGAGTTTGAAGCAGACATTGCACGCTTGGTTCGCCTTGCATACCCAGCTACACCGGAAAAGGTAATGGAGCGACTACCAGTTCAGGCCTTCTTAGATGGACTTCGTGACCAGGAAACCAGACAAGCATTGACACTAGCTCGTCCAACACATCTCGTGGATGCACTGGCACGCGCTTTGGAATTTGAGGCGGCGAAACAATCCTGCAGAAGCCAAAGTGAAGTCCGGATTGTTGAGGAAGACCCACAGGAACCTGATAACCTGGAAGCTGCCATAAGAAAGGTCGTGAAGGAAATGTTGCCTGAGAGAAGACTAGTGAGATGCCGGAACTGTAGGAAACTTGGACACGTGCGTAGTCAATGTCCAACCCTCAAGAGGTCGCGACCAACGAAGGTTGTTGAGAAGGGGCAATCGTCGGCCTATACTCAGAAAGCCCCGGTGAACAACGCATATGTCGCTGTCCTCCAACGACAGAACAAAGGAGCCTTCGTAGACGGTTTCATCAACAACAAGCCTTGCGCAATGCTGCTGGATACTTGTGCTACTAGGACAATCCTTGGACCTGCTTTTATTAAAACACCAGAGAGAATGGAACCATCATCCTGGAAGCTACGCACAGCAACAGGAGAGCCGGCCACTGTACATGGTGAGCTACCGATAGAACTGATTCTAGGCAGCACAAAAGTGAAACATCGTGCATTAGTAGCGGACGTTGAGGACGACGCAATTATTGGAATGGACGTCATGAATTCCAGAAGGTTCGAATTGAACTTCAAAGAGGGCGTCCTACGTGTGAACGGAGAAGAGCTGGTGCTACATGGAGGAAGTGAAGAGATTATTCGTGTTCTGCTGGCTGAAGATGTGAGTGTACCCGAGAGGGCTGAGACCATACTGGAGGCTCGCTTGGATGGAGGTGCGAGCAATGGAAGCGTGGTTATGTTCGAGCCCAAGCTTCATGATGAGAAAATTGGACGAGGGATTGCACTAGGCAAGACTTTGTTGCGTGCTGATGAAATTGTGCCAGTAAGGGTAATGAATGTCAATTATTACCCAGTGACTTTGAAGAAAGGAACTGTTTTGGGGCACTGCTCGTCAATTTCCTCTGTGATCAGGAGTGTACACGGTACTGTTAGTCAAGAGAACAACCTGACAGCGGAACTGGAAAAATTAGTTACCCTCTCTTCCAAGGGCATTAAACCAGCCCAACAGCCCAGATTGAGAGAATTAGTCAAGAAGTACCAAGACATCTTCGATACCGGACAGGGAAAAGGGGGTCGAACGAATGTAGTCCAACATAAAATTGATACTGGGGACGCTCGACCAATCCGACAATCAGCTAGAAGACTTCCTCTTGCCAAGAAGGAAGAGGCTGACAAAATAGTCAGTGATATGGGGAAAGATGGAGTTATTGAACCGTCCGACAGTCCATGGTCCTCTCCAGTCGTTCTGGTGAAGAAGAAAGACGGATCAACACGCTTTTGCGTAGACTATCGTCAACTGAACAACGTGACGAAGAAGGACAGTTACCCTCTTCCGAGAATAGACGACACCCTAGACACGTTGGCCGGCTCCACGATTTTCTCGACCCTTGATCTGAAGAGTGGATACTGGCAGGTAGAACTGGCTCCAGAAGATAGAGAAAAGACAGCCTTCACCATCGGCTCAGGACTGTGGCATTTCACCGTTATGCCATTCGGGCTTTGTAATGCTCCAGCCACATTCGAGAGATAAATGGAGACGGTTCCGAAAGGACTTTCATGGAGGACGAGTTTGGTATATCTCGACGACATTATTGTGGTTGGCAAATCGTTCGAAGACCATGTAAAAAACCTGGAGGAGGTATTCCTGCGACTGAGAAACTCTGGACTGAAGCTGAATCCCAAGAAATGCCACCTTGTAGCGCTCAAATTTTCAGTTACGGAATTTGAATGACAAAAAAATAATAATAAAAAAAAATAAATCAAATTCCTCTATCAGTATTTCATTAAATATTTATTCTGGACAATTGCCACTAGCACAGCGAAGACGGGTGGTTCATAAAAAAGGTGTTCAAGGGCGCCACATGATTCGAGCTGCCCAGAATAAAAGATGGTCTTCAAGTCCTACACCAAACCATGAAATGTAAAGCCCGAGGTATAAAAGTAAAACTGATAACACTATAGAGAATTTATACCGTATATTAACCGTAGAAATAACAACGAAACAAACAAACAATCAGCTATATAGGTGCATGTAAATCGATATAACTGATAACACTATCATGTAATTTCTTTGAATTATCGTAGTAATCCAATAATCAGATAACCAACAAAATAACTAAATCATACATAAGAATGTAGGAAGGTTGGCGAGTATAAAAAAAACATTAACAAATATTCAGATAAATAGCGGAAATTTCCAAATAAAGGCGGATTGGAACCCCACTATAACCTAGAGATTAAGCTTAAACTCAGGCGCAGGTCGATAAAAGTTGGTAATACCACGATGTAATTTCCGCTTTCCAAAAAGAAAAATAAATATAAGTAAAATGACAATATGTATTCTCTACGTATCCATTACTAAATATGCCGCAAAATAAAGTATGTTTTCAACCCTTTTATTGAGGTACTTGCGTGACGGGATGATTTTGTGTCCTCTCTCCAGGTAGATCTGGCTCCAAGTTCTACCCCAAATACCATTTGGATTGATCTTGGTCAAGTTCCAATCGTAAAAATAAACGTGAGGGGATGATTTGTAGTACCCTCTCCAGGTAGATCTGGCTCCAAGTTCTACCCCAAATACCATTTGGATTGATCTTGGTCAAGTTCCAATCGTAAAAATAAACGTGAGGGGATGATTTGTAGTACCCTCTCCAGGTAGATCTGGCTCCAAGTTATACCCCAAATACCATTTGGATTGATCTCGGTAAGTTCCGGTAGTAAAAAAAAACCCTTTAAAAGAAAAGAGGGTATCAGGTACAGTAACCTCACAAATATTCAGGAGACGAGTTAAACCACAAAGTCGAACGTGAAATGTACCCCTATAGTGACCCAGTAAAATAGTTATCGCCGATTATCCGAAATAAGAAACGTTCTTGATACTTTAATCTTCCGATCCAATAATAACACTTGATCACCCTGTATAAAATCAGGTTGTTATCAAATGTTTCCAATATAACCCTAAATAAATTCGGGTTGTTATCAAATGGTCACTTGATCACCCTGTATAAAATCGGGTTGTTGTAAAATGTTCCCTAGATCACCCTGTATAAACTTGGATTACTATCAAATGTTCACTTGATCACCCTGTATAAAATCGGGTTATTGTAAAATGTTCCCTAGATCACCCTGTATAAACTTGAATAAGCAAGTATATTCAAAATAAATAATTAAATCTAAACGTCATAAGTTCAGACACAAATAATTTAATAAACGTAACACCCTATTTGGAAAATTACTACAGATCCACCCTGTAAGTGGAACCAAAGTAACCCCTATGATAATAATCACAAAACTATTCTAGTTGAATAGCTGTATCACCCTGTATAGCTTATGCGAATAGCAAAGTAATGCTTCCTATATACAGTTTGAAAAAGTATACCCGATAGAATTACAAAAAAACTAAACAAATAAATTTAATTTGAGTCCCAGTTTCATCGTGGGGGACCTTTTGTATCAATGTCGAGAAATTCCCTATTTAAAACTTTGAGGGATAAATCGTATATTGAGTACACAAAAGAAACAGGAAATCTTCAAATAAAACCAAAAAAACATATGTGCACCTGGCACACCCTGTAGAAAATTGAAACTGATCAATTACCATTTAACACCCTTCGAGATATGTCAGTGTTAACCCTTATGAGAAATCCTGAGACTGCATATATTCAGAGAAGATTCTGACATACCTCGTAAACAGAAGACAACAGAGATATATATTTAAAATTGCGTTATTTCGTCTATAAAACGAAACAATTCCGAAATGAATCAATATAGCATTGAGAAAATATCACAGGCTGCAAGAAATGTGTGCTTTTCATTTCACATGGAAAAAGAATTCAAAGTGTAAATTGCATTAAAGTTATTGGCTGTGAATTTCACATCTAGTGATTTTTAAAAACGATTCTCTCAGCTTGATAGAATCAAGCTAATGAAATTAACAGTATGATTATGCACTACAAGGAAATGAAAATTATTCTTACCTTCACAGAAGGGTTTTTTTTTTTCTAAATCCTTTTTCTCTACAGATAAAAATAACTTTGAAGAATATCGTCTTGGTGAATCGGTTTCGTATCCTAGGTTAAGGGCTGATGAGAGAAAGAAAGACAAATGAATGCCGGTTTTTTTGTGCAAAAATAGTTTGGTGTGACTTACCAGTATTATAGGTCATTCAAATCCCTAAAAGGTTTGTGATCTGCCTCCACAACAACTAATCAAAAAAAGATCAAAGAGGATCCCTTATCACGATGAGTTTACCAGAAGTCGAATCCCCATACGTGGGTAACAATGAAAATTATCGTCACACTTCTAGAAACGTTAGACCTACGTTCCTGCTAGTAACACGACACACCCAAAAATGACCAGCGATTTAATCTATTTCACAAATTTAAAAAAAAACTCAGTGAAGTCAACACTATCCGACTACGATTCCTGCTGTACCACTTTCAGTAAGTACGCCCTTCAATACCTAGATGTAGCGCATAAGTAATAGCAGGAAACCTACAGTGCTCCTGACATCGATACTGCCGATTCTATTGATTGATTTTGTGTAGCGGTCAGCCGTTCAGCCATTCATGTCGAGATGGCGATACGACCCCGCTATGGAAATAAAGTAAGAGAGTATGAAAGAGACAACTCGATAAGAAAATTAATATAGTGAAAAACAACGGACAAGCATGAAAAGGGATTATTCGAATAATTAGAAAAAAAACTGTTACAACCTGTTCCAAAAAGAAGTACATTATCTTGGTCATGTTGTCTCTGGGCATGGAGTAGCAGTAGATGACGAAAAGATCAAAGCAGTGAAGGAGTGGCCTATTCCGAAAGACATACACCAACTACGTAGTTTCCTTGGTTTGTGCACATACTATCGCCGATATGTGCTAGGGTTCGCCAACATCGCTAAACCACTGACCAGGCTCACGGAAGGTCAAACAAAATTCGAATGGTCCGAAGAATGCCAAGACACGTTCAGGACGCTGAAGGGAGCATTGATCAATGCACCGATTCTAAGTTATCCCCTTCCGAGTGGAAAATTCATTTTGGACACGGATGCCAGCAACGTGGGACTTGGAGCTGTCTTGTCCCAGATCCAGGATGGGCAAGAGAAGGTCATCGGATACTTCAGTAAAACTCTCAGTAAACCGGAGCGTAACTACTGTGTCACCAGACGAGAACTGTTGGCTGTTGTCAAGGGAGTAGAACACTTTTATAAATACGTGTACGGGAGTGGATTCCTGTTAAGAACCGACCACGCAGCCCTTAAATGGCTACTACAGTTCAAAAACCCCGAGGGCCAAGTAGCACGTTGGATCGAAAGACTCCAAGAATTCGACTTCGAGATCGAACATCGAGCAGGGAGTGGCCACAAGAACGCAGATGCTCTGTCAAGGAGACCATGCCCAGACGACTGCTCACACTGCCGACGAGCAGAAGAGAAGGAAGCAGCGATTTGTAGAACCACGGCAGTTGACAACAACTGGAATGACAACGAGGTCCAGAAAGACCAAGAAAGCGATCCAGATCTTGGTTTAGTCGTCGGCTGGAAAAAGAGTAATCAAAGACCGACATGGCAGGAAATCGCAAGATATTCCCCAGCAGTCAAATCCTACTGGGCCCAATGGAATTCCCTTACCCTGGACAATGGGGTCCTGAAACGTGTATTGGAGTCCGAAGATGGTGTGGAAGACAGACGTCAGATAGTGGTGCCCAGGAACAGAAGGCAGGAAGTACTCCGAGAGATCCATGATGGAGTTGCTGGAGGACATCTGGGTGTGACGAAGACCCTGCAGAAAGTAAGGCAACGGTTTTACTGGGTCAATTGTCAAGTTGATGTCAATGACTGGTGCAGAAAGTGTGCTGTTTGCGCTGCCAGCAATGGACCTCGGACACGACCCAAGGCCCCGATGCGTCAGTATAACGTAGGTAGTCCATTTGAAAGAATCGCCATTGACATCGCCGGCCCGTTCCCCGTATCAGATAACGGAAATAAATACATCCTTGTGGCAATGGACTATTTCAGCAAGTGGGCCGAAGCCTATGCCCTACCCAACCAGAAAGCCATCACCGTCGCGGACGTTTTGGTGAAAGAGTGGATATGTCGATTCGGCGTTCCCTTGGAGCTGCACTCGGACCAAGGCAGAAATTTTGAATCCAATTTGTTCCAAGAAATGTGCCAGATGCTGAACATCCGAAAGACGAGAACCACAGCTCTACATCCACAGTCCGATGGAATGGTTGAGAGGATGAACAGGACTATCAATCGCCACTTGTCCAAGGTAGTCTCTGACCATCAAAAAGACTGGGACCAGTATCTCCATTTGTTCCTGATGGCCTACCGTTCCGCAGTCACGAGTCGACCGGCCAAACCCCTGCAAGTATCATAATGGGCCGAGAGCTGCGACTTCCCTGTGACCTAAAGTTTGGGATGCCACCAGGACAGGATACCGCGGGAGAGGACTACGTCAGCAAACTCCGGCAGCGAATGGAGGACATCCACGAACGAGTCCGTTTGAACATCCAGAGTGCCAGCGACCGAATGAAAGCGACTTATGACATCAATGCCGATGCTGGAGGATTTCAGGTTGGTGACCTAGTTTGGCTGTACAACCCGATGCGTCACCGTGGCCTATCACCAAAATTACGGAATTCATGGGAAGGTCCGTACAAGATCGTCAAGAGGATAAATGACCTGCTTTACCGAATCCATAAACCACCCAGAGGTAAACCCAGGGTCGTGCATTTCAGGTTGGCTCCTTACGCTGGAAACCATGACCAAGTCCGCACCCTCAGACCTCCAGAGGATGCGATGACGTTCCAGAAATTCATGTCCTTATACTCAAATGGACAGAAAGTGTCACACGGGGTAACTCGAGAGGAGCCACGGGGCCTTTTCAAAGTGCCAGTCGATTACGCCCTAGCACACTGCGTTGCAGAAGATCTTCGAATGTCCAGGGGCATCGCTGTGGTGTTCTCCAAGAAATTTGGCCAACTCCAAACACTACGAAAACAGAATCCAGAAATTGGAGGTGTGCTACAGCTGAAGAAGGGCCAGAGGAACATCTACTACTTGGTGACCAAGAAGCATTCCCAAGACAAACCGTCCTATGAAGATGTCTGGAGGAGCCTCACCCAACTAAGAGATACGATGGTGGACCAGAATCTGGTGGACTTGTCAATCCCAAAATTATCCTGTGGTATTGATGGGCTGGATTGGAGAGTTATAAGAAGTATGTTGGAGACGATATTCCGATCCAGCGGCATCCAGATTTTGGTTTGTTGTAATCCTATTCCACGACCTAACATGAAGACTGTGGAGTGTTATTTTCATCGAACTTCACGATGCAGATATGGGGAATCCTGCAAATATCGACACACTCCAAGGATGACATTTCGGGACGAAATATCTCTAAGAAGGGGGCAATGTGGCGAAGCTTCGGGCGATGCCGGACCTGAACTCTCACGTATAGCTAGCGACCAACCGCGGGAGACTATCGATGCGCTTGCACCGAGAAGAATCTGGACGGTTCGGTGAGTCTGGGCGATTCGATGGAAAATTCTGGAGCATTCAGAGAAGTCAACGTCGGATATAAAAAGAACTACGCAGCGGACAGACGAACAGTCAGTGAAGTGAAAGTCGAATATAAATAGTAGAATGATTGTAATGTAAATTAGAGTACTGTGAATCATTGTATTTCGTTAAATAAATTATTTTAGTCAGTTAACTAGAGTTTAAATCTACTACACATCATATTGGCTCAATAAAACAAATTATTGATTGCCAATTCAATCAACAATAAAAAGAAAGATTTGTCAAAACTTCTGTTCACCTTGTATTAGTGGAACAAAGGAATAAAATCATATTGCTTTGTAATAAAATGAAAATAACAACGTAAATTACTTTCTCTCCGATTTGTATTATCACCAGCAAGCAAATTGTACAAATAAACAATAACTAATTGAATAAATTCACTACAGCTATATAGCCACTACTACAATGAATCATATACAAATGCCATTTCATAACTCACAGGTGTAGTTGGAATAGAAAAAGAAAAACTCAAAGAAATAGCAGAAGAAATAGTAGAACCTCTAACTGATTTTCAACAGCACAATTTTTGAAACTGGGAAATTTTCCGATTAATTAAAAAAAACGATTGTAATACCAGTATTTAAAAAAGACAAGAAGAACAGAAAGAGTAATTTCAGACTTAGTTCCAAAATATAGCGATAGCTTAATTTTAGAGAAAGCAATAAAAAACAAATATCTAAATAAATACAAAATTATATCATACAAACAGTATGAAATGAATAAAGGATTATGAATGAAATGTTATAAACCACCTACTTGGTAGTATATAGTGTAATGATGTTTATAAAATTTTAATAAATAAAGTACATTTCAAAACTTTCCATAAACACAAAAATAGAAATAAATACCTTAGCAACCAACAAACTTTGAAATCATTGAAATGTCTTGAAAACAAAACACCCTGTGAATCATTTTGAAGCACACAGTTACAACCATTTAAAGGAAAAGCTAATTCCACAATGCCTTCTGCAGAAATAATAAAATTACCCAGTAGAATACAAAAATATCTATTACTTACTTATTTAAACAATTGCAATACGATAAAAAATTGAAGGAAACTATACTTGGAGACGGAAAGAATAGTCAGTGACGTCACTCGCTAGTTCAGAAACAAACCAAGTACTCCAATGAAAATACTTAGTAAGAAGGATTAGAATAAATAATTATTCTTCTAATTGTTCCAAAATTAACCATAAATGTAAAAATGACTTATTTGAGTAAAATTAAATATTGACATAGGATGGTCTGGAAATTTTAGTTTTAGAAGAGAAATTTTTTTGCTAGTCCTATTGTACTTGCCTCTAAGGAAAGAGTAGAGTCGAGCAAAAATATTTAGAAACTTTATACTTAAAACCAAGATACAACACTTTTCAAAATTATTACTTATTATGAAATGGACAAACACAAATTTCAAAATTGTTAATTATTATATAAACATAACCATGAAATGAGGACGATCAAATCCATAAAAGAAAAAATAGCTCTCTTGTGTTTACGAAAGCAGACAAAGGTAATACAGTAATATCTCTAAATAAATCTGACTATATTTCTAAAACTCAAGATTTTATTTCAACTGGCAATTACACAGCATTACAAAAAGACCCCACCACCAAATTCCAGAACGAAATTAAATTAGCCATCAATAACTTTAAATCAATAATTTCAGAGAAAGACAAATATAAATTGATATTTCAGAATCCTCAACCTCCACAGCTATATTCGTTAATTAAGCTTCATAAAACAGATTATCCTATAAGACCAGTTGTTTCATACTGTACAGCCTCTGCATTTAATTTGTCGAAATATCTTATAGAAATCATCAAACAACACACAAAATTCACACCACAATTCTCGATTAAAAACTCATATGAACTCGTTAACAAAATTGAAAATGTCAAACTACCATTAAACTCAAAATTAATTTCCTTTGATGTAAAAAACCTGTTTCCCTGCGTACCCCCAGAAGAAACAGTTAAACTTACAGACAAACTGCTATCACAACAAAGAGTCAACCCAGTAATTCATACAGAAATAATCTCATTACTAGAAATTTGTATCAAACAAAATTATTTTACATTTAATAACGTTATCTACAATAGTAAAAACGGCCTCATCATGGGTAACGCATTGAGCCCTTTATCAGCCGAAATCTTCATGAACAACTTGGAAAATATCATCAATTCACATCCCCTCAGTAAAAATATTCTACACTGGTATAGATATGTAGATGACATTTTAATTTGTTATACGGGAACAAAAAGAGAACTGACTAATCTTGAGAATTGGATCAATACTCTACACCCCAATATTACATTCACATCCGAAATGGAAGAAAACAACTCTATAAACTTTCTAGACCTCACCATAACAAGAATAGACAACAGACACAGCTTTTCCATCTACCATAAACCATCACACACAGACACAACCATCCACAAGTCCTCATTACATCCTTATCAACATAAATTAGCAGCATACAATAGCATGATACATAGACTACTTAATATCCCTATGTCAGACTCCAACTTCATAAAGGAACTTAATATTATAAAACAAACAGCACATAATAATGGTTATGACCCACAATTAATAGATGTAATTATTAAAAAGAAAGAATTCTCAATTGCTATCAACGAAGTATACCCCATCCAAAAACAAGAACCAATTAAGTATTGCTCATTAACCTATTTAGGCAAACCCAGTGACAAAATAAAATCATTTTTAACACAACATAATTTCACGACTTCTTATAAAACGAACAATAATTTGAGCAAATTCATCAAAAACAATAAAACTAAAAAATCACAAAAATCAGGGGTTTACAAATTAAAATGTGGAGATTGTCCTGAAATATATGTCGGTAGAACCTTTCGAAATTTTAAAACCCGCATACTTGAACATAAAAGATGCTTTGATAACCACAAGAGGAATTCAAATTATTCAAATCACCTTATAGATGAAAATCATACTTTTGATCAAAATTTTGAAATTTTGCATTCAGAAAGAAAAGGTCTAAAACTTAACTTCTTAGAAGCATTAGAGATCAACAAAAGAAAAAATTCCAATAATTTACTCAATGACCAGTTAGATTTAAATTATTCACCACTTCTTAATCTCTTTCATAATTAAATGCATCTCTGTGTTGACCCTGAAGGGATCCTCGATAAACAGGTAGCAAGCTACCTGTCTATGATTATGTGTATCATTTTACCGTTCTTCTATTGTTTACCTTACTTCAAATTACTATAAATATGGTTGTACATTTACTGAATTCCATTTTATGTTTGAGAAAGCTGTATTAACAGCGAAACGCGTCACATATTACATCTAGTAATATATTGTGGACATCAAAAAACAAGTGTTTTTTATTTAATTCTGAGTAACAAAAGAAAATTTAGAATAATAGATATAGGTCAGTAGATGATAGCAAACCTACCTTGTTTGTATTTCTAGACTTGGACGAGGCCTTTGATACTGTCTGTAGAGGTCTTGGAAGGGGCAGGAATCCGCAGAAGTTCACTCTCCCTTTTAAAAGAATATAGTGGTAATATAGAGTACAGATTATTCGGATCAATATGGAGATAAGCGATGAAAACAATCAAATATGTTGTCCCACAGAGAACAGTTCTGGGGCCATTACTTTTCTCTCAGTACATAAATAACTCACTGGCAACGCATAGTACCGGCAAGATAATCAGCTTTGCAGATGACACAGCTATACCATACTTAGGCGATTCTTGGTAAAGCTTGAAAAATAGAGTAGAATTAGCTTCAGTTAACATATTGAATTGGTTCAATCATAGAACGCTCATAGTAATCGTAGAAAAATGGTTATTCCTACCTATCACCTGATACAATACGTATCTCCCAAAGTACGTCGTACTTGAAATACAAAACAATCAGAAAAAATCTAATTACATTCAAAACTCTATTTTTGTAATATAAGGGTTGTATTTCTATAAACGTTAATTTTCTTCATTTTTACTGTAGAGCACGGCAAATGAACAAAACACCAACTAAGTTATGAGTTCCTGAATAAGACTTACAGTGTTTTTGTTGATTAATATCTCATTTTACATCTCGAAGATCTCTGCAGAATACTCCACTAAGGCTGGATAATTAATTATTTAGTAAAATCAATAAAAGATGTTTGTTTATTATAAAACAAAGTTGGTAATGTCCAGTAACTGTCAAAGTAATTTTTGATTTTGCATTTCATACATAGTTCTTCTTCTCAATTTTTTGTGGTTTGACAATTAGAGTGTTTACCCAGTTCCGACGAAATGTGATGCCGTCCAAACCGTATTTATAAAATGTATTTATATAATGATTTATAACCATCACGCAGCAGTTAATCAGCAGTTCTTTGATAATGTGACAATTGCTAACACTGAAAACACTGGTAACATTGATTTGAGGATGGGATTCAATTTGGAATTTCCGTTTATCCTCCATTTCGTCCATTCCTGCGTCTGGTCTCACTTGAAGATCTCGCTGATGGTTTAATTTTTATTTTTGAAAATCATCCAATTTGTGTCTACTGATAACTTTTAGTAAGAGGTAACTATCTATTCAAACTTCAAAGTGGAATTCATTGGAATGCATATTTTTGTCATTTGTGATACTTTTAAAATTATTTTATTTCCAGTGAAATTTCATGAATTTTCAAATGGCGTCATAGGATATGTTTTATAACAATTTCTCTTTTAATATGTGTATAGTTCTGCCACAAAGCTTATTATTACTTAATTATTTAAAGATGAATAGTTTTGAAAACTGAACAGTTATCTCATGATAATAAAAATTATAGTTATCGAATTGATTAATTATTATTTATCTGTTTGTGAGTATTCTTGCGAAATACTCCAAGACTCCTCAATTCAGTTGAGAATTTGAGTCTTCACTTCTCGCCATTGAATGAGCAATGAATGTTGGTGGCCGATTGCCAGAATAGTGGAATATACTGAACAAATGTAGCTACCTATGATAACTTGCTGAATTACACACTCAATCAGGTGTACAGAACAAGGTTGTGGATTCAGTAGCGTTCCAGAGCTGCAGTTACTGAATTATGTAAGTTGGTATGACCATTTGAATAACGAACAGTATAGTTCAAAGAACCAAATTTTCTTCACACAACCTGATTACTATCATCATTTATAGACTTTTCAAGATCTCGTCAAGCCCTGAACTTGGCTTAAACGTTTAATTTATTAAATACTATTTTTTTCAGCAATTGTTTTATTTGTATGTTTGGAGTATTTTCTCTCAGTGTCATAAAGACTGTCTACAGAGACTGGCTTTAAGAATGAAATACTTTATCAGAATTTCTGTAGATGGCGTCCAAATGACAACTTTTATATGGCTATTTCTTTCTCTCTGCCATATATTGAATTTCTAGCAATATCTTTGGGTTCATTCACCAACAATTGTACCACGACCTTTGCCTCCGCATTGTTTATATAAGATTCAGGTGAAAAACCTATTAAAAACGGAAAATATACTTTTAATCAGGTAGTGCGTTCGCCTGGCATGCGTGGGGTCGTGAGTTCGATCCACCGATTCTCCGGTCTCATGCATGGCATCACACGTTAAAAGGTAAGGGCTGCGTCTTCCCTAGCTCACACAAGTCTCTCGAAGACTTCTGAGAGTTGCGCGTAGAGGTGCAATCGGTTGACGGAAATAATAATTTTTTAACAATTTTAACAATTAAAATCTTTTTGACTAAGTTAAATGAACAACGTCAAGAACCAAATTTCCTCCACAAAATCAAACTTTCAATCCATAGGTACTTGAGCAATGTTAATGTTAGGTATAAAAAATATTCTCGGGATCTACGAGTATCAAATTCCCGTATGCGCTCAAAACTTTTACCCACACAATACGTGATAGAAAACGACTTCCTAGAACATAACTTGCTCAGTGGAGCAGCGAGCATGTGTTCGTGTCAAAATGTTTCAATGCGATGGTTTACTAAAAAATCAGCCAGATAATTTGGGTTAGCTTGATCGTTATAAAATGTTTGCCAATTCATTTCACATAGAGATTGTCTGAAGTCAGTCATACCGTTAGGTGATACATGCCTTCGATATTGAAGATTATTTTCTTTCAAATCACCTGTATTGGGATTGATTTTGGCAAATTGTCCCATATGGTCAGATAAACAAGGTTCATAGACATCAGTGGTGAGTAATTCGTCAGAAATATTTGTGATTATATTGTCAATGTTAGAAGAAGTCGCCGTCACTCTGGTATCTTCTGTAATAGTAACATATAAACCAAATGAAGTTAACAGGCAGGAAAAATTCAAAAGGACTTCGAATTCAACTAAAGTTTATATTAAAGTTTCCTAAAATAATTATCTTATCATATTTGCGTGTAAGTTGATGCAGAACAATTTCAAAATTCGCAAAAAATAGGTCGATATCGCCCAAACCGGATCGATGAACAATCACGACAGCCGCTTTCAAGAGAGCTAAGTATATTGCAGTAAATTCACAGTCCTGTTCAATACTGAATTCTTTCAAGTCAATGAGAGAATATATTACGTTCGAGTCATTCTTGTTATTCAGGTAAATGGCTAAGCCACCATGTATTTTTTGGTCCTACAGAAACAGCTGACCAATTTATAGCCCTGAATATTAATTTGCTTGAGACACTCTTCACTCTGCCAATTTTCAGAGAAAAATGTAAATTTTCTCATAGGTAATATCATTTGTCTATGTTGAATGAAGTGTCTATCGTTTTTATGTCTAAGAGCTGCGTTTGTAGAAAAAATCATGTGTTTATTTCGAGCACAAAGTGTCATTGCCGCGCTCCAAAGATTACCGAGCTTCGCTTCGCGTCGCGTGGTAACTCTCTTTGTCGAGCGGTAATCAATCACTTTGCGCTCTAAATACACAAATAGCTATATTCACGCAACTATAATCAAATTTATACCAGTCCATTCTGTCCTTGGCCAAGGTATAGCAGTGGCCAGAATCAACTCCAGAACAACAGTGGACAATGACTGCGTAAAGCTCATAACTACATTCGGCTAGAAAGGGGTGTTCCTCCAGCTTGACACGTTGAAATAATTTAATGCATCTGCGACACGCTGAATCATAACTAAAGAGCTTCAAAGTCAAGATCAAATTTGCAGGTGTTTCAACAATACTTGTTATTTTATCTCTATCGGTTGGTTTAGCGCAGAATCGGCAATACAGCTGTCTATCATCTGTTAGGTGTTAGGTTCTCAAGTGATGATTGATTAGATTCTGCACGGACTAGATTTCCAAAAGATTGGGGAACGCGAGCTCTAATTGGTGGATTCAGTACTTTGAAATTTGCTACTGATACCAAACAGACATTTTGAAATGGCTATAAGTGCTTTTGATAACGAGAAATAAAAAACCCACTGATTGAGTAAATCAGGGTTATTCAGAGCAATTATGTATCCACACAACTACTAACAGTGTATTATTGGCACAAGCCCACAAAGTTGTTTCCCAGGATGATTCAATAATTTACACTTCGAAGTATAAGATTTTTAAACCTTTTTTAATAGATTTTCCTTCTAGAACTTATAAGTATGCGGAGGCAAAGGTCGTGGTACGGTTGTTGGTAATGAACCCAAAGATATTCCCAGAAAGTCAATTTATGACTGGGAGAATTAAATAACTAAATTGAAGTTGTCTGTCAGTTTCCGCAATATTGTTTGTCCAGCTTGAGATTTTTAAAAATTATAAATATCTGAAAAATGGTCTCTTTTTCGAGGTTTTCCCGGATTTTCTCAGTGGAAAATGCACCGATCCGGTCGTATGAAAATCCATTTTGTAGGTTTCATAAATCTCTACAGAAATTCCATCGACTATAAAACGATTCCTTCAATAATCTTTGAGATATTTCCAAAAAACCAAAAAAGTTGTAATTTTTTTCAATATTGCTTGTTAAAAAAATTCCACAAAGCGATTTTGCTGTGGCGAAAACTGAGGTTTTCATTAACAAACTATCTTATAAAAATTCGTTTAGGCAATTTGCGTCTTTTATTTTGTGGGGGAAAAACCCCCTATAGCTTGGTCTAATAATCGAACAATTTTTTCAGTAATTCATCAATAATATTGTGGACAAACAAAAATATAAAAATGTTTGCTGTGTCGATAAAATACCAATTAATGTTGTCAGCTACCGTGTTGCACAGTTTTTTTTTTTTCGTATGTAACCTTACCACCACCGACTGTTACCGAACTGAAAACAAAACTGGTCCTCGCTGTGAGAATGTTAGCACTGAACAATGAATGATTTGCCGTCAAGGCTATAAATCTGGACTTGAATTCATTGGTAATTATCTTGAAATGAATAAGCCCACGCCAAGGAGAAAAAAATTCTTTTCGTATAATGTACGGTTTTGTTCGCATCGGCATGCCAAAATAATGATCTGAATCAAAGCGGACAGTGCACTGTAAATGTACAGTGTGTCCCCTCAAATATCAACAATTCTGAAATGTTATGCCTGATGAAATTTTATTCAAGAGTAGTTACATGAAAATAGAATCGTCAATATCCCTCAAGAATACAACTGAAATAATCATATGCATATATAATCCGGCCACTGTAGCAAAAATGTTACTAAAACCTGACACTGACACCAGTAGAAATGATTTTTGGTACAACGGCAGTATTTGAAGGGTACTTTGAGAAAAAAGAGGTTCTGGATGCGAGCACCTATGGAAAGTGGGAAAAATTCCCGGGAAATATCGGAAAATCGGCATTCCATCAATAACTTGGAAGTGTGAAAATCTTCACAAAAAAAGGATCGACATGTTTTTTTTTTCTAAAAATGTTCCATTTTTGATAAACGTGGCCCTGAAGTGTGGTTTCTTGGTAATTGGCCCCTGGAGCGAGGTGGGCGACGCCTGTGACAGCCTGTGTTATTCATATAACAATTATTGTGTTTACTAGTATTTTGATTTATTTTTGTTGGTTTTGAAAGTTTTTTTGGTAAAATGAGTGATAAATATGGTGGTTGGGCTGTAAAGCAATTGAAAAATGGGTTGAGAAATAGGAATGCGAAAATTATTAGGTAAAAAGACGACTTAAGGCTCGTTCATACCCTTGCGGTCCTTCGCATTCTTTGTGATTTGACTCATACGGCGAAAAAATTGCGGTGAATAAGATGTCATTTTTAGTATTTGGGGTTAGTTATTAGGTGCTGCATTACTGATTCATCTTTCACCGCAAATTTTTCGCCGTATGTTTTGAATCGCAAAAAAATTGCGAATACTCGCAAGGGTATGAACGAGCCTCTAATAGAAAGGTAATCAGTCATAACCTCAACTTATTCTTGTTTCCAGTCAAGCAATGATAAATTGTCATTTTCATATTGAAATAAGGAATGAATTTAACTTGTTTGATTCCAGATTGGAATCTTGTGTATGACAGAAACGGTAATTTTGAAACCAGCTTATTGGTTGAAAAATGTGATGAGACTGGTGTCTCGCAGATACTATGGCCACCTAATGATTCATTCAGTTGTAGTATTCAGATGACATGAACTGTGCCTTTAATAGATATAATGCACATCAACACCCATGTGTGTGACAATGACAAACATCAATATTTGAATAAGCTCACATTGACAAATGTCAATTAAAAGACTCCAGCCTAACTAGCGCCACCTACTTCAAGCTTTCCAGATTGCCTGCCAGAACTTTGTGATTTCGTGTTTTGAGTGGATTGAATCAAGATTGGCACGGCAATTGTTTGTTATAAAGTTCATTTGCTAGTTACAAACGATTGATGGTTCTGAATTTTCTCGCAAATTCTAACAGCCGTATGCATAGACATTTCCAGCGACTCGCCAGAGTTTCGCCGCTCGCTACACAAGAACTATAATTCACAGTCGAGCTCCAAAAAAGCGGTACATCGCTAGCATCGGATATCAATTGAAATGAATTTGTAAATTGTGGGAGAAAAAATGAAATTATATGAAGCGAATGAAGCTTATAAGAAACTGGAATTTTCGAATTGAAAATATTTGGATTTTCCTTATTGCTGAGTTCTGCTCATCCAGGTTTTCACCACAAAAAAGCAATGTTGTTGGAAATCAGCACTCCTCCTTACTTTCTCTTCGGGTAGATTGTATGAAAAATTTGGCCTGACTGAAGGAAATTCAGCATTATTATGTTGGAGTGCTTTATTTTTGGCACGCTTGGTATAATTTTGGTAACAAAAACGGTGCACTTCCAACTCTGATGAATGTTTAATGGTCCTGTCTCTGCCATCATTTCTTTCAAGAGCAACACCGCGCAAAGTCGGCATACCTGTACGTACTGTGGTTACTTTACCCTCTTTCATTGTTTTTTGACAAATGTAACATTTCACAGAATCACACATTGTGGAAACACAGATATTATAATATGTATACTCTCTGACACAACTTTTAATTAAGTTTTTCTGAAAACATCACCAAACAGACTTGTTTGTTTACAACACGTCATGCGGAGCAAACGTCATCCGATTGAGTCGACCGTGGCGCCCCGCCTGAGATTTCCAAAAAAAAAATGAAAGACACCGCGAGAAAGAGCAGATTCTCAACTACAGATTTTCACATGTTATAAAGCTATAGTCGATAAGATAAACTCGCGAGACTTATCAGAAAATTTTTGATGCGTTTCGGGAAACATCTAGGAAATATAGAAAATTATGAATAAAAACTTTATCCTCGGAGGTTTCTAGATACATACTCTGAAAGTAGAGAGTCTTGGCAATGAAATCACAAGTACGCTTTTTCAAAACTGTTCACTTTGATATAGTTACGTCGATTGTAAACATCAGACATGAAAAATGAGCGAACTTAAAAACAACGGGTAAAGAAAAACTTGATTTAGTTAGGCCCAAGATAAATTGGGAATAAATGTTATACTGAATCTTTGAAAAACTCAGACTGTCGAGCTAATTCGATAGGAAAACGTAAAAAAATTACAAATTACATGGTTTATTCATCAAATATCATTATTACAAACACTTCTGCCGACACCCGCCAGCTATTTTTGATAATTGATGAAGGATTTCCCTTCAAAACACCGTTCAGTTTATGAATTTTGGACCAATAAAAAGGGAGATAAAGAGATTTTAATCCAGTGTCGGGTTAAATCTTAGGAGTTGTTCGCGCGGAAATCTGAAAATACAATTATAGTTTATTATCCCTCATAGGAAGCAATTTTTGAAAAAATGTCTGAATACCTCATTTATGGAGATTTTTAGGCCTTACAAGTTTATTTTCATACATTATGTCGAAATTTTCAAACTCTTCCAAGTTATTGATGGAATACCGAAATTCCGAGTTTTCCCGGGAGTTTTCCCCACTTTCGTGCAGAGCAATTTTTTTCTCAAAGTACTCCTCAAAAACTGCTTGTGTGTCAAAAATAATTTCTACTGGATTTAGTGCTATTTAAAAACCCCTGGATATTGGATTAAAGTATGATTAGAACGGCTAGAAGTGGGTAATTTCATTTTCATTCCATTTAAAAAAAAAATCAATCTATATATTTATATACAGTGACCGCCAAAAAGTATGTACCATATGGGAAAAAATTTTATTATTGGAGTATTGGAAAAAATATTCTGGGGAAAAGTTTGTGCATGTCCGATAACCTAAAAATCGATTTTGACACATGTCACGTGATCGCTAGAATGGCGACAAAATGAAAAAAATTGCAATGCAAAGGCAAAAAAAGGGGTAAGATGGCAAGATATCAAAAAAAGTTATTTGAAAAAGTCACTTAGAATTCAATTTTATACACATAAACGAAGTTTCAAGAGATAATTAAAAAAAATTGAAAATAGCAATTTTTTTTAAATATTTTCCCATCTATTTAAAAATATTATTTTTTTTCTTATGAATAGCTTGACTATACTGAAACATTTGCATTTTAATGATAATGACAAAACTTTCTCATTTTCTCCACACCAGAGGGCACTAAATTGAAAAAATGGGAATTTGTCAGAACCCTTGCTGTTACATCGGTTCGTATCTAACAGTTATATCCGAATTCCACGACCATTGTGATGACATGACACTCCAAAAACATGGTAATTTCCGGACTATAATCAAGTTCCGATGATAATCGTGCATGAGCGTTTCACTTCGCACATAAACTTGAAAATAGTGCGTCAAATTAAAGATTCTTAAAGTTTATGTGCAAAGTAAAACGCTCATACAGCATTATTATTGAAACTTGATTAAAATCAGGAAACATGGTGTTTCTAGATTGCCATATCAACACAATTCTGATATAACTGTTAGATAAGAACCAATGTAACAGCGAGGGTTCTGGCAAAAATCAATTTTTTTAATTTAGTGCCCTCTGGTGTGGAGAAAATGAGAAAGTTTTGTCAATATCATTAAAATGCAAATGTTTCAGTATAGTCAAGCTATTCATAAGAAAAAAAATAATATTTTTAAATAGATGGAAAAATGTTTTTAAAAAATCGCTATTTTAAATTTTTTTGAATTATCTCTTGAAACTTCGTTTATGTGTATAAAATTGAATTCTAAGTGACTTTTTCAAATAATTTTTTTTGATATCTTGCCATCTTACCCCTTTTTTTGCCTTTGCATTGCAATTTTTTTCATTTTGCCGCCATTCTAGCGATCACGTGACATGTGTCAAAGTCGATTTTTAGGTTATCGGATATGCACAAACTTTTCCCCAGAATATTTTTTCCAATACTCCAATAATAAAAATTTTTCCCATATGGTACATACTTTTTGGCGGTCACTGTATATCGACAATATGTTTACAAACTTTTTGTGTTGTTAATGTAACGATCTCAGAGGTGAATTAATTTTATTATTATTTTCTCCCCGTAAGGGAAGCTTCCACACATCGGGAGAGCGCTCTGGTGTCGTTTACTCCACGTCCGCAGGGTACGTGACTATTGGGTCCGAGAATCATGTGCCCTGAGCATACGGAGTGAACCCAGGATGACGGCCTACTGCATTCGTCCGGCTAAGATTTCTGCCATATTACGGCAAGTCGGTATGATTTTCAAATTCGAAACCAGTGTGTCCATTCTACCAATGACTCCTATAATCAAAACCGCCATTTTAACAGATGGTTTGGGCGAAGCCTAAGGAGTTCGAAGAGTAGGTCCTGATATTTAGTCCATTTTTCCTCTTCTTTTCTAACGATATTCGTGTTCCTTCGCTGATTTCGTGTTACAATTCGAAATTTCCACTAATTTCGAGTTGTATGAATTGTATGAGTTGATATGAAGCTAATTTCGAGTCGTACCTCGAAATTACACTAATTTCTAGTTATAACTCGAAATTAAGAAAAAAATCGCATGTCCGTTCTACGCCTTCGCACAAAATATATTTCCTATGAATTTTGTTTTTATTTAATTACTATCACGGACTATCATGTACTTATTCATAAATAATTAACTCTAATATTCATACTAAGCTCATTATATTATTCATTATTTTGTCGAATAGAATAATTTCTGTTTTGCTATAACGAACACGAAACGCCTTATTCAATTATAATGGATGAAGTGGATAATTTCATTTTCATTCCATTTACATCCACATCTTAAAATTCAATTTTTATCGACCCCGAGGGATTTTGCAACTCTGTATTTTTCCAGCTTCCGAATTTAATTGAAATATTATCCGATGAAAGTGTTTATTTTCCTACAGCCATTTATAGAAACTGAATTTCAGGCCACGTTGTTTTGATCGATGATCTGAAATCTTTTATTTGATTTTTATTTCACTAATTAGTGAAAGTTCTTATGCAACCACTGATAGATGAAATAAATTAAAGTAATTTTTGAGACCCAGCCTCTGTGTTGACGCCAACAACCTGAAAACATTGTTTTTCAACCTGCTTTCCCCAAATTAAGTAAGTGTTGTTTCCCGATCAATAAATTCTTACTGATTCATGTGCTAATAATGCATGAAATGCAATACAACATTTTATCCTCATTTGATATACAGTGTCCAAACAGTTGGCATCATATGGGAAAAACTTTCAATAACAATTTGGTTTGAAATTCGACTTGGGCGTTAAGTTGGGCTTTGAAAAATGTCTTACTCGGATGTTGTCACGTGACTTTCTCTAACTGTCAAAAGTAATATTTTTTTCAAAATAATCGCATAAAATAGAGATTTATTAAAATGTTAAAAAAATTCTGGAATATTAAAAAATTCGTAACTTCGAGAAAACTGTTTTATACCAGAAGCTCTAATATGAGACTAACTTTCAATTACGATTCATCAACAAAAATATGTGAAAAAATGAGAATTACTGCTAAAAATTTCTATTAGGTTTGATGCAAAGTTGATGTATCTTCAAGCATTTAGGTTAGAAAGTGGATTTTTTCAGAACTGAAATGATACCAAAGTTGTAATTCAAAATATCATAAAACTTCTTTACGTATTCAATCAAAGTTTACGACTCTACGGTACAAATCTCAAATGTAATTCCTACTAGTAGGGCTATGAACCTTTCATCAATTTTGTGAAGTAATCATAATTTCTCACTATACCTAATAATAGCCCCAAATTCAATTTTTATATTAAAATTTTCAAAAACATTTACAAAAAATTATCTGAGAATCAACTGGTTGTCACTAAAGCTGACAAAGGTAATTGCATTGTTATTTTAGATAGAAATGAGTACAATAATAAAGTCACACAATTTTTAAGCACAGCTAGTTTTTCCAAATTAACTTCAGATCATACCAATAAATTTTTCAACAACATGAAGATTACTTCGAATCTTTGTATCGACACCATTAAATTTTACAATTCGTCTAAATTTAAACTCACTCCTATGAATCCTGCTACCCCTTTGCTTTATGGGTTACTCAAAATACATAAAGAGGATATTCCTATTAGACCCGTTGTCTCCTATTGTAATTCCCCTGCTTCCAAGTTAGCTTTTCGGTAAAATTCTCTCATTAAAGACATCACTCACTTCAATAACCCTTTTGCATTGGTAAATGCTTCCGATCTTACTCTGAAAATCAAAGACGTGGTTGTTCCTCCTAATTCTATTCTGTTGTCTTTCGACGTTGTCAATTTGTTTCCTTGTATACCCCCTGAAGACTGCATTAGGTTAGTAGGAGACCTTTTATTTAAAGCAGATGTCCTTTCCTTTCACGTTCTCAATCTATGTTCTCTTTTGAATATTGTTCTACAATAAAATTTCTTCCAATTTAATGATTAATATTTTTCACAGATTTCAGACCTAGCTATGGGTCAAGGATACTGAACACTATTTGTAGAGGATGGCCCATTCCCTATGTTGCAATCTTGTCTCTCATTTAACGTCACCGCGATGCCTTCCGTATAAGTTTGTATATCTATATATAAATATATAATAACTGAATGTATATATAGATATAGTAAACCATTAGGAGACATCGCGCTGACGTCATTTGACATGCCCATAAAATCGGTCGTTCGGGCCATCCTCTACAAATAATGTTCAATGTCCTTGACTATGGGTAGTAATTTGTCTCCCAGCAGAGATTTTCATGGCTGACCTAGAACATAACCTCCAATTTTTCCCTTTATTTAATCAAATAATGTTTTGGTACAGATATGTTGATGATTGCATTGTACTTTTCAATGGCAAATATCAAGAAGTTAATCTATTTCTTGGTTTCTTAAACTCCTTACACCCGTCTATAAGATTTACAATGGAAATAGCAAAAGATAATTCTCTTCCTTTCTTGGATTTATTGATCAATAATAATGATTCCAAACTTGAATTTTCAATTTATAGAAAACCTACCCATACAGATTCAGTAATTCCTTTTTCTTGGTGTCACCCTTATTCCCACGAATTTGCAGCGTTTAATTCATCCTGTCACAGACTATTTAATATCCTGATGGCACCTGAAAATTTCAACAATGAGTGAAACATATGTAATATACAGGGTGGGGCACCGAAAACGAAACAGATCGAATATCTTCAAAACGCATGTGTTGTGAATAAAATGCAAAAACAGGTCGATTTTTAATGCAAGGGGGACATCTCCCTATCATAACCTCAACTGTCATACCTCTCCCCCCACCCCTTGGGCACTATCACCCAAACAATTTGAATAGGGAAAGTAGTAGGTCAGACACATCATTGAAAATGTAATTTCATGAGGAATTCAGCCATATCAATGTTTGCCAGCTAACTTTGTATTTTGGCGCCCTCTTGCGGGAAAAATAACTGTATTCCAAATTATAATACTGCATTTGCAAGCTATTTTGACATAAATTCGGTGACAGTGCATTATGGAATTTTTCTAAGAGAAAAAACAAAATGGCAGCTCCAAAATGGCGGACATGATTTGCAATTATGGTCCGATTCAATTCAAAATTGATATGGTGGTTTTCGAAGTTGGAAATTATGATTTGTTCGTCAATGCAAAAAAACAAGATGGTGGCTCCAAGATGGCGGACGAAATTTGTAATTCTGGTCCGATTTGAATCAAAATTAGTATGTGAAGATTTTCAGGGATTTTCAGGCGCGGTAAAATTCTGATTCTGTTACGCACATAATAACCTTCGTCACACATCTTAATAAAATATTATTTCCTAATTTGTATAAAATCTTTTTTTCATCAATTCAATAAATTCACTGTAGTCATACTGAAAACTTGTAAAACCTGCATACCTATGCCAATTTTGAATCGAATCGAACCACAATTACCAATTTTGTTCGCCATATTGGTTTCTTGCATTGACAAAAATATCATAATTTTCCACCCTGAAAATCCCCACATATCAATTTTGATTCGAATCGGACCAGAATTAGAAATTTCGTCCGCCATCTTGGAGCCACCATCTTGTTTTTTTGCATTGACGAACAAATCATAATTTTCGATCTTGAAATTCACCACATATCAATTTTGAATCGAATCGGACCTAAATTGCAAATCATGTCCGCCATTTTGGGGCCGCCATTTTGTTTTTTATCTTAGAAAAATTCCATAATGCACTGTCACCGAATTTATGTCAAAATAGCTGGCAAATGCAGTATTATAATTTGGAATACGGAACAGTTATTTTTCCCGCAAGAGGGTGCCAAAATAAAAAGTTAGGTGGCAAAAATTGACATGGCTGAATTCCTTATGAAATTAGCTTTTCAATGATGTGTCACACTTACTACTTTCCCTATTCAAATTGTTTGGGTGATAGTGCCCAAGGGGTGGTGGGAGAGGTATGACAGTTTAGGTTTTTATTCACAACACATGCGTTTTAAAGATTTTCGATCTGTTTCGTATTTAACAAATATATTTTTAAAAAATTAAAATTGTTTTTTCCGTTAACCAGCTGTCGTCCCCTTACGAACGACAGCCCTCAGAAGTCGAAACTTGTGCGAGCCAAGGATTAACGATGTCTTACCTTTTATATAACAAACATAGGTCTATATCTCTTGATCGCAGCTGAATTCCAATTAACATTTCCAATAGATATTGTTGTATTCCTTATATAGGCAAAGTTTCATTGGACATCTCAAATATTTTTAGTAGGATCGGCTTTTACATTAATTTTTCTTATTGCTTATCAATTTTTCTTCTGCTCAATTGTTAGTTAATAATAAAGATAAAGTACCCCTTTCCCATAAATCAGGTTTTCACAGAATTTTTTGTTGACAACCAAATTGCCCTGCTCAATATGTCGGACAAAGTGACCGGAAAATTAAAACAAGAGTTTTTGGAACATGTTTAACTAATTGAGAGCTCTAGAAACCCTCACATTGATAAATATAATACAAAAAGTTATTTTTCGAACCACATTCTTAATTACAATCACAAATTTGATATCAAAACTGATTTAGATATTTTACATGTTTGCCAAAAAGGTACGTTACTCAATTTTCTTGAAATTTTTTAAATTAATTTTGCTATCAATAATCCTAATGTTATTTCTCTCAATGATCAAGTACAGTTCGACTACGAAAAGTTTTTTAAGTTTTTTTTGTTCCTATCTTGATCTTCTACAAGAAACGTCGTCTTATGTCTGTCTGCTTCTGTGGTGTGGTGCGTCTGTCCTCATTCCAAGAATGGGCGATAGATGTCACACTTCGCGTTGTGGTTCGGATCGGTTGTTCTGTCGTGTTCGTACGGATACAGTAGGTACTTTCATATATTTGCTCTACACTTAAGTTTTCATTCCGAATAGATTACAGGTATGGATAGATGTTACGAGAACCTCCCTTTTGCTCAGAACATGAGTTGCGATGTTGGGTTTGTCCCTTCTCCAAGTTTTTTCTGTGCGTGAGAGTTTCTCCTGACATTGTTCCATGTCAATTTTGTCTGAAGTATTCTTGACAGATGATCCCCTCTTTCATCCACTGCAATGGACGATTCCAGTACCTCTATTCAGTGTTGCCAGGATTGATTTTTAGGTTGTATTGACTGATATTTTCCAGGCCTTTTCTGATATGGTTCAGGGTGGGAATGGATACAATTTTCAATTAGAAAGATTCCTGGATGTTCCCGGATATGCGAATCAAAGTACTAATGATGATATTATCAAACATAAAATATTCTAGGGACTTTCACCCTAATATGTTTTTCAATATGACAGATAAATTTCCCTAAGATATTTTTATTTTGTCCATTTCATCAATGTTACTTCGATTCATGTTTCATGTTTTCGAAATTCTTTATAATTGAAAATTGTATCCGTTTCGACCCCGAAACATATCAGAAAAGGTCTAAAAAATGTCAGAAAATCAATTGTGGCAACACTGGAATATGGGTACTGGAATCGTCCATTCAATTCACTTTTCACCACTGTCATTCTCCCTTCACCGGTTGATCCATAATTTTTATAATTTTCTTTAATGAAATTAAAGATGTTAAAGGCTTCAGCCTCCCTTAATATTTTGGCTTTCTTCCTTTTCAAATGGAGATATAGGCTATAAGCCTCCCTTTTGAACGTTTTTTTAAATTAAACAATATATAATGTTAGTGGAACCACATAATCCACATAGTGGTATCATGTGACGACAGATTTTTATTTAAGATAATTTTTCACATTACAATCTTTTCCTCTCCTTGTAAGTAATATTACACTGTATTAGATTACTGATAGTTAAAATGTTTTTCCTTCTTTGTAGAATTTTAGTGTAGCTGATGATGAGCCTATATAGGCTCGAAACATGTACTACTTTGATACCACTTAACTGATCGATGGTTCATGATCGATCTACCAATACTTAACATTGGATGGTTATATTAAATTGTGGAGATGACTTTGAGTTTTTCTACTTCGTAAATCTACACTACTCCACTTCGAGACACAATGGACTTCTACCACTCTTTATAAAGTGTTGCCGAAACACATTGTGAGTTTTTTCGAGAAAGTTTGGGAAATTCCACAATCCGAGAAAAATTAAGCGAAATGTTCTGAAACTTCAGCTTTCTTTAAACTTTTTTATTTATTGTCACAACGAACTGAAACAAGGTGAAAACCTGAGAAACTGAACAAAATGAAATTTTCTAATGCTGAATGCTATTATACCATTTGTGAGAGTGTTTGTTGTTCAACTTTACTTGTGGAAAGAAAGAGTGCTTATGGTTAATAGCAAACGAATACATTCCCACCTTTATCGTTTTAGTCTGATGTTGATAGAATCGAAGAAAGAGCATATTATTTATTTCAATAATGGTAATGATGATTACCAATACTGCATTCACTAATGCAGTTTGCATGATTGCTAACGCAAATTCAATTATAGCACCGTAAATTACCTATACCCACACTTCATTATCTGATTTCAAGAAAGTTATTTTCACTTTTCACGATTGTTAACTATTATATCGATGCAGTCCCAGAGTTACGACACGATATCATCAAACCTTATGGTCAAGCATTCGTTGCATTGATTGTAGAAAGCAAATGGCATAGGTCAAAGCTGAGTTTATTCACTTCGCGAATGGGTCTCAAAATCCAATAATTTCTCTTCGTTCAACTTTTCTATTAAACCTAAAATAAAAAAGAGAAATTGATGAAGGCCAGATAATCGGTTTCCTCCGCGTCAATCGCACGTATTGTGGCATTCCAGCGTGCATCCAAACAAGAAAAGCGCATTAAGTTGTATTTGTATATGTATCTACTGAAACTCTCGGCGATTGGTGCGATAACCAAATATAGTTAACTATACTCTAATTTTTAATCATAGGTACCTGTGACAATGACATATCTACAAACGAATTCATAACATTATAGTGTCAGTGTCAATGTGATTTACTAAGTAGATATAGGTACCGAATCGTAAAATTTCTTCAGTTTTCTTTGGTACAATGTCATCTGACGATGAAATGTGAGATTTTACTCCCCCAGAAGTATGCAATTTAGCAAACGAAACAACGAAAGAATTGCTGCCAGAAAAATCAAAACAGAAGTATGTTTGGCGTATACGATAATTTTATGGCATGGAAAGAAAGAAGTAACGCAAAAAGCTTCTCCGAGGTAGTTTTATTGACTTACATAGGAGAATTAGGAAATAAGTACAAGCCAAGTACTATCTGGTCAATTTATTCTTTGTTACGAACATCCTTGATAGTTGAACATAAAGAACATTGGAAATTACTCAAAAGACGCTCAGTCGGATATAACCAAAAAAAATCAAACATTTTAAATCCTCAGCAAATCAAACAATTTATGGAGACTGCTCCGGATGAGAAATATTTGTTAATCAAGGTATGTTTTGATTTGCATTTGCAGTTGATTTATTTAGAATGAGGATTTTTTTCAAACAAGATTGAAATTTTACCAATTCACTACTCATATTTTGTATGCAGAAATCGTTGTTTTTGACAAACAATATTGATGTCATTGAATAGTTCAGGGCGTTAATGCACCAAACATTCGATACGGATCACAAAACAGAATCTATGGAGTAGGTTCGAATCTTCACGAAATAATTTTTTTTATTTATATTTTTTTATTTGAATGTTTCATAATTAAAGAGTGATACTCGTGTCACTTATAAACTCACTTTTATAGCAGATATATTAAACAAATTGTCTGAATTATCTTTTTTTGAAAGATACAGTGCTCACTACTATTATAATAATAATAATAATAATAATAATAATAATAATAATAATAATAATGTTTATTCATCATCATATACCAATATATATACATTTTGAGCATATAAGTATAACACAGTAATGTTCGATCAGTATTGACCAAAATTAATTTACATACATAGTTATGTGAACAAACAACAAATCCACTAAGGCAAAGCCAGTGCGTGGATTGTTGACATATAAACAAACTTGTACGGTTACATTATGGATAGGATAAATAGCTTATGATATTAATAAAAATATAGATGAGTTGATATTACAGCATTTATGTGAAGGCAGTAAAATAAATAATAATAATAATATAAGAAATAACAAATACTTATGTATTCTAATGATTCTTGGTTGCTTTAGCATTCGCTATAAGCGGAGCCCTAAGACGGGCTGAATAGGCCAATGTGGAAATGAACGATCTGAATGATGCAACAACTGCATTAATTGTAAAGGTTCCGGACACCAAAAATAAAGTACCACGAAATTTTACATTAAAAGGAACATTTTATGGAATATATAAAAAGTACGCTGATGTACGTTCCAAAACCATGGTGGATAAAAATAACAGATTCTTCATTAATTACCAGAAAGGCAAATGTACCTCTCAGTTTGTGAGATTTAACAAGTTTGGTGCAATGGCCAAGAAATCATTTTTGAAATTACCAAACCCAGAAAACTACTCTGGCCATTCATTTAGGCGTTCTTCAGCCACAATATTAGTGGATAGTGAAAGGCATGGCGGCTGGAAAAGCAGCACAGTTGCAGAGAGTTATATTAATGAATCAATCAATAAAAAATGGAAATATCCAATCAAATAACCCAATCTATTGAACATGCAACAACCGACTCAACAGAATTATTCGCAACTAGCTCGGTATCACAATCAGTCTCTACTGCGAGACCATCAACCTCCACTACAGTTTTGGAAACTAATAATAATATGACAGGAATTAATAATCAAGCCATTCAAGGTTTGATAAAAGAAAATAATGGTATTCCGCTAGTACTGAACAATTGTTCAAATATTACCATCAATAACTATTTTTCTAATATTTCATAAATACAGTCCAAAATGTACCCAAATATTTTTGTTGAATGTTCAATAAAATGTGTTCTCTTTGTGCGATACCTCTTTCTTATATACTTGTTCAGGCAATTGTAAGTAGGTATAATACAGTCATGCGAAATTAAAATACGACATAAAAACGTACTTAAACTTTTTTGGTACTTTTACAAAAAAAAAGTTATTCCTCATAAAAACTTCTGCATGGTCTAAAAACTAAAATACGACCACCTGATAATATTTTTTTCAAGCCGTTTCAAGAGTAAAGTACCTTTATTTCTAACAAAATCGAAAATTGGTATCGATAAAAGTTGATTAGAGTTGAAAACTACGTTCAGATATCCAATAACACCTGTCCACAATGAAAAGTCAGGTTTTGTTATTTTTCACAATTTTTTTTTCATTTCGTTTCATATGAGACACTTTTTTATTATGAAATCGACCTGAGTGAAAAGTACCTTTAATTTTGATGTTAGAGCAAAATGGATAAAGAAAATGTTACTGGGAGGAATTAAAAACTATACTTATCTAAATTTAGACAGTACAATTGTCAAAAAATAAACATAAAAAAAATTGAAAATAGCACTCTTTGATCATTAATGAATGCATTTTATTATGGATTTGAAGCTACAAACATTCATCAGTTATTTTTTTTTCAATATCTGTCTTTGCATCAATTCCTAGAAATATGATTATTTATTTTAGTGAAATGCAGTTATAATCATAAATTTCACATTGATATAATTTGGCAAATATATCTCTGAATGTGAAATCGCCACGCCTATCGATGCGCGGTAGCATGAGCTCAGTACAGTCCGAAACAAGTATGAGTTGCTGTACTGGAGGGTGCTATTGTATCTGGTGCATCGCAAAGTGCACTGTGAAGTTTTATTACTGAATGTATAATTATAAACTACCCTCTTTATCGTCCGAATACTTTCTCATTATAAATTCGTGCATATCATACGTTTCTCGACATTCATAGCTAGATTTGGCAAGCATGTATTAGCTCTTGCCTTTCACTATACATTGTTTTGGTCTTTATATACGTAGCAATCATGTGTCACTTGAAAGACTAGGAAATGTCATTTTCAGTCAGCAAGTGGAATACATATTCATTCAATTATTTGAAGATGCCATTGAAGTTGAATATACAAGAAAAAGTTGAAATTGTTTTAATTGTTGGCGACAATCGCAAAACGTTTAGAGAAGCTGCAGAAATTTTCAACCGCAGACGTCCTGAGAAAAATATTCATCTTACAACAGCAGGGAACATGTTACTGAATTCAAGAGTTTTGGAAGTGTGGAATATAATTATAAGAAGAAACGGGTAGCAAATAGTGGAAATGTGGAACAGGTAATATTGTAATCTGAAGATCTTAAGAAATAACTGCGACAGATCTCGACAACATTACCAAATCATGTTGGTAATACAACTATAGCAAAAATATTAAAAGAACAAAAATTGCGGCTTTACAAACCAAAATTTATACAGACTTTGAAACAAGGTGATTTTATGAGAGACCGAGAGACGGTTCGAATTTTGCTCGTTAATACAAGAAGAAATAGAATATAACCCTTTTATAACAAGAAGCATCATTTTTACCGACGGAGAAACGTTCACCTCTAATGGTACTATCAGTTCACAAAATTGTCTTGCTGGAGTATCGTTAATTTAAATTTTATTGTCCAGACACGTGATCAGTATTATTTTAAAACAAATGTGTGGTACGGAATCTACCGAGATAAAGGTAATAGCACCATTTTTTTTTTTCGAGAAAATCTGAATGGTACGAAAGCGTAGAAGGGCCACATAAAATAAAAAAAATTATAATTCCGACTTCACAACTCGGAATTAGCCTAATTCCGACTTAACAACTCGGAATTAGTATAATTCCGACTTTACAACTCGGAATTAGTATAATTCCGACTTCACAACTCGGAATTAGCCTAATTCCGACTTCGCAACTCGGAATTAGTATAATTCCGACTTTACAACTCGGAATTATTATAATTCCGACTTCACAACTCGGAATTAGTATAATTCCGACTTCACAATTCGGAATTAGTGTAATCATTACGATTCCACGAGTTGGCATTGAAGTTATGTGAAAATGTAAACTTGGACCATCCAGCGAGAACTTTGAAGATTCAATACAGCTGATGGTTGGCCCTAAGATCTATGAAAAAATACATCAATTTTAGATATGCTGTGTGGTTGAATGCTTGGCGGTACCACTACGATATTTGGAAACTGTAGATTTTAATCATAGCTTGATGTACCAGTTCTCCCGACATACTGCATATTTATTTTCTGACATCATTCACAACACCTAGGAGTCCCCAAAGACACACTGGAGGGGATTCTGTTTTTCTTTGTTCTTCAACTAGGTTCACACAGCACCGAAAATGTTACCAGCAATGACAACAAAATAGAAACCCTTTGATGTTTTCCTTTTTTTATGGAAACTGGAACGCGAAAAGTTTGTTGCACCAAAAACACAACAGTTTTATTGACATGTAAATAAGGGACGAATAAACGAAACTGCAATATCTCTGTTTTTGATCACAGAATAGTGCCGGTCACTATTAAAATAAAGTTGCCTTAAATAGTGCCTGGCGTTATTGCAATATCTCTCTATTAACGTTAGGGATCAATGTTTGAACTTTCACTATAATTTCAATGGAATCTCAATGATTACACTAATACCGAGTTGTAAAGTCGGAATTATACTAATATAAGTGAATACTAATCATCCGTGAATGAGAAAAATTAAAAATCCCAACTTTTTCACATGGAAACCCCCTTTTTTCTACAAGGTTCTATTCTATTATGAAAATATGCCCTAGTTATAATACACTAGCCTATACCCAGAAATTATAATTTTGTAGATATTCCGCAATTTATACTTTTGCATATTTATTTTCTGAGAATTTTTCTACTGGAGATTTATTTTACGAGAGATTTATATTCGGGGATTTTTTCTGGGGATTTTACTTCTGGGAATGTTATTTCCTATGAAAAGTGAAACAAAACTATAATTCGTACGAGGTAAAAAGCAGATACTGGACCTCAGCTCCATTCTTAAGTCTGTTTATTAAATAATGAGAAAAATATTTATGATGACAAAATATATGACATTCTGACCCCCCGAATTTTATTACGGCAAAAATACTTTCTCTACACAAAAGATTCCACGATTTCCTATACATGGAATGAAAGTGAAACACTAATTTACATAAAGACTGACCCTTGACATTGTCAGGAAATTGTACATCCCGTCCGTACATCACTCGAAGATTGCGTGAAAATCTCTAGTGACTCGTGACTTGGTGTTTATGGTATAATGAAGGTACTTCCTTGAACAATCTCCATTTAATCGGAATCGACATGCATAACCAATTCCAAATGAGTCACAAAGTCTAAAAGTTCAATAGCTTTATATCCTTGAAAACCGGAGAGATTGGAATACCTACTTCATTTTTCTCAAAGCATCAACATAGATATTTGATTTGGAAACGGTAAAAACCCCTAGCTATCTTGCTGAGAAGTTTAAGATAAGTAAATGTAATTTATTTTTCACTTGTCCATTATTGCTTGCTATTAACAGACCCATAACGCCCGGGGCGTTATGGAGGGCATTATGAATCATAACGCCCGCTAAATGTTTTTTTTTCTGTAGTTCAGTATATTAATTAAAAGTTTTATTTATAGCTGTACATAAAAAAGGGACTACTTATTTTCTCTCAAATAGAAATTACAATTTTCAAATGTTCCTGAAAAATTAGTACCAAGTTTGAAGTTCTGTGAGTTGATCGATGTTGTACTCCTCAATGTGCATTCGGTTTCGTTCGGAACGTTAACATTTTCTTTTTCGGAAACGGAATGGGCTATCAATGTAGCATTTTGTGGGATCTCCATAATTATTATGAACACAACCGTTTTTAGTTTCCTCCACTAACAAGCTTGTCAATTCTTACAAAAATGCAACGTCATTTTATTGAATAAACAACCTCTTCAATGTTTCCATGGCAATTGCATGGAAGCTCACTTGTGCTCAGTTGCCGACCAGAACGCAGTAAATACTATGAGAAGAAATTTATGAAGTAAACAACGTCGTTTAAGATAATTTTTTCGTGAAAAATAAAATCTTGTATGCACCACGAGCGTTACTAGATCCTAACGCCCATCAGGAAATATTCATCCCTCGGGCCAAAAGCCCTCGGGTGAATGTTTCCCTCCGGACGTTAGGATCTATATAACGCACTTGGTATACATAAATAGCTATTATTTGGCGCTTAAGTTGTTGTTGATTATTATTTCCGTCAACCACTAAGTGCAACCATCAGAAGGCCTTACCTTTTAACGAGACCGGTGCCATGCTGGGAATCAAACCCACGACCCTGCGCTAGAGAGGCGAACGCTCTACCAGCACGACCACCACGGCCCATTTTATGGAGGTACTAATACAAAATCAATCTAACAAGGCCTGTGATTTCATAATTTATTACTTACATTATTTTCGACTATTTTCGCAGAGCCAAGAGCGTAATGAAATTTTGAAACGACGGCTCTATAATTTTCTATAATTTCTTGAAAATTATTAGTGGGTGCCATCATTCCTTTTGCACAAAGCAATAGAGCTTGAAATGACTGATTTTTTAACAAAAATACTAGTAGGAAACCGACTAAGCCATCACATGGAAGACAACCCGTAGTTATATTCTGATATGTTTTCAACTCGCAACTGTCATTTAATAATTTGTTATTAACATTTAAATACAAAAAAAACTTGTTTTTTCTTATTGTTTTTCTTATAAAACTGATAGAGCAATATGATTGCTCCAATATGAAATAGAAATAGAAGGAGTGACCAGGAGATGAGGGGAAGCGTATTATCACGTAACCCGTTCATTAGAAGAATTCCCCTTATCTCCCGGTCTCTCCTACCACTCGACGGGCTACGCGGGCTAGGCCGGTTTCAGTCATGTTTGCAAGCATTTTTCACCAATTTCGTAGCACTGTATAGCGCAAAATCAGAATATACGTTTTGTGGTACTATACTTCTACTTTCAAAATCTGTTTGATAAATTCAAATCGGACTGTCACTAGAGCATCCAGGCACACTGTAAGATGGTGCAAAAAAATTCAAATTGCAATTGTGCCAAAACTAATGATCCGACAGCGCCTGTTTTGTGTACACACAAAGTACACTTGATTCAATACTTTTATGAGAAGGGCCAACCCTACTTCTGGAAAAATGGCGGGATTATTTATTTATCAGGAATGTAACTGGGGTCTTCCATGTTCCATGTTCCTACTTGTATCTATTTATTGGATGCCCACAAACATCAAACGACTAGTCTTGGCGGATACAGTCAATTCAAGTGCCTCCTTAGCATTTCCTTATTGCACGCCACAATCAACTCGGATTTGTGAGCTTCCGCTCTGTCATTCAAAACAAAATAAACAAACCATCAGCAGTTGTAAGAATATGTGAACTATGAACTTTTGATATCCGTCGAGGTTGGTTCATCATAATAACTATAGTCTATGATACCCATACTCAATTTAAAGAGTCATTGGACATAACTAATACATTTTTTTGACTTTATGATGATCAAACTCAAGAGTCTTTTTGTTTATATTAAGTAATACATTTCAAAATTTCTGAAAATGTTCAACATCAATGATCCTCAAATTTTTCAACATGTAACACCGAAAGCCTAATTTAGCTTTGCGTCAACTACGACCTTGAATAAAATCAGTGACGCTGAAAGATTTCAGACAAATGGGATTTATAATTCATTACTTACATTTCAAATGAAAATTCTATATAATAAATTTCCTCTCAAGCAATATTTATAATAATGATTCTTTCTACTTCTCGATTACCTCTGAAAATGAAATATATGAATTGATACTTGCAATAAAATCAGATACAAGCGGTCCAAACTGCATAAGCATTAAAATGTTATTATTATGTATTGATTCTACCACACATCGTCCATATTTTCAACTTTTGTATGCTGAATAGTGTTCACGCTGTATTATGAAAAAAATTATATATTTTACCTTTAGTCAAAAATTCAAACCCTTTAAAATTTCAGTGGCCTTGGACCGATAAGCATTTTATGCGCTGTGACCAAGGTTTTCGAGAAAATAATCAATGAACAAATTAAGAAATATGTCGAGGATCGCAATATAATACCAACCTGTCAATCTGGATTTCGAAAAGATTTTAGCTGCGCTACCGCACTTTCAAAAGTGGCCGATTATCTTCATAAAGCCTCAGATGACAATTACTTATGTATTCTCGTTCTCCTAGATTATTCGAAGGCCTTTGACAGATTGAATCATGAAATGTTATTGAACCTTCCACAATACTCCGGGTTTTCTGACAACTATATAAATCTGTTTAGAAACTATCTGAGTCGCAGATCACAATGCGTTACCCTTGATAGTAATAAATCTGAATTCAGGACAATAAAAAATGGATTACCGCAAGGATCAATTGTAGGTCCACTCAAATTCACTTTGTACATTTCCCAGACTTTAAATGCCTCATTATCAACAAAGTCCTCTGTAATGATTTTTGGTCGTCCGTTAGCAAAGAAATTCATCAGCATCGTAGTTGACGGAGTGAACATACCTATGAAGAATTATGTGAAAAATTTGGGTGTGGTGTTGTATGCTCATTAGGATTCTCCGTGCATGTTTCAAACATCTTGAAAAAAGGATAGAGTAGCGTCAATATCATAAACAAATATACAAATGGATACAAAAAAAGAAGATGATGATCACGAAAGTAGCGAAAGTTCAAAAACATCAGTGGAATGATTTAGAAACACATTATGTCAAATCGATTTATGTATGATGAATAGAGAAAAATTGTCCAGATAGATATAAAAAAAAAATCAGTTCCTATTTGTTCCCAACATAAAAATATACCCTAATTTTTTAAAGATAATTCCGGCTTATTTGCTGGTTCACTCAAAGCTGCCTCGAAAGTGGAAGGTGTGAAGGTTTAGGAATCACCTCTTCATAATAATTTTTACATTTTGAAAAAGTTTTCTGAGTGAAAATTATTCAGGGAATTCACATATGAGATAAGTTTATTATGGCACTTGAAACATTCCCGCCTAGATCTAATCTTCGAATGGATATAATACTGCTCGCGCCTTCTTCCATTGTCTATTTGGGCTGTAGTAGTTGTTAATGCAAGCAAATTATTCATATTAAAAGTATTATTTATAATAATTAAAACTATAAGTTGCAAACTTTTTACAGAGATTTAGGGAATTTTAGAATTATCTGACTTCTATTGGAAACCCTTACATTACGTTTTTATGATACTCTACTTCTTCTACTTGTAGATGTAAACTCTAGTGGATTAGCCGTTTTATTGACCACCAGAGTTTATTTCTACTAGTAGAATAGAGATTGATTATTTAATTTGTGAAATAATCTTAATAAATGCAACTTGTGTTATCGGGGGTAATACCACGAGTGCTCGCAATAATATCGATACTAATTCTGTCAGAAATCAACGAGATCAAATTGTTTGGTAACGGTAACAACACCACGAGTCCTTCAGGACGAGTGGTGTTACCTCAGCAACTTGATTTCGATAATCACTAGGCTTGTTCATTGAAGACTGTTCTAGTTGATCGATATTACTTTCACGTATGTTCATCTCTCTCTAACACTTGTAATTCATTTGTCTTTCTCTTTTGAAAATATAAACTTCAAGCAAGTAGAGCAATCAGTAACGTCTTAACGAACGACACTACTGATACCCACGTAAATTGTGGTGTGAATCTCCCAGCAAACAAATATTTATTTTCTTCTTCCTTTCGTGAAAAAAATGCATCGGTAATTAATATATAATAATTAATCTATTCAACTGTCATTACTGGATGTCCGATATTGATGAGAAAGTTCAGATGTATATAATTTTTTTCTTTGTTTCAGAGGGCAGAGTCGAAGTTTCAAGAGAAAACAAGTTCCTTAGTATCTTAGATGCCGGTAAGGTTTTGGGAGAATTAGCGATACTTTACAACTGCCAGAGAACTGCCACTATAAAAGCCCACAGCGACTGTAAATTATGGGCCATCGAAAGACAATGTTTCCAGACTATTATGATGAGAAGTGGGCTCATCCGACAAGCCGAATATACGGACTTTTTGAGAAGGTAAGATGATAAAAATCTCGATGAGAATAATTCAAACACTCATAGACTTGAGTTTAGATTTCGCCCATGCCAAAAAATATAATAATGTAATGAATATAAAGTCTGAATGGTTTCAACTAATTTATTTGCACAAATATAGTCAGTGTTATAAAACATTCCCGATTTTGAAACTCTTTGCACGACCTGCAGAAGATATAATTTGGTTAATTTGTGAACTGAAGCCAAGTTTCGGATAGAATATGATGCTCAAATCTTTAGTTTTAGTACTTTGTTCTATTGTTATGTCATTCATTGAATAGTCAAATTGTATATTGTTGAAGTTTAGAGTGTATTTCAATTTACATTTTTGAATATTCAATGGACGCTTATTTAGTATGCACCATTCTTGTACTGAATTAATTTCTTTCTGTAGAATAAAACAGTCTTCAATTGTTCCAAAAAATTGAAGAGATATTGCTTCCTTGAGGAGCGCCACCAGTTGGAGTTGATTCGAGTAATTTGTTTCCTTTGTATTCTACAAATAGAGTACGATTCTGAAGACATGATTGTAATAACTTCAACAGAGGACTATCGAAACCAAGAGAGTTCAGTTTATTAAATCGAATTTGATGATTCAATTTAGCCTTTGAGAACTCTGTATACATTGTAGCAATCCGTAGCTGTTTATGTAACGCATTACTGACATTTAGTGTAAAACACATGAGATTTGTTATCGTAGAACGTTTGTTAATGAAACCATATTGATCTAGAGTGATATTATTCCGCACATTGTGAAAAATTTTATTATACACGCATGTTAGATTATTATACGGTAAGGTAATCAAACACTTCACTTTTTTATCACTTTTATATTTCCCAACAGAACAACGTTACAACTCGACTGATATCGATATAATGAATTCCCTTCTTTTTCCCTATCACCCAAATCGTCAAACCTCTGCGTAATCGGATGATTAATCCAATTATTCATCCTTAGTCATTGGCAGGACCCGTAGTGCGAAAATCCACTGGCGTAGCGGTCGACGCTCACAGGCACATCTCAAACACCTTTGCAAAGATGAACAATAATGTTATGTGTAACACCCTATAGAGCCCTACATACTTAGATGGAACAGCGCTCCTTTATTTCGCCTAAAGACTAATATGATGTCAAAATAAAAGCCCTGAAGCGTCTCGGTATCAGAAATCAATACTCTAGCGGCTTAGTAATGATTTAATAATTTGACGTGTAGAGTACTCACGAAACGTGTATATCATGCTATACCTAATCTTAATTTAATTCAATCTAAAAATTAACATATAAGATTATTGACCACAGTAAGCAATAATCAAATTCGTCTGGTATAATGAAGAAAAATGAGCTGAAACAGCTACAGTTTATTGTTCGCAACACACATATATCTTTGAAATAATATACGAATCTCAAAACATCACTTATATAGAATTCATAAACAATAGATAGTACAATCAAATTCGTTTATACATTTGTGGTATGTAAAAATCTTGTGGGCTAAACTCTGTTTTTCTTTACTAACGGAAAATAAACTTCAGTTGCAGTTATTAAAAATGTCTTAAGGGCGCATTCATAATCGATCTGTAAAACAGAAAAACAATGTGACAAAATACTATTCAACATAATACGACATTAAAATTTCTGCGGCAGGCAGCTGAATTATTAAAGTAACTTACATAAGAAGAGCATCTTGTGGGTAATGCCCTCTTTCAGCGTGGCAGGGTTAAATCTTAAGTTGAAAAACGAAAATACGAAGGGAGAAAACGGTACGACCAAAATTTCACTTTCTTTGTTCTATTTGACTGTACTTAACTTGATTTGCAATTCGAAAACAAACATTACTTTCATCTTGAAACTTGCAATGTACTTTTGAAAACTTTCGTCATGACTTTTGAACGTAACTTTCGTGTCTTGATAAACAGGGTGTGTTCACTGGCTTGAAAAACTAGTAGATTCAACTACGGTTGCAGATTCGTCATGGGCTCTTCAGCGAATATTTGGCAATATTAAATATGATTCTTAACGACCAGCATACTGTTTCTTTTAATCAAAAGAAACGCTCTCGATTTTTATTATCGACTTTTGGCTCTAGGACACTCGCAACTGGACATCGCGAACGGACTATTGAGAAACACAAACTTTGAACTGCTAACTTGGTCTGCTAATAGGGACTAGACATCGTGAACCATGAACTGCTAATTCGGAACTTGCTAACTGAGAACTCGCTGAGTAGACATCGCGAACTGTGGATGAGTACCACAAACTATGAACTGCCAACTCGGAACTGGCCCAAGAATACGCTATTGGTCATTTTGTATCTTCAAGAATTTCTAATTTTAATGGGCAACAACTGACAGTAGAGACATTAATTTACAGCTATTAATAACACTTTAATAGTCTTTTCATCATATCAACCTGCGGTAGAAGTCCATGGTGTCTCGAAGTGGAGTGGTGTGGAATTTGGAAGAATGACTTCGAGTTTTTATTCTTCCAAATTTTTATCATATGTTTCATGATGTTAATCGCTTACATGTCAGTTTTAATGCACTCAAAACGCGTTTTATTACTGGGCAGTGTCAAGAAACGCGCATTATAATTACATGTATTACACCTAGAAATATATTCTTACGACTTTTTTTAGTCTATAAATTCACATGACAGTTATTAGTGTATGTTGGCTGGCCATAGACACACGTGTTCTCTGATGACTAATTAATAGAAAACTTTTATGCAATTGTAATACAAGTATTGACGTTACATTTTATCCTTTTGTACATTGTCCTACTATACGATGGGGCTTTTATTGTTTTATCTACTTTGCCTGCTTTTTGACGTTATTACGTGACTATTCAAATGACTTCATAGAGGATCGGCTGGCAGATCATCACATATGGGTCAATAGTTCAGAATGTTATTTGAGGCCCCTGACTTGAATATTGGATATATTTTCGATACTTTTCACCTATCGGAAAAAATTTCGGGTTTTAAAGCCATGTAAAAATTCAAATGAAGAGGTTCTGCAAGAATGTATGCAGACTTTTACTCGAAAGCTTTTTGAGTTATTTTAAAACCTCTTCTTCTGCAAATAAAGTTATTCTTAGTGTGGGAAAATTTGTTGGTTTGATAGAGCGGTTAAAATTATTACCATTAGAAGAAACATGAACACAAAATTACAATTTTATTATGCATCTAAGTATACCGAAACAAGTACCTACATCTGTGTACTTATCGTTGTCAAATAACTTTTTTCGCTCTGCGTGTCTCAATTGATGTTAGTTACTGCTGCGAATGAAAAAGGTCTAAGGACCACAAAATCAAAATATAACCAGTGTTGAACTAATACAGTTAAACCATTAACCAGTATTGATATCAATCTTCACCTTGTTTTCAGTGTACCAATATTCAAGGCGTTTTCCGAGGATACTTTGATCAAAATTTCGGACGTTTTGGAGGAAACCGTGTATGCAAATGGAGACTACATCATCAGACAAGGTGCCCGAGGTGATACATTCTTCATCATCAGTAAAGGCAGAGTCAAAGTCACCATGAGGACGCCGGAATCGAACGAAGAAAAATTCATCCGGACACTTTCCAAGGGGGATTTCTTCGGAGAAAAAGCGCTGCAAGGGTGAGTATCCACTGGATAGTCCAATCAATAGAGGATTTTTTCGTAACAAAAATACTATTAGATAACCGACTGTGCTATCACATGAATAAGGCAGTCCGTAGTTATATTCTGTTATGTTTTGGAGTCGCAACTGTCATTTATTAATTTATTATAAACATTAAAAAAGACGTGTTTTTTAGCGTTTTGCTTTTGAAATGAAAACAAATACATCAATCATCATTATTGGAGAAAATCCACTCGAGTCATATGAGGGTAAGTTAATGCAAGGCAATGGCTAGGTGTTATTCTTGGTGACCAAAATTGGATAAGATATCGAAAAAATGTTTACAAGTTGTGAAACTTGCAACACATTCCTCAATAATTCACCAAAAACAACCTTGCACCCATGGCCTTACGAAATAACTGCATGGAGTAGAATCCATGCCGATTTGGACCCATTTTTGGAAATAAATATTTGATAATAGTCGATTCATTCAGTAAATGGCCCGCAGTTTTCAAGGTAAATAAAAGTGATGCTAAACACCTTATAAAAATATATAAACTTTTTAAAAAAACTTTTTAGAGAAAAGCTTTTATTTAAATGACTGATGAACGCAACCTCTGCCGCCAGCCAGATTGCCCGTATGACGTCCGGGAGAGTGAGAGAAATAGCATGTCTTAAAACTGGCCTACCTAAAATTTTTGTTCTCCCAACGTTGCTAGCTCTCGTAACCATTATGTGTGCACAAAACAGGCACAGTCGGACCATTCGTTTTGGCACAATTGAAATTTGATTTTTACGCATGCCTAGATCTAGTGTTAGTCCGACTTCAATTTCTCGACTCGGCCGTTTTCAGTCATGTTTACAAGCATTTTTCACTCACTTCGTACCATTGAGAATTTACGTTTTGTGCTGCTCTACATTCAAAATCTGCATCCAGGCAAGCTGCAAGATGCAAAAAAAATTAAATTGCAAATGTACTAAAACTAATGATCAGGAAGCGCCTGTCTTGTGCACACATGAAGTAGACATGATTCAATACTTTCATGAGAAGGGCAACCCTACAACTTGAAAAATGGCGGAGTTATGAATTTAAAGAAACATTTTCAGGCTTTTCCAGTTTTTCTCCGTTACTAATGATCCAATCGGGTCGTAAAATATCTCATTTTGTTAGTATTTCAATGGACCTTTCCAAGACATATGAGGTAACACTGAAATTAGAAAGTAAATACGCTAATATCACTCGGGATTTTTTATTTATTTTTTCTTTCCGCTAGTTTATCTATAATAAGAAGAAAAGTGGTTTCGTGACGTCACGTTCATCAAAACTAAACTTGGCAACGTTGTTGAAGTTGTGCACCAAGTTCTCATTCAAATATAATGATACCAGATGGGTTCTTTCGTCTGTTTAACGGTGCGATCAATAAGAATAGTTTGTCTCTGTCTAACTCATTTGACTACCCTTTTGGTACAAGTGGAGCAGTTCCATCAGATCTAAACTTCAACGAACACTACCTTGATTTATTTTTTGAGGTTATTGCGGTTTTCTCAGTTTTGAGAGCTTTTGTTGTTTGTGTTCTAAAATTTGTTATTAATTCCTGTATCTCCAGTACCTGTATCCCTGCAATAACTGGACATGTCAAAAAGGTGCTTTGTACCTCGGTAAGTTATCCGAACTTCCCTTCACGAAGCCTTGTTCCATATTTTTAATACACAATTACACAAATAAATTCACACCAAATCGTTTATGATAACACGTCACTACATTATTATCGAATTTATCAGTTGAATGTTGATTGTTGAATGTAAATAAAATAAACATTAACCTCACATCTCCATATAGCTTTTGACAGTTGAGAACTGTAATTACGATTTGCTGTATTGCCAATGCTCGTTCTTCATCAAAAGGATGTTCAGAAAATTTGAAAGTTACAAATACATTAAAAAATATCAAAGTGACAATGTATTATTTCTCAACGGCTTGTATCATGCTAGAAGTTATATTTTTAAGGAGAACGGTATTGCTTGTTTCGGAACGTGGATTATGGTGGGAGATATTTCCGATGAACGTGACGTCAGCGGCACACTTTCATATGTGATATTTTTTTATGATGAAAGAAAAATAATGGAACTTTTTGTTGAATGGACTTTTCAGACTAACAACTATCGATTCAAACGAGTTTTGTAATTTATTTTCCGTAAATGTAAAGGTCCATTCTCCACAACTATTCTCATTGGAGCAACCAGATTGCTATATAGTTTTCATTTTATAAGCGAAATACTAAAAAACAGTTTTTTGTTTTTAAATGTTTATAACAAATTAATAAATAAATGTTGTGAGTCCAAAACATAACAGAATATAACTGCGGACTGACTTTCATGTGATGGCATAGTATTTGTGTGAAAAATCACTGATTTTATGTTCTATTGATTGGTGTATGGAAGCGGAATGTTTATTTTGAAATTTTATCGATGGCATTTTTTCACGTAGCGATGACTTGAGGACAGCTAATGTCATAGTGGATGATCCTGAAGGAGTTTCAACTCTCGTCATTGATAGAGATACCTTCAATCAGCTTATATCTAACTTGGATGAAGTAAGAACTAAATACAAGGACGAACTGGTGGACAGGAGAAGGTGAGCTTTTTGAATAATTATCTCATTCGCCATTTTGAAATTATCGAATTAGATTGAAAATTATAACCTAATTTCACATGCTATCTAGGAAATTTTAGCTGTAAGTATTTCAATAGTAAATTATATTCCATTGTTACTAAAACATAATGTTTCAACATTTTTCATATTTTTTTAATGAGATCTTTCGTGTAGGCCAGTTATAGTTGTGGGGGAACAAAACTATGACAGTGGTGAAGGCGCTAGATTTTGTTGGGCTGATTGCCTTAGCACTCTTCGAGATTTTGACTAAAATTTGAACTAGCTCAGTTTTCAGCTACATTCGAAATAATCTTGGTTTTGTAAAATTTTATTTTGGGAAACATTTTTTATTGAAAAAAAATAAAGCAACTAGCAGAATTAAATGATAATCTGTTGCTGGTTTGCTTCAAAGCAAATTCTTCAAAATAACAATAATTTTCTCAAGCATTCAATAGATTGTTCAAATTTATGACCTTTCGATTTCAAAAATGTGTACTTTGTAAAGCCTAAATGGCTTGAATTGACGTAACGCTTGATACATGGGATTATAATCGACTTTCGATCAGCGTGGCAACAGTGGTGCACATAATACTTGATACTTATGATTTTATTGATATTTATTTAATACTCACCCTATCCCCCACACATACTACACCTTTTCAAGATGTAAATCAGAATGTGTAAACTGAATTTCAGAATGTGTTCATTGTAATTCAGAAAGGTGAATTGAATTTCAGAATGTGTAAATTGAAATTCAGAATAGTGAATTGAATTTCAGAATGTGTTCATTGTAATTCAGAAAGGTGAAATGAATTTCAGAAAGTGTAAATTGAAATTCAGAATAGTGAATTGAATTTCAGAATGTGTGAATTGTAATTCAGAAAGGTAAATGAATTTCAGAATGTGTAGATTGAAATTCAGAAGTGTGAATTGAAATTCAGAATATGTGAATTGATTTTCAGAAAGCGTAACTTGTAAATCAGAGGTGGCAATCTGTGAATTATGTACACAAAAAACTTTATCAAAATGATGAATATTGCCAAACCATGAGATAAGATGAAAGTGGATAATTATGAGCCCAAAAATTTTCTGTCGAATTTTTAATCGAAGTATGCCATCCGCACACCAAACTTCGTCACTATCGATATGTATGCATTTATTTACAAAGTTGAATTCTTTTGAATTGTGGTCACGTTATTTCGTATGCCTAACTTTTATATATTGGACTTAGTTATAACAGAGGCTTGTATATCTCGAAGAGATAAAGAATAGAATAGTTACTTATAGGAGATTGCGCGAGCTGTACAGCAAACATTTCATGCAGCTGATATTATAGCATTGCACGATATGGAAGTAGGGCGCTAATTTTTCATAATCATATTTTTGTATGGACGAACTAATCGAAATATCTACATGAATTAAATAAAGTATATTACTTGATGGAGGGTTCTAAGTACCTATATGGAAAATCTGCTGAGTAAAACTTTCTACTGAAATATATCTTCATCATGTGTTATACAAATACATGGTCGTGTATTATATCTTTTCATATCTTAATGGATAATTTATATACATATACATACAAAACATTAGCAAATTATATATTTTTCTGATATACAAATTATTGTTTCTGAATTACAAATTACCTTTTCTGGATTTGAATTTACACATTCTGACATTCAATTCACTATTCTGAATTTCAATTTACACATTCTGAAATTCAATTCACCTTTCTGAATTATAAGTCACGCATTCTGAAATTTACTTTACTATTATGAATTTCAATTTATATTTTCTGAAATACAAATTACCTTTCTGAATTACAATTTACGCATTCTGTAATTTAACTTACTATTCTGAATTTCAATTAATACTTTCTGAAATACAAATCACCAATCTGAAGTACAATTTACGCTTTCCGAAATTAACATTACTGTTTCTGATACTTGAAAAGGTGTAGTTGTAACCATTCCATTGATCGCCATGTATAAAATACGAAAACATGAATTTCCCAAAGAAATTATACCCTTTTTCTAAATGATATAATAATAATAATTCCGACGACGCAACCTCCAAGTTCCTTTCTCTCCAAATATCTGAAAAATACTACTTTCCTTAATAGCTGATGCCGCAAACCCCAAGGATACTTTCTGATTCTCACACTTTTTTGTTTGTAATGAACGATATAGCTAATAAAATCAAACCCACAATCATGATGATCTTGTAATGTACACCAAGACCAATAACCTACAATAAACAACAAAACTCGTACAAAATGCCATTAATAGTCGGGAAATTGGGGCCACAACACCAATTTCCAGTTTTCTACAGCCACTTCTAAATATGCTCTTTTTACAAAAAATCGAACAAGTCATGCAGCTCTCGCCCTTCAACAAGCGTTACGAATATTAGAATAGAGAATTATTGAAAATTGCACTGTAGTGACGCGTTTCGCGTCACGGCAGTGCAATTATCGCATTAGATGTCAATTCAAGTGAAGTCGCGCGATTTTAATGTCAGAAGTGAGACTTCAAATGTGTCATCTACCTACAAGTGTTCATATAAGAGTGAGGTGTGAAATTTCCTACCGAATACCACTCGTGCATTGAAAATTAACCAGATAATTCTGAAAAAAACGTGTTTTATTCATAAAAAACCGCACTCGGTTATTTTTTTCGTTGTTTCAAAAAATTGCCCTCCTCCTTCGAAGTCGGGCAATTTATGCTTTGAAACAACGAAAAAAATAAACTCGTGCAGTTTTTAAAAATTATCAGAATTATCGGTAATTTTCAATGCACTTGTGGTATTACCCCCGGTAATTGCACTGCGGACGATCTCGCTAGAGATCCCAGACATGAGAGAGTGGGAAGAGGAAAGGGTGATCTTTTCCCCAGAAAGCCTGGTCTGTTTTACAGACGAGTCCAAACTGGAGAGAGAAAAGAGCCTATGCGCTAGGTTCTCTGACAACAGTTTTTCAAGCAGAGGTGTATGCCATCCTGGAGGCAACCAGAATGGAAGAGGTGAGGTCCGGTCCAGAGAGACATGTATATGTCTGCTCGGACAGTCAGGCCGCCATCAGAGCTCTGAATGCTACCAGAACCAGATCAAAACTGGTTCAGGAGTGCAGAGATGCCCTGGAGAGTCTTGCGACTGGAAAGGAAATAACGCTTATGTGAGTCCCGGGCCATGTAGGGATTGAAGGCAACGAGCAGGCGGACCAGCTAGCCAAGCAAAGACCCGGGTAACCCTACTACGGCCCGTACCCGCACTAGGCATAACAAGGAGACAAGTAACAACTACACTGAATGAGTGGGCCGTTGATACATTAGGAAAAGATTGGAAAGGGATAGACGGCTGCAGGCAGTCAAAGCAGATATCGGGACTCGACAGGGCAAGGACGACCAAGACTGAAGCTGAGCCGCAAAGAACTCCGACTCTTGGTGGGAGTTCTAACCGGCCACTGCAGCCTCAGGAGGCATCTGACTTCCATCAGAGTTGAGGCAGATCCACTATGCGCGGAATGCGGTGAGGAGGAGGACTCCTTCCACTTCCTGTGCGAATGTGGTATTTATGGCAGGCTCAGACAAAGCGTCTTCGGAGCTGCCACTATTAAGGAGGAGGAATTGCACTCATTGCAATGGAAGGACATTTCGACTTTCATGAGAAGGTCGAAGAGATTCGAGTAGGTACCCGCCAGGGGATAAGTGAAGATGCCGGGGTCTGCGAAAAAGTCCCACTGGGGCCTAGTCGCTGACACTTGCGTCCTTCACCCACGCCCATTACCATTGCACTACGGAGCGATAATTGCACTGCAAAAACATCCCGTCTCCATGACACCACAAACAATACTGAAAAATGTCAGATGAACTTCATTTATAGTATTTGATATTTCTAAGAAAAAAAAAATTTATTTATTCGTGCAATATTCTAATGAATTACACTCGTGCATAAAAATGACCAGATAATTTTACGTTCAAGAGTGTCATCTTATAGAAATTGCACTAGGTTATTTTCATATTTTGTGTAAATATGGGCAATTGGAGAATATTACCAACTTTACGGTCCGCGGGCCATAATGGGCCCGCGGGCGCTAAAGTGTACTTTACCGCCCGCTAGTGCATAAATGTTATTTTCACTTAATATGCTGAAATTTAAGAAGAAATGACAACGTCGCTCCGAGCTCTTCCGAATATTTGACATTAGACGTTAAAATTAGGTAGACGTCAAATTGAGTGATTTTAAAATTGAATGTAACAATAATTTTATTATAAACCATTATTCTTTATAATTTTGTTTGATGTTAATATGGTCCAAAATTGCTATTTTATTGTTCTAGTACATGTTATAGATATAATAGTTGTGAAAAGTTCAATCAAATTGCTAGTAGTTGTGCATTTGTACACACAACCATTGAGCATTTTTTCAGAAAAAAAGGATCATCCAGGCATTTCCGCAGAAAATTTTCGGTAAAACTTGCGAGTGTGGACATAAGCACTATTTCCATGAAATTTGCACAGATTGTGTGGAATCATCTGCGACTGAAAGTTGAAATTTTAGTCGTTATTTTCCATCGTGCAAGAGAACCTCTCTTGGAAGGGATTCATGTTGTAAAGAGAAACATTCTCAATTGAAAATTGAACCAATACATGACTTCACACAACGGACTTTATGAACATCCTGTTCATATTTCCAATAAAATCAACATGCCATACCCATGACAGGTTTTATGTCAGAAAAATATTTTCAAAGTGTCACCGCACAAGAAATAGTCCCACAATTCCGTCATTACAATGTGAAATTTCTTCTGAAGAGTATATGTTTTTCAATTCTTCCATGAAATAGATTTTTGTCGACCAAAATGTATTGGTGGCCTAGCGAAAGAGATGCAATTCACGCATCAATAAAATGAGCGATTTTCTGTGAGTGATACTTCTGAATAACATTCTCTCTTATCTTATTCTTAGATAAGAATCTCCAATGGAAACTGGACATTTAATAAATAATCAACTGTCTGAATGAAAATGCAAATTTTCACTTTCAGATTTTTCTCTCAAGTTATATATAGGGTCTTTCACAATATATATCAGATGTAGTTCAATGTCCAGCGTGGCTTTAGCCAGGGAAGTACATAATTGTTTTCTGTTAGATATTACAAAAAAGTAACTTCAATTTATCGTAGGTTTCTCCATTTCCAGAGGAGTTGGTTCAATTTTCAATTGAGAATGTTTCTGTTTACAACATGAATCCCTTCCAAGAGAGGTTATCTCGTACGATGGAAAATAGCGACTAAAATTTCAACTTTCAGTCGCAGATGATTCAACAATGGACTTTATGAACATCCTGTTCATATTTCCAATAAAATCATGATAAAATTACTTTACCAATCGACATTTTTACGCGGAAATGTCTGTGAGAACCTTTTTTGGCGAAGATAATTGACGTAATTTCCAATCCAAATACCTGGTCATTAACTATATACATCAACGGAAAAGGTAAAGAAAACGGTAACCTCTCAGATTTTGATACAAATTTTACTGATGATTCAGGGTACCTACATTTAAAACGATATAAAACCAAAAAATTTTTTGCGGAAATGCCTGGAAGACATTTATTTTCCGCGCGCGCGGATTTGCAAAATGTCGGCCGAGCGCTTGCGCATTTCCCGTTTGTCCATTTTTTTCATCTTCAAGTCATCTTCAAGTCGGTTGTGATTTCTTAAAAAATGTGCGAACGCTTTGCACTCGGCCAACAGTTGGTAAATGAAAGCGCGCGTAGCGCGCTCATTTTACATATTTCACCAATGTAGGCCAAGCGCAAGCGCATTCCTTTTCCACCTTATCCATTCCCTTGATCTTCATGAACGAAGCCCAAGTCTGTTGCAAAATGTTGGTCGAGCGCATGCACAATCTCTTTTTCACATTGTCCTTTTACTTGTTCTTCACATAGGAAGCCTAAGGGCCGGTATTATAAAACTATTTTGACAGACAACTAGAAGTTAACTGGTAGAATGACGTCACATATTACAGTTAACTTCAAAAGGTAGGAGTTAACTTTATCGGGGGTATCAGTTAAAGTTAACTTTGTAGAAAATGGTGGTTTTCGACAGTTTTATCAATAATTTATCATGAAACTCAATTTGATTGTTTTCTTTTCGCAATAAAGGTAGTAAACGATATCCTCGTTATTTTCGAGGAAATTTTAAGCGACGATGAAGGAGATGCTGTGATTATTAATGAAGGCCCTCAGCGTCCACGGATATTTAGAAATCTGTTAAACCATTTATCTTGTGGAACGAAATAGAATTTGAAAACAAATGAAAACGGATTTAGATCATCAAGATAGTCTGAATGCTTGTTAAAGGGGCACATAAAGAGGCAAATTTGCAAAGACCAACTAATAAGTCAACATTTTTAGTTCTAATTACTTTAGAATTATAAGTATTTTCAATTTTAGAAATAGGAACACAAGTGTTAATTACACTCAGATTTCATGCAACATATTCATTCTTGGTATCTGTTGGAGATTTTAGAGGATTCTCAAATCCATTGATAGCAGTTATTATTTATTGGAAAAGTCACAGGAAAAATTGCGAAAAATTCTTGGTTACATATTTGCCTTCTTCTCTTCTTTTTATTTCGGAAATGAGACTTTTATAAAACTGCCATTTTAAAGCTGAAGTTAACTTGACTGTTAAAATTAAAGTTAACTTCAAGAGATGTTTATAATACCGGCCCATTGATTCCATTCTCTTGATCTTGCACTCGGTCGACAGTTGGCAAATCAGCGCATGTGTATTTTCTTTTTTGTTCATGATCTGTTACGATTCCGCACAAAAATTTCATTTGCTGTAATGTTTTCATCATGTCATGAATCGTGTGTGAGTTATTCACACTCACTTATATTTTCTAAACTAACGTTTGATAAATTCTGAATAATCTCAGAGTTGGCAGCGCTGTATAAGTACTCAAGCACAGATATCTGATATCTCAACCACATACGATGTTTCATGATTAAAGTTTGACGTTTGTGTGTATAGAAAAATTCATAATAAAAAATATTTGTGCCTTTTTTGAATTTTTCAATGTTATTTAAGAGAAAAATATTGTGACAATAGCTGGATAAATGTGTAGATAGTGTGTTGCTGAGAGATAGAGAAAAATTCTAGTTATTTAACTTTCCTAGAGTGAAATTCCATATCAACTCCTTTTTTGGTACTTGAAAAGGTCATATCTTCCAAAGTTATAATTTCCGCATAAAAATTTCATTTGTTATCGTGTTTTTATTGTATTTTGACTCATCTGTAAAAGTTTCATCAAAATCGGTGAGGTTACCGTTTTCTTAACTTTTACCGAATAAACTGCATAGAAGCAGTCGGTTGGTTCAATTTAAACTGGTTATTATTTATATATTTGTAGGGTATGTACTGCCACACATTTTATCGAAAAAATCCAAATAAACATGATTTCAGCAAAAAAAAATTATCTCGTTATTTATTTTTCGCTGTTTTTAAGGCATCTGTGAAAATTTCGTTAAAATCGGCGATGTGTCCATATTCGCAAGTTTTTCCAAATTTTCAAGAGATTTGTCGTTTTTGATGTGTCTGATTTCATCTGTGAAAGTTTCAGCCAAATCGCTTTGGTGACCATATTGTGCAATTTTTCCACATTATATAATTATGGTAAATTCCTTTAATCGGGCGATAGAAGCTATCGAAAGAAAATTTTTAGGACTTACGTAATTTGGTCTCTTGAAAAAACGGCATATTTTTTAGTGATATAGCTGGCTAGCACACGTTTCTTCCGTTAAAATCATACAAGAAAGGCTCCTTATTTCCATCAGCACAATATACACAGCTTTATTCACCATTTTCACACTTTTTTATTGAAAACGTTTACTTTTTATCAAAAAATTTTTCCTTCTTTTAACAATCACAAAAACAACAAATTCGTTTTTGTTTAGTGAAAATCGTTCATGACAGGTTGCTAACTTCAGTCACCGCCAACTTTTCAAATTCAAATAAAATTGCAGGTTTCTCGTATCGGCGAAGCTAATTTTGCGATGTTGCCAATGTAATTCCAGAAATATTTAATTCACTTATCACATGAAATATTTTTGTGAATGAGTTGAAATAACCACTACATTTTCACATCAACACTTCAATTGCACATTCAAAACGTTGGTACCTACTTATATTGTTTCTAAATGAATGCAGACTGGCAGAATTCAAACGACGGAAATGTGCGCAAACATTATGCTACACATGCGCACACTCATGTGCAATTTATGCAAACGCGTTTGGCTGTAGGTTTATACCAACTTTTCGGCAATAATTCAAGCACTTGGGAGATTAGAAGTGAAAATTCCCGCATTTTCCTGTGAAAAACTAAAACAAAAAACGTAAGCGTCTTAAATAGTTTATTTTTATAGGTACAGATTATTTATACATTATTCATTTCGTACAGTGATAAGTCATGAACATTTTATCTTTCCGTCTTTTGTGTTTTCAAATCATCAGTCACAATGTATGATAGTGCGAGTGAAGTAAAGGTATGGTTTCTAAGGGGTTTGGTAACTTCACTCTTATATGTCCAGTCAAAACTGAAATTTCTGGTTTCAACTGAATCGAACACAAAAGAGGTTTAAGTCAAAGTAACATTATGATAAATGAAAATGGTTATCGAGAATCCAGGTGAGGAATCAATTGTTTGTTCTGTTAGTCTTGAGTTAATGATGCAATAAACTTGGTACATTTCATCATGTCAATTTGCATCGCAGATGAAGTTCATTATTTCTATTTGTCATTTTCTATCTCGAAACTACCATTGAAGTGGTGGTGCTGAATGGTAGAACAACAAAATAGTTATTTATGCAACAAGTGCAGAGAGTAAGTGTTCGTTGCACTCGACGTGTTGGCAATAAACAATTTTTGCACGAGTTGCATAGGTATCATATTTTTTCTACGTATGTGCACAAACCAAAAACTGTTTCATTCAGCTGGTACTAAAGTATAAGGCAGACATTCTTTGTTCAAATCTAGCTGATAAAAGTAATATAATAATATTCAAAGAAACAAATTCTATTTTTATTAAATTGAATTTTCCAGTAATGTTTTAATCCCAGTATGTAACTAATAATATGATTGACAATAATATAAAATATGCAACTGTTTAAAACGTAATACAATCTCATATAAAATGGGCTAAATATGGCGTCGATTTGAATTTTATGTTTGTCATGATGACAGAACGCTGTAGCAGAATGACAGATGAGTGCAATAATAGTATATTATGCAATGAGCACAAAATGGTCATTTTGTTGCGAGTTGCATACTATTCTTTTTCTATGACAACATATCGTTCACGTTTAATACAAGTATACATTGTAAAAACTTTGAAAGAAATAAACTGATGATATTTCATTACTCCGAATTCGCCGCTAATGGGCTTTCTATCAGAATTAAAATATTAATTGAGGAAATATGTAAATATTTTCTTCATTGCTATTTCTAATAGGTACACAGAAATAGAAGCCTATAAATGTATGTATCTAATTGAAGTTGAATGTGCAATTATTGAATATAGACCGCCGCTTGAGGAATGCTTTCAGTTTCAAATATTTGGCAATATCTATATCATTATATATACTAAGAGTCGCCAAAATAAGCCATTAAAACGTTCTCGGAAAACGATTTTGTCTTTTGATCTACCTTCAATTCCAAAAAATGGTTATAAGCGTGTAGCGCTCAAATTTTCCGTTACGGAATTTGAATGACAAAAAAATAATAATAAAAAAAAAATAAATCAAATTCCTCTATCAGTATTTCATTAAATATTTATTCTGGACAATTGCCACTAGCAAAGCGAAGAAGGGGTGGTTCATAAAAAAGGTGTTCAAGGGCGCCACATGATTCGAGCTGCCCAGAATAAAAGATGGTCTTCAAGTCCTACACCAAACCATGAAATGTAAAGCCCGAGGTATAAAAGTAAAACTGATAACACTATAGAGAATTTATACCGTATATTAACCGTAGAAATAACAACGAAACAAAAAAACAATCAGCTATATAGGTGCATGTAAATCGATATAACTGATAACACTATCATGTAATTTCTTTTAACTAACGTATTAACCCACTAATCAGATAACCAACAAAATAACTAAATCATACATAAGAATGTAGGAAGGTTGGCGAGTATAAATAAAAACATTAACAAATATTCAAATAAATAGCGGAAATTTCCAAATAAAGGGCGGATTGGAACCCCACTATAACCCAGAGATTAAGCTTAAACTCAGGCGCAGATCGATAAAAGTTGGTAATACCACGATGTAATTTCCGCTTTCCAAAAAGAAAAATAAATATAAGTAAAATGATAATATTCTCTACGTATCCATTACTAAATATGCCGCAAAATAAAGTATGTTTTCAACCCTTTTATTGAGGTACTTGCGTGACGGGATGATTTTGTGTCCTCTCTCCAGGTAGATCTGGCTCCAAGTTATACCCCAAATACCATTTGGATTGATCTTGGTCAAGTTCCAATCGTAAAAATAAACGTGAGGTGATGATTTGTAGTACCCTCTCCAGGTAGATCTGGCTCCAAGTTATACCCCAAATACCATTTGGATTGATCTCGGTAAGTTCCGGTAGTAAAAAAAAACCCTTTAAAAGAAAAGAGGGTATCAGGTACAGTAACCTCACAAATATTCAGGAGACGAGTAAAACCACAAAGTAGAACGTGAAATGTACTCCTATAGTAACCCAGTAAAAACGATTTTGTCTTTTGATCTACCTCCCATTCCAAAAAAGGTTATAAGCGCGTTGATACATACTCTTCGACGTTTCCGGTAATAAATTCAGTGTTGTTAACTTCGCTGCTTCTATTTTGTTTGAAGGTGTCAAATCTAAGTCGATATCACTATTAGTTTCCATGTTAATCCATAGTTTTTATAGAAAACAACTATGAAATTACTCGTTACCTACTAAAACTTTGACAGAAAAGATCTGCTGACATTTCATCAATTTGTCGCTGGACGTCATAATTTGACAAGTCGTAGTCGTCGTGATTTTAGAGTGAACCTAGACCTAACACGAAATATTCCATTTCGCATTTGTTGCTTAGCAACCGATGCAAAAATGAAATTCTGTACAAAATGTGCTTGTTTATGATTGAAGTTACGGTTATAAAATGAACATTTATCGAGGTTGTCGTAGAAAAAGACTTTATTGCACTCATTGCAATCAATAACCAGTTTTTCCACTACAGTTCAATAACTGTTTCTTCCATGAACGTAGAAAAACAATTTTTAGCACAGGCAGTAATAATAAATACAGGGTTTCTCAAATAGGGTATTGGTTCTACATGCAAAAATATGAAAAAACTTCCAGTAAACATAGGTCCGCAAATGCTTCCTTAGGGAGCTACTGCCCTTCGAACTGATTTCCGGTCTATAGATAGATAGATAGATAGTTTATTTAACCTTGTTACATAACAAGTACATTTATGACAGGTCACAACAGATATACAATATTGAAGTATAAATTAATTTAAATTGATATAATAGATATTTACAGTAGCAAAGTATAAAATATTTAAAAACCAATTATAATCATTTGCGGTCTTATAGCCTCAAGCAGTCACACAGGCATATAGACAGGTAGGCAGATAGCAGCATATTACATATATTTGTTATATTGGTAGCACGCTACATTACAAGTTATCTAAAATACACCTCTTGGTATAAGATAAGAACAAAATAAAAATGAATAATAAATAAAATAAAATAATAATAATAAATAACATAAAATCTATTTCTACAAAGCTTATTTTTACAGTAATTATTTGATGTTTACAATTTGTTTCATGTGCAGTAGAAATAAAGAGAAAAGGATATATAATAATAATACAGATATATAATAATGCAGAGATCACGAAATTTTTGGAATTTTTTTTTATGTAATATTTATTTTGTTCTGATTATTTAGATTTAGATTAAACATATCATGTATGGTTTGTCTTGGAATTGTTAACGTAAATCTCTTCAATTCTCTTTCAAATACATATGGAGATGTAGTGTTCTTTATCTCCCTTGGAAGTAAATTGTACAATTTTGGGCTTAAGTAAGCATTACTCCTTTGACCTATTGATTTTGTCATGAATGGTGATATAAATGTATTATCTTTATGACGTATATTATAAGTATGCCCTGATTTCTTTGCGTTTGTGACCGCTTTTCTCTGCCTAATATTTGAGATCGAGAAATTTACTTTCCTGGTACAGATTGTCTGACGGATATCGATAGGGTTTCTTGAATATTACTTTAATTATTTTCTTTCGAGTTACTTCTAGCTTTTTCAGAAAGGTTTTCGTTACACCACCCCATCCTAAAATTCCGTATGTGATATGAGATTCGACCAATGCATAATGTATTTTCCTTAGTTGATGTACTTCTAGTATTTCTCTAAGAATTCTAAATTTGTGTATGAGGTATTGAATTTTTTTTACTATATAATCAATATGTTTATTCCAACTCAATTGATGGTCGATAATAACACCTAGATACTTATACTCCAGTCAGGAATTAATCGATATATCAATATTTAACTGATTGAAGTTTGGTTGATTGGATTCATTTCTGTAAAACGGTAGATGGTAAGTTTTTGCAAAATCCATCGTTAACAACCTATTTTCCATCCATGCTTCAATTATCGTGAGGTCTTCTTCAACTTCATGTTTGAGAGAGTTCCAGTTATTTACAGAATAAAATATAGCAGTGTCATCAGCATATGACGTTATTTTACCTTTGATTAGGAGATAAGAAATCCATCCAGATATCTATTAAAAAGAATTGGTCCAAGGACACTTCCCTGCGGAACTCCAAACTCTATTTTCGTCATAGCACTAATGACACTGTCAATTTTTACAGCCTGGTATCGATCGTTCGAATCTTTTCGAATAGTTTGAGCGGTATTCCCCTGATACCGATTTTTTCCATGGATTCGAGCAGTAGCTTATGACTTACGGTATCAAATGCCTTGTACAGATCAATAAATACACAAAGTGCAGTCAAAGATCTATCCAAAGCAGAGTATACTTGTAACGTTAAACGTTGTAATTTCCACGAATCGTTATCAACTTCTCCTTCAGAATTTGTTAAAAGTGACTTAACAGGTTAATATTTTATGCCAATGATTTTCAGCTTCGATTATGGAAATACCTAACATATTATTCATTATATCAAGATTTGAAATTTCATTTTATATCAATTTTAATGGGACATTTTCAGTTTATTTCAATTTTCAATTCCAATATTGAGCTCGCGTAAAGCGACGTTGCCAATTTGAATTTTGAAAGTATTCTATGGAGAATGTATGTAAAACCTTAAAGCAGATGCTTTCCCGTCTCTTCGTAGGTATTCCACTGCACCGATTCAGTAAATTCAAATGTCTCCTATCACATGCTGCACGTCACCACTTGCCAAATTTTCACCGCAAACTATAAACTCGTCATCCATAACGAAAATGCTTTGAAACAATTTTTTGAATATAGCACAAATTAGCCCTTCAGTATACACCCAATGCACCTAAACAGTAACAACACGCCGATCTGGAATGAATCAGTTCCAATCAACCAGTACAAAATGTAACAGAGATGCGCGATGGATAGTCAAGTATTTGACTGGTCCACTATAGAATGATTCCTTCATAGTGTTCCGCTTTTGAGCGATTTCTTACATTTATACTGCTTGATGTTTCTCCTCGCTGAGTATTTTTCCTGTATTCACCGATTCTCACATTTTGTGGTCTCTTAGTTTCTCCAACATAATCCTTCCCACATTCACACGGAACTTTAAATGCAGTTTTTGGAGACACTATTCTCGTTGGGTGGTCTCGCTTTTGTGAGTTGACTACGAATGATATTACTTGGTCTGAAGCATGTTCGGATGTTGTACCTCTGTTCAATTCGTCTTTTCTTATCCGATAAACCTCTCACATAGGGAAGACATAGGGTAGGCTGTGTTGGTTCATCCGATTTCGGGAATAGCAAATCACGTATTGACTAATCAGCATAGCATCGCATGGTGGGAAGCCGAAGTTATCCACAAAGAACAACATTGGTATAAGAGAAAGTTTATAGAGTCAGCATATATACTGAATAATGACGTGTTCAGTCAGCCGAGCATAGAGATTCGGAATGTGTGGAAGCCACAGCTAGATCAATTAAGATTTCAGTAAAACTATGTTTCAACACCGGTCATAAATAATAACACTCGCCAGAAAAAGGTCGCTGTACCTGAAAAATTCCGAAATGAATTTTTATTAGTTGGGAACGGGCACGCTATCATATTAAATAACATTGCTGACCTGAGAAAGACCCCACGGACATTATAATTACCTTTGTAGCAGGTACATTAGTTGCATGCTATAAATAATAAGTATCCGAGATGTCTTGTCGCATTCACACACTTCATAACGACAGCAGAAGTTAACTGTTGAAACGTTATGACTCAAAACACATACAAATAATTTATTTCTCTGTTTCCGGACAATGGAAGTCCTGAAGAATTCCACTAGAAATTATTATACTTATTTAATATTCCTGAATAATTAAGGTTCCGTTTCTCGTATGAGGTTGCAATGTTTCATATCCACTGAGACCAATATTCTCTTCATTTACAACCACGATAAAAAACTTTAGCAGTTATCTCAATGTGTATTGAAAATGGTGTCGTTCTGGAAAACAATTCCATAAATAAATGATGCGTTTTCAGCTATGGTTGCAAATGTTCACGAATATGTTGAACATTTTTTTTATTAACTTATCCAATTTGCACATTGGGCCACTCAATGGCGTTTCTCAGTTGTAGTGCCGTCGTCAAAACATTAGCTGACCATACACATAGAGTTTGACCCGCAGGTTTGGAACGGCGCGGTTCATACTGACAGATTTATCTTTCAGTTAGTGGGACAAACATCTGGAAAATGTGCTGAAAAGAGCAAGGACATCATTAATGATGGACAGACGCTCCTTTGGCAAAACATGGGGACTTGGACCCAAACAGTCTCTCTGGCTGTACACAGCAATTGTTAGGCCCTGTTGTGGTGGCTAAAGGTAGAACAAGTGACAACCAGGGGGAAGCTGGCTAGTTTACAAAGACTGGCCATGCTCGGAGTCACTGGTGCTATATCCAGCACATCGACAATTAGCTTGGAGGTAATCCTAAACCTCCCTCCCCTGCATTTGCATATTGCAGCAGAGGCGAAGATAGAAGCATCCAGGCTAAAATGTCTGGGCCAATGGAGGGGCAATAAACAAGGCCACTCCAGCATACTGGAGGTCATAAGACACGTCTGAGATGCCGTCGGACAAAATACTCAACATACTCCTTTGATGGAACATACAACACCATCATAGAAGATGGGGAAGTTACATCAAGGGCCATACCAATACTGTCAAGAGGGCAAATCTGGTACACGGATGGCTCAAAGACTAGCAAAGGTACTCAATCCTCTATATTCCAAGCCGAGGTAACGGCAATCTTCGTCTGCACGAGAGAGATTCTAAGGAGGGGTCCTAGAAACCAACCCATAGCGATTCTCTCCGACAGTCAGGAGGCGATTAAAGCCCTGCGTTCATGCAGGTTCACTTCCAAACTGGTTTGGGAGGCACACCAAAACCTTAACGACCTGGGAGCACAAAAAAGGGTAAAACTTGTCTGGGTACCAGGTCATAAGGGCATACAGGGAAATGACAGTGCAGATGCCCTAGCAAGAGCGGGGGCAGCAACAACTCTCACTGGACCAGAACCAGCCTGCGGAATCCCGTTTGGGGATATTAAGCAGGACACAAAGAAATGGGTTAAAAACAATCATCAATCTCTCTGGGAGAGCCTCACGGAAAAAAGATGATGATGGGGCCAACCGACCGGCTATCGACACACCTTCTTGAACTAAGCCGAGACTCTCTCAGGAAGGTGGTAGGACTGATGACAGGCAACTGCCACCTGAGAAAACACCTGCAACTGTTGGGGATACATCAAGAGTCCACACAATGCAGATTTTGTGTTGAAGAGGACGAAACAGCCTCGCATGAGGATGGATATCTTCGGACACTGCGGTGCAGAAGATATCATCCCGCAGGAAAACCTTGTGAAGAATATCCAGGAGTTCATCAAGAGATCCGGAGTACTCACGAGATAGACCTGATAGCGGGGTGCAGAAAGGTTCTATACAGAACTACCTGCATTTCAGCCACTGGCTAGCCCCGCCATCTAATTATAATAATAACAGTAGGATATTCCACGCGCCAGATCTAGCCGGCACAGAATTGTCTGTCAATCCAAGCCGGCGGTGAAAACTGTTGCTGTCAACTAACACGCGGTTTTGATTTTAATTTTAATGTGTTATAAATAACGGCACTTTTCCAAAAAAAAAAAGTTATTTCCGTCAACCGATTGCACCCCTACGCGCAACCCTCGGAAGTCTTGGAGAGACTTGTGTGAGCTAGGGAAGACACAGCCCTTACCTTTTACCGTGTGATGCCATGCACGAGACCAGTGAATCGGTGGATCGTATACCCACGACCCCACGCTTGCGAGACGTACGCTTTTACCAGCCGACCACCACGGCCTGGAAGTATATATCCCAGTGCCTATGCAGATATTCCCACAGAATATTTCAAATCTTCATACGATCTTCCTGTGTCAAGAAAACGGAGAGTAGTTTTAAGCGTTCCTCTGGAGTAATAGCTTCTCCCATTGGAGTATCTTGTTTTGTGAGAGACTCTCTTACTAAACCTACTAACAGGTCGTATGTCTGTATATCCATTCTCAAATAATTCTTAAAGTCGCCAGGGTCATTTTTTCTTAGCTCTTTCAATAGTGGAGTAAGGCTAAATTGTTGTTTCTTGAGTAAATAACTTTTCATCCATTTAGAGCGCAGCTTTCTTACACCAGTACTTGCCATCATCTCCATATAAATCATAGCACACGCTAGAGCCGGCTTTTTTCTACGGCTGAACATTTTTATGTCACTTTCCTGCACAAAACTTCGTCAAGTCAAAATTCCACAGATACGTTTAGATCCCCGGTTCAAGTTGCAGTTTTGCGGACACTAACACGCAGTATTGCCTGTGGCGGTTCTATCTATAAGATTCAACCGCGGTTTTAATACATGGCAGTTAAAACCGGCAGACTAATCCATGGCGGTTGAAACCGACAGATCGAACTCTGTGTTTATGGCCAGCTTTTGTTTTAAATGGGAGTGTTCACACACGACCACAGCCACAGTTTGGAAGCGCAACAGACGGTCACCGTGGTTCCCTTCGCCGCAGACTCGAACCACAAAAAGTGGCTCCACTGAGTGGCCCAACGTGAATTGGCTCTTAGGCTAAAATAAAAGTATATCGACGCGTTTTTATTTGCGGAATCCATATAATGGATTAAGCGGGCTCTGAGTCCACAGTCTACCTGAAAGATCTCAAATGTCATTCATAATTTTCATTGACTGTATTCTGTCTCATAGGATTAAAAGTACAAAGGTTTTGAGGTTAGTGAGTAAAAAATCTGTCTTATTGTTAGTCTTCCAAGTTCCAAACACAGACTTCGAGACGAGTTAAAACTGATCAATGAAATGAGTATTATTGGGTTCATGTTTAGCTTGTCCTGAAGTCTGATCATAACTTTGCTTAGCATCAATATCTGTTCTTGCACTAAACTTTGAATTTCCTTAAGGGTTAATTCGGAATATGACGATGTCAGACTATCGGACCTGAAGATATTGACAACATTGGGTGTTGGAGGATTCGGTAGAGTGGAACTGGTCCAAATTAACGGACGACCATCGAAATCCTACGCTCTCAAGCAGATGAAGAAGGCCCAAATCGTCGAAACCCGACAACAGCAACACATCATGTCAGAGAAGGAAATTATGGGAGAAGCAAATTGTGATTTTATTGTTAAGTTATTTAAAACCTTCAAAGATGCCAAATATTTGTATATGCTGATGGAAAGTTGCCTAGGTGGAGAGCTCTGGACTGTTTTGAGAGACAAAGGACATTTTGATGATGGTAAGTTTGACCATCGGGTTACGTATACAGTGTGCTTCAAAGAGTTGGCATCATATGGGAAAAATGTATTTATAGTTTATTTGAAATTCGACTTGGTCGTTAAGCCAGGAATCACACTGATCGACCAGGACCGACCGTCCGCGACCGTCCACCTACGATCAAAAATTGAAGTAGATCATTGAAAACTTTTGAACTCACACTGATCGACCGACCGCTAGAATAATTTTATAATCTGACATTCAAAAGGTTATGTGAATTATATATTTATTTGATGAAAAAAAGTTAAAATCATAATTTTAATGCTTTTGTAAATAATGAGCAGGAGTGATGGTAAAGATGAAAGAATTATGATAGTGTATTACTTTTATAAACGATTAATAAAGAAAAGTAAAAAATTGTTTGGAATAGAGAACTTAATTAGGTACTTACATCGGGAACAAGAGGGTGAATTTTGAACCAGTTATCCCAAATTACTAAGAGATCAATAAAGTTCCAAACTACTATTAAATGTCCATAAATTACACCAACAAAAAAATGCTCAGTTTTACATTTGCTTAGCATTATCTTCCCGATGGTGCACCAATGTCTCCTTTTTCTATATCCAGCACAAATATTCTTTAACTACAAAACATATGTAAGTTATTACTACTAGTTGAACATTACTGGTACTTTTACAATTACCATTTCAAAATTTAAAATTATCCTATTGAATTATTAAATTCCATCAATGACTTCTCTATTGCTGTAATTAGGATTACTCTGATTTAACGTGACTCCTCACCACTGTTCTTAAAATATTCAATTCTGCGGCGGTCCACATGGTTCTTGTATTGTTCCGTTGCTTCAAAAACATTAAAAATTTGGATGTTCTATAAATTGTAAATATAGTATTCAAGAATTCCTGACAGATAGTTCATTTTTCGATAGGAAATATACAAATTCACACGAATACTATTAAAATTTTCGTTTAGGTGAAAAACTGTTGAAGGTTTATCATAAGGCCGGCCAAAATTACCAGCAGGTTGGAATTTCAAACACGGTCTTTGAAAACCGGTCGTGGACGGTCGAGAATGACCGAACAGTGTGAGTTATGTGCCATAAGAATATACGTGTTGGAAATATTGGTCTTAGGTGGACGGTTGCAGACGGTCGGTCCTGGTCGATCAGTGTGATTCCTGGCTAAGTTGTGCTTTGAATAATATGAAAAATGACCAACTCAGATGTGATCACGTGACTTTCGCTACCTGCCAAAAGTGATATTTTTCAAAATAATCGCTAAAATTAGGCATATTTATTCAAATATCAAAAGATTTAAAAGAAAAAAAGTTGTTTTCATTCCTATTTTACACCTATGTCTCGAATTTGAACGTTCTATGGTAACTTTCCCTTTTTGTAATTTTTCTGGTAATTACGAAATTTCTGGAATATTTAAAAATTCGTAACTTCGACTTAACTGTTTTATACCATTAGCTCTAATATGCGATTAACTTTCTATCACGAATTATCAACGAAAATATGTTTTTCTCTAGAAAATGAGAATTCCTGCTAAAATGTTTGTTAAAACAAAACTATGGCTAAGATACCTAGACGACACCTTTATCATTTGGAACCATGGAGATGAACACCTTGGGGAATTCTTCTCCAGAATGAATAACTTGAGGAATTCAATCAAATTCACAATGGAAAAGGAAACCAATAGTACCCTATCGTTTCTCGATGTGAAAGCTGAAAGAACAGACACTGGAATCATCACCTCTGTTTACAGGAAGAAGACACACACAGGACAGTACCTCAACTACGGCTCTAATCATCCAATCTCCACAAAGAGGGGAATCGTAAGAACGTTGGTGGAGAGAGCAATGTCTATTTGCAACTACCAGGAGTCATTGGAGGCGGAAATTAACCACATCAAAAAGGACCTACGCCGAAACGGATACTCCGAGAAACTCATAGGAGAAGTTCGGAAACAACTCGAAAAGACCAAGACAACCGAAGAAAGACCACAAAACCCCGTTCTCATTCTCCCCTATATCAGGGGTATCTCCGAGAAGATCAGAAGGATCGGAAATAAATACAACATCAAGAGTTGCTTTCAATCCGGTAGTACCTTACGAAGCTTCCTCACCAAGACGAAACCAGAGAACACAACAGAATCCAGCAAAAACTGTATTTACAAAGTCCCATGTGAATGTGGAGATTCCTATATCGGAGAGACCAAGAGGCCATTATCAGTAAGAATAGCCGAACACAAAAAGTGGACTCAACGAGGGGAAACATCAAAATCGGGAATTGCTGACCACGCCTGGACAAAACACCACCGAATTCTTTGGGACGAAGCTAGTGTTCTTCATAGAGAGGAACATTGGTTCAAAGGGAAATTTATAGAAACCACCAATAGTGCCTTCAGTCAACCAAGCGTGGAAATTAAAAACGTATGGAAACCGCTCATGGACCGTTTTGGAGGGAGAAAAGGCGCGAAACCACGCGCGCCACAAGACCGCGCGTAATTACACTTTAATTATAGACCTATAAAAGGTCGCGTAGCATCTGATTTTGTCATTATTCACCAGAAGACGATTGCGGATTCAAGCAATTGAAACGTTGTGAAAAATTTGAAAGAGATAGAAATCTTTCAACCATTAAGATGATGGACGTCCGAAATATAAGTAATCAAGTTACTACATCGTCTAAAACATTCAAACAAAAGTAACTTTCATCATTGAGTTAAATGAAATGGTTAATCTATGAAAAAATTAAATATGTTTCAACAAACTTTAAAAAAATATATTGATTATTATTTGAAATTAAAAGTTAGTAGCATATTAGAAGTAGTGGTATAAAACAGTTTTGTCGAAATTTTGAGAAATATGTAGCGAATATAGGTACAGCCACAGTTCATCAGAAAAATATTACAAGGAACCATGCGTATTGAAATAGAAGGAAGACATAGAAAAATGTAAAAAATTGAGTTTGGCTCAGAAAATTCTTACTCACAATTTGTGTTTTGTTATTAAATAAGTTTAAATGTTTTTCTTTGACTACACTCTAGAATTCTTAATTGAGTGAGGCTGACAATATTTTTATGTAAGTTTATTTGAAACATATTTAATTTTTATCATAGATTACCCATTTCATTTGTCTGCATAGCCTACTTCACAAAATTGATAAAAGTTTCATATCCGGACTAGTTAAGAATTAAATTTGAGATTTGTACCTTAAAAATTCATAAAGTTTGGTTAGACAGATACGTTAAAAAGTTTTACGGTGTTTTGAATTATGACTTTATCATTTTGATACAGAAAAAAATCCTTCAGATGAAGTCATTTATTGATTATTCTTCACACACATTTACTCATAATTATTTTTGAACTAAGTTGTTGCACAAGTCTCACATGAATACTTCTGAGGGTAGGGGGGTAGCAAGCTAATAAAAAGACATGTAATTAGGTAGGTACTTTACTATTATTCATGTAATCTTACTTTCAAAATCATTTGTCATTCGAAATACACTTATAATAGGTCTTGGGTGAAAACTTTTTTTTTTGTTACAGCAACAACGAAATTTTACACTGCCTGCGTAGTAGAAGCCTTCGATTATCTGCATTCAAGAAACATAATTTACCGAGATTTGAAACCAGAAAACCTGCTGCTAGACAGTTATGGTTACGTCAAATTGGTTGATTTTGGATTTGCAAAAAAACTTCAGAATGGTCGTAAAACATGGACATTCTGTGGCACACCTGAATATGTTGCTCCGGAGGTGATTTTAAATAAAGGGCATGATATAAGCGCGGATTATTGGTCTTTGGGAGTCTTGATGTTCGAACTGTTAACAGGTACACCACCGTTCACAGGTAAGCATAGTCAAAGAACTGGTTTATATCGTCAACTACATTAATCACTGCTTACATCATTTAACTTGGTAATTTATCATAATTATTATTGAACCATATCTTTGATTCAGCATTCATCAATGTCTCATTTATTTGCAGAGAGTTGAGTAGAATTCGTAGCCACCCACTCATTTCAGTTTATGTCAAATCTCTGAGGGCGGGTATTATAAAACCATTGTTTAAATAGAAGTAAGATAGTCAACCTTATCGGATTATTATTGGATTCAAATGGAGGCGACATGTAGATGGCGACAGTTATCTCGCATCCAAGTCATGTCGTAACTTCAGTGATCTGGCCTTCAAGTCATGTCGTAACTTGATTGAAACAATCGTACAGCACAGAATCAGGGTTCCTTGAAGAACCCTGTATTGAAATGACGTCAAATTTTCATGTTTGTAACTAATCACGCTAGATGACACTCGCGTTTGGGTCCAATACCGATTCCACAGGCATTGACTATTTCACTTCTATTTAAGGTTCCGTCAAACCAAAGCGGGAACGCGGGAGCGGGAACTGAACATGGAAACCGTGCGAATTGCTAGAAAAACAGTGAAAGTAGCAAACCATATATATTTCTCTGCTTGTCTGCATTTCGGAATACGAATAATCACTCCAGTATATATTTTTACATATCCCACTATCGAATTTAGTCTCGAATTCATCCCGCTGCCGCTCCCGTCCCGCGTTCCCGCGTTGGTTTGGGGAAACCTTTAAACAATGATAAAACTATTTTGAGAAGACAACTAAAAGTTAACTCATGGGATGATTTCACATGTTGTAGTTAACTTCAAAATACATGAGTTAACTTTATCGGGAGAAAGGGATTTCAGTTAAATTCAACTTTGTAACAGTTCTATCAGTAATTTAGCATATAACCTCAATTTTATAGTTTTTTCCGTATAATGTTACCAAACGATATCCAGGTTATTTTTGAGGATTTTTTAACCGACAATGAACAAGATACTGTGATTATAGTCCAAGATCCCAGGGCAGCCAGACGTTACTTATTTTTAAACGAACGAAATATGTACGATTGAGTAGTGTAATGTTCGCATGTCTAACTGCTAGCTTGGCCAGATAACCATTTTTAAGAAATCAGGGAATCAAGGTACGTAAAAACACTACTCTTGTTGAATCCTCAGTCTACAAATATATTTTTGTAACCCCTGGTGGATTTGTTGACAGTGCTGCGGGCATCCACCTCGGAGCTCCGAGTTCAAATCTCGTCTCCGACTTTTTTTTTTTTTGGAAAATATTTTGATTTTTTCCGAAATAGTTTTATTCCTAAATAATTTTTGGCAAATATTCCTAACTTTTGTTTTTCCTGGCTCTGAGAATCAGGGGGTACAGAAATCCCGTGTTTCGAGTCTGCCTTGCACTAAGGAAATTTTAACAAAATCTTTTATTTATAGGCCAATCAATAGAGCATTTGTTCCTAACAAAAATACTAGTAGAAAACCGACTGTGCCATCACCTGAAAGACAGCCAGTAGTTATATTCTGTTATGTTTTGACTCGCAACCGTCATTTATTAATTTGTTATAAACATTCAAATATGTAACAAAAAACGTGTTTTTTGAAATTGTTTTGCTTATAAAGTGAAAACAAATAGAGCAATCTGATTGATTCAATGAAAAGAATTGTAAATAATTGAAATACGAATAAAACGGCCCGACCCGGAAAATTTCAAGATTTAAAACAAAAATCATAACTTCGCCATTTTTCAAGAAATAAGTTTGACCCTTCTCATGAAAGTATTGAATCATGTGCACTTTATGTGTGCACAAAACAGGCACTGACTGATTATTAGTTTTGGCACAGTTGCAATACCAGTACCACAAACAGTACAGTACAGTACCACAAAACGTATATTCTCACTTTGCGCCAAAAAGCTGCGAAATGGGTGAAAATGCTTGCAAACATGTTTATACATACAGGGTGGGGCACCGAAAACGAAACAGATCGAATATCTTCAAAACGCATGTGTTGTGAATAAAATGCAAAAATACGTCGATTTTTAATCCAAGTATCAAAACCTCAACTGTCATACCTCTCCCCCCACCCCTTGGGCACTATTACCCAAACAATTTGAATAGGAAAAATAGTAAGTTGAAAAGGTAATTTCATAAGGAATTCAGCCATGTCAATTTTTGCTACCTAACTTTTTGTTTTGGCGCCCTCTTGCGGGAAAAACAACTGTTCCATATTCCAAATTATGATACTGCATTTGCAAGCTATTTCGACATCAATTCGGTGACAATGCATTATGGAATATTTCTGAGAGAAAAAAACAAAATGGCGGCTCCAAAATGGCGAATATGATTTGCAATTATGGTCCAATTCGATTCAAAATTGATATGTGGTGGTTAGCAAAGGTCGGAAATCATGATTTGTTTGTCAATGCAAAAAAAACAAAATGGTGGTCCAAGATGGCGGACGAAATTTGTAATTCTGGTCCGATTCGAATCAAATCAAGGGTATTTTCAGGGTAAAAAATTATGATGTTTTTGTAAATGCAAAAAACCAAGTTGATGGACGAAATTTGTAATTGTGATTCGATTCGATTCAAAATTGGCATATTATGATCGTTTTACAAGTTTTCAGTATGACTAAAATGAATTAATTACATTGAAAAAAAAAACTTTTATACAAATTCGATAAAAAGGAAATTATTTTTTTTAGATGTGTGACGTTGGTTATTCTGTGCGTAACAGATTCGAAAGCTTGCCGCGAGTACAAAATAGGTATTTTTGCGAGGTAAAATTTTGATTCTGTTACGCAAAGAATAACCTACGTCACACATCTAAAAAAAAACATAATTTCCTTTGTAATGCATTTGTTTAAAAGGTTTTTTTATCAATTTAATTAATTCATCTTAGTCATACCTACTGAAAACTTGTAAAAACCCCATATGCCAATTTTGAATCGAATCGAACCACAATTACAAATTTCGTCCACCATCTTGGTTTTTTGCATTGACAAAAATATCATAATTTTTTACCCTGAAAATCCCCACATACTAATTTTGATTCCAATAGGACCAGAATTACAAATTTTGTCCGCCATCTTGGAGACACCATCTTGTTTTTTTGCATTGACAAACAAATCATAATTTCCGACCTTGCAAACCACCACATATCATGTCCGCCATTTTGGAGCCGCCATTTTGTTTTTTCTCTTAGAAAAATTCCGTAATTCATTGTCACCGAATTTATGTCAAAATAGCTTGCAAATGCAGTATCATAATTTGGAATATGGAACAGTTGTTTATCCCGCAAGAGGGCGCCAAAATAAAAAGTTAGGTGGCAAAAATTGACATGGCTGAATTCCTTATGAAATTACGTTTTTAATGATGTGTCACACTTACTACTTTCCCTATTCAAATTGTTTGGGTGATAGAGCCCAAGGGGTGGGGGGAGAGGTATGACAGTTGAGGTTATGATAGGAAGATGTCTCCCTTGGATTAAAAATCGACGTGTTTTTGCATTTTATTCACAACACATGCGTTTTGAAGATATTCGATCTGTTTCGTTGCCCCACCATGTATATTGATATATAATAAATAAATAAATACTATTGAAAAAAACCATGTCTGAAAATGGCTGAGCGGGTAGATGCGGTCGAGTGGTAGGAGAGAGAGGCAGTAGACATGATTTCAAGAATAAAACTGGAATTAGATTCGACAAAAAAATGCGCGTTATTATCACTAGATTTGCGGAAAGCCTTCGATATGGTTAACCACAACATTCTTTTAAGAATATTATATGATATTGGAATAAGGGGAAAAATTTACATTTGGTTCAAAAGTTATTTGGCTGACAGAAAACAACTAGTATATATCAAAAATACACTTAGTTCAATTAAAAATATAAACTGTGGGGTGCCACAGGGATCTATACTTGCTCCGATCCTTTTTTTAATATATATAAACTCGATATCAGAACTCAAATTGAAAGGTCAAATTAAACTTTTTGCTGATGATACAACTATTGTATATTTTGCAGAGAATGAATTCGAAATTCTGTCTTATATTGAACAGGATCTTCAAATTATATCTCATTGGCTAGTCGCTCACAAACTATTGTTGAATTTTTCGAAATCGTCGATTATGTTTATTTCTAAACGAAGTATTACAACTGATTCTCTAAGACCAATGACATTGAAAAATTCACCAATTCAGTATACCAACAATACAAAATTTTTGGGTTTACATATCGACACAACACTCTCTTGGTCCAATCATATCAACAATCTGAGAAAACAACTCTCACCTTTGATTGGAATACTATTTCGAATAAGACAGTATACCCCACTGAAATATTTAAAAATCATATATTTCAGTTTAATTTATTCAAAATTGCAATACCTCATTTCTGTTTGGGGCTCAGCCAAAATTTCTATTATGAAACCACTACAAACATTGCAGAACAAAGCCATAAAATGCATATTCAAATTGCCCTTTTTAGAACCCTCAAAAAAATTATATAAACCTAATAACTTACTGAATCTTTGTTCATTATATGAATTTAAAATTTCAATTTTCATCCACTATGTTGATACAGGAAAAAAACATTCGGATCTTACTTTTGATCATATTTCGAATATCCATTACCATAAAACAAGAAATGTAAATAAAATAAACGCTTTACGTTTCAAATCAAACTTTGGAAAAACGTCTATTTTTTACGAGGGAATTGAGATATATAATAAAATACCACAGGCAATAAAAGAAATTAGAACTAAAACTAAATTTAAAAATGAACTTAAAAAATTTATACTCAACAGATGATTTCCCATGATATAACAATTATTCACCTTTGACTGTCTTTGCTTTTGTTTCTTTCTGATTGATATTATTTACTCATATTTCACAGATCATCTGTATCATTCCTTTTCTTTATAATTGTACCAATTGTCGTTATACAATTTATGTTAAAACTTAGTCCCTCTATAAACAGAAATGTTTCTTGGGATAAATAAATAAATAAATAAATATCCCGGACTCTCCTACCACTCGGCAGCTGACGAGGGCTGGCCGTTTTCAGCCATGTTTGCATGCATTTTTCATCCATTTCGCACCATTGTAGTGCAAAATGAGAATATACGATTTGTAGTACCATACTTTTATTCTTTTATAATCTGTTTGAGAAATTGAAATCACTAGAGCATCCAGGCACGCTGCAAGATAGTGCAAAAAAAAATTAAATTGCAATTGTGCCAAAACTAACGATCCGACAGGGCCTGTTTCGTGCACACATAAAGAACACATGATTCAATACTTTCATGAGAAAGGCTAATCCTACTTCTGGAAAAATAACGGAGTTATGAATTTAAAAAAAAAACGCAAAATTTTTTGGTTTTTCCAGTTTTTCTCCGTTACTAATGATCCGACCGGGTCGTAAACCATCCCATTTTGTTCGTATTTCAATTATCTACAATTATTTTCATTGGAGCAACCAGATTGCTCTATTTCATAAACAAAACTATTAGAAAAAAACACTTTTTTTGTTATTTAAATGTTTATAACAAATTGACATTTTCGAGTCGAAAATACTCGTATATCAGAATATAACTACGGACTGTCTTTCATGTGATGGCATAGTCGGTTTCCTATTAGTATTTTTGTTAAAAACTAGTTCATTTTATTGCTTGGTGTTTTCCTAAAATTCTCTTTTCAAGTAAAAGGACTCCGCACAAATCAAATGGGAAATGGATCCCTGTCAAATTGGCTGAAATTTGGATATGTTTGTAGTTTACTCCCTTCTGATCAAAAGTCTCCATTGACCCGATACCTGAAAATGGACAGTTATTAAGGTATCGAAAGTCAAAAGTTGCAACTTGTGCGAATCTCCCTAGCGATCATATTTGATTTTGATTTTGATTGATTTGATATTTGATTTTGATTGATTGATTTTGATATGGTATAATGGCGATGACTTTGTTCAGTTTTGACAGGAATAATAACAATTTCTGAATTGTCAATAAATGTCAAGTGTCTACAAAAGCTAATGTTTTGAAGATTCTTAAGTTCAATTTATAAACTCTGCTGCCGTAGCTTCAGTTGACGCAGCCGTTGCAGTTGCAGTTGTGAGACAATTTGTTCATTTAACTAGCCGACCGCTGCACCAGCGCTTGCGTATTCACTTTAAAATAATATTTCAATTATATGAGTAAATGATTCCAAAATATTGAAAAACAACCCTACATCCATAGTTGTATGTCACTCGCCTAGACTAGACGAATAAATAAAACCAGAAAACGCCGTAGCTGTCAAAGATGAAAGTTGGTTATTTTCCTGCGGCAACTGCAGCGGCAACGTGTCGTTGCGGAGTTTATGAACATTTTTACTTATTGAGCATATTTCATCTTTGGCTGCATCAACTGTATAGCTACGGCAGCGGAGTTTATAAATTGAGCTTTATACTCGCATAATTTTGAATAATATGGCTTTTTGAAGAAAATGCCGACAAATGTGAAATCGCAATAAGCAGACTAGAGCGGTTGTATAGACCAAAGTAAGAGATGCAAATTCTTTTTCGATCGCGTGAGAGATCTGCACTAGTCGCAACTTTTGACATTCGATATCAAAAAAACTGTTCATTTTTATATACAGTCTGTCCATAAAGTAACCCCCCCTGTTAACTTTTGAACGGAGTGAAATTTTCCTTTGAAATTTTTTTTGGTTAAATGGTAGTTGATAAGCTACTTTTTGACAATGATGGAAAAATTCTATCTTTCAAAATGGCGGCAAGGCGTCATTTTGAAATATTTTTTTTTTAAGTGGCATGGGGGGTCGACTAATAACTCATTCAATTCGTTTTTCAATTCTCTATTAGGCAGCAAAATTTCAAACAGAAATATTGGTCCAAAACAAAATGGTGGTACATTATTTTAGAACTCTCACGAGAGGATCCTGTCGAATAAATGGCTATTAAAGAGCTTTAGTGCAATGATAAAATATTTTTTCGTTTCTGCAAGAGCTTCTTGTCACTCAAAATGGCAGATGGGTGCCATATCAGAAAAAATTCAAATAAGTAGATAATTAGTGTCCCATATACGATTCTGAGGGACAGAGAACATTTGTAGATATCAAAAAATATTTTTTTCATTTCAATTGAGCTCGTTTAAAGCCATTTATTCAAAGAAATCGCGTATAAAAGTTCTAACTTAATGTGCCGCCATTTTGTTTTGGATGAATATTTTTATCTGAAATTTTGTAGTCGTATAGAAAATCAGAAGACAATTCGAATGAGGTATCACTCGATCCCCCATGCCATTTAAAAAAATCTTTCAAAATGGCGCCTGGTCGCCATTTTGAAGGACAGACATTTTTTATTACTGTCAATAAGTAGATTATAGCATACCATTTCACCAAAAAGAATTTAAAAAAAAAACTGTATATAGACTACAACATATCCTAATTTCTGCCAATTCGACTGGGATCCATTTCTCATTTGATATGTGCGGGTCCTTTCTGTTTTTAAATCAAATTTTTTTTTAAACAAAAATCCTCCCAGAGTCTATGCCGTTTCCGTTACCGAGATGGCTGACTCTATTGTGGCGCGTCTGGCTGGGATAAAAAAAAATAAAAAATTTTGAAGACGAGATTTCGAACTCGGAGCTCCTACTGGAGATTCAACTAAAATAAGTACCTTGTCCCTGATATGTGAAAAATGGTCATCTGGCCAAGCTAGCAGGTACGCGAACATAGTACAAACTAACAATACTCAATCGTACACATTTCGTTCGTTTAAAAATAAGTGACGTCTGTCGGCCCTGGGATCTTGCTCAATTATAGTTGAATACCTTCGGCGACAAAGGATTTTTAAAAATCGGTTAAACCTTTTTTATCTTACTGTGGAACGAAATAGAATTTGAAATCCGATTTCGATCATCAAGAAAGCCTGTACGATTGTTAAGGAGCACATAGTGAGGCAAATTTGCAAAGACCAAGTAATAAGTCAGCATTTCTAGATTAGTTTACTGTGGAATTATAGTATTTTCAGTAGTAATACCACGTGAGCATGGAAAATGATCGATCATACTTCCGAGTCACTAGACGTATTCTGCGGAACACCGCGAGAGCAATAGCTCGAGTGGTGTTTTAAGGAAAACGTCGAGTGAGGAGCTAAGTATAATCGATAATTATCGTTTACTCGAGTGGTATTTGTTACGATTATACAATGAATAAAGAAACAATATATTTTTTATTGATCAATTATTGAAATTAAATGTACAATTATTATAATAAATATTTGGTATATTATCCTTGGAAGTTGAATTTTAATTGTTGGTAGTAGGCATAATGATGTTTGTTTCTCATTTGTTCAAGAATTTTTCCATGGTGTTCGTTATTAAGCTTCAGTTACGGCTTGAGAGATTCAGAAAAGGAATGGCCTGTTATCTTATTGATTTCTTGCAAGTTTGCTCCAGATTGTGCCAAGATACTTACAGCGGAATAGCAATTTGAATGATTTGTTATTTTTTGTATCTAGTCCAATACTATCTGGTGCTAAACTTGCCCATTTACTCAATTGATTTACGCCTACTGCACAGTTTTTATGCCAAATTTTTTATTTCTGCCAATCAATATTTGGTGGTAGGAATAGTCGGTTGGTTTTGATGTTTGGCGTTCTTTTGCTTGATAATTTCTTGAAGAGACGTACTGGGCACTCATATCTACACTCATTATTCGGTGTCAACCACTTAGATTCAGCGGTGCGTTTTTCGTCACCTTGAGCTGTCTTTGAAAACATGTTATTGTACTCGATACGCTCTGTGTGTTGACCGTAATTGTTGATTTCTTCTTTGAAATACTGCTTCACTTCCACGCCACGCCAGTTCCACACCACATATTTGGTACACTTTTTTTTTGCAAACCATCTGGTGTGTTTTCGTCAAAGCTCACCACAATTTTGCTTATTTCTTCCGCATTAAGGGCCACAGAGCTTGTTTTTCGTTTTTCAGGAACTGCTTATAACTTCTTCATTTTAGCTGCCCGTTCCTCTCTTGCATCTTCGAAAGTAATATCTTTCAATGGATTTGTAACCCGATTAAAGTCATCATGAAACTTTTTCTGGACGAGTTTGGCAGTAATATTCCACAGTGTTTTCACTGTACCTTCTTTGTATTCGGTGCCGTCTGTTCGTTTCATGTTAAATGCCGAGTCTTTTAAAATTCTAAAATCTGCTAGTTCCTCATCTGAAGTTGGAGCACATAGTTTGTAATGTTCGCAAAATTCTGAAAATTGTTTCCAAACATATCTATGAGATTTTACTGTATTTTGAGGTGTTAAATTGTTAATTTCTTGATCTATTTCGACCCAAGAACTGCAACCAAAGCGTTCCATATCAAGAAAGCATTCAAAAACTGAGGAAACTTGATTATTTGTTCTTTTTTGACGTTTATTTATAAACGCCAAGAATACGTTGCTAATGACAATATTCACTTTGTTGACAGTAGCTAAACACCAAATCGATAATACCACGTCGTCAAGGGTATTTTCACTTATCAATACGTGGTAATAAGATGCCTAAAAACCCTGGTGTGTCGAGTGATTCGAATTTGTTTAGATTTTTAAACAAATGAAATAGTGGTCTGCTTCTTTAGTCGGTTCCAGAGATGGCGCCCTTATAGAATTTTAGTCTTGTCAATATTCCAGGGATATGGTGATTGATGACTGTGGTAAATTTTATGGAATTTCAACAAACTTTAAACACAATTCAAAAGTGAATGATTGTGACGGAATCTAAATTTCATAGTGCAATTTCCTTGTATTGATGACTATTATTAATTAATGTGTTTCTTCATTTTGCTGTATATTTTCTTAGACATTCTTCCAAAAATAATTAATTTTTTCTGATTGACTCTGCATTTACTTGATGAAGATCCATCTGATTAAATAAAATTTGTGAATATCTAATAGTTTCCTGTGTAGTTTGTGCAACAATTATTCGTTCCGTTTTTGTATCCATTTGTGGGCAATTCAGAGAGACGAAAAAAATTATTCATCTATATCCAGTACCGAAAGTGAATAGTTAGTAGTAGTTAGTACCACACCACCATATGTTAAATGATTTGAAATGCGCTTTCATGACAATTTGAGTTTTCTAATTTTTTTTTTCTCTATTTTCATTTTTCTTTTATTTTGTTTAATCTCATATAACTCTTGTAGTCTTTTTTTTTTCAAGCGTATCTGTATAAATTCGTGACTTGCTTTTTTCCTTCCCTTTTCTATCGGTTTGCTTTGGTTTTACTTTTGGATAAGGTCAAAATCAAATACTGTATCGAAGTGCCCCGTGTAACAGTCTGCTCCATGTACCACTACCGGCCCTAAGTCGATATACATATGAATTATTTATGATGCGTTTGCTATGATCGAAATTAGGAGAATAATAACCACATTTTCGAAAATGAACCTATTTCAATATTCAATTCATATAGATACCAGAATTAAATTACTCACCTATTACTCTCTAAGGATTTTTCAAATTAGATAATGAAAATATTCTTTATCATCTACAGGTTCTGATCCAATGAAGACTTACAACATCATATTGAAAGGAATAGATGGAATCGACTTCCCTAGGTCTATAACAAGGAACGCCCAGGCTCTCATAAAAAGATTATGTAGAGATAATCCAGCGGAGAGATTAGGATACCAAAAAGGAGGAATAATTGACATTCAAAAACACAAGTAAGTAATCCAAAGTTTCTTGAAAACAATAGTTATTTATGTATCAAGGGCATAAAGTTTATGCCTGAGGCGAGAATAATGGCCCGATGGCGTCAGCCGAGGGCCATTACACGCTGAAGGCCTTACGCATTTTACGCACTAGTGGTTAAGCGCGAATCACAAATACTAACTTGAATTTTAATGGGCTACATATTTCATACGTTATGTATAACTTCAATAATCAAAAGTATGGTGCCGGAACGATTCCTGTGAAATATACTGATTAATTTAAATTTAATAGTTTCAAAATACTTTCATTTATTATTATTATTGGTTGAATCTAAAGCAGGAATTTTGAACAACTCGATTTACTGAGGTTTAATCACCCAGTAGAGAGACAAATTGCATCTAACGGGAGCAATAATTTAATTGTCAGAAAGGTCTTGAGAGTTAGTTTGAATACTTAGAAGCAATCGTAAGTTGAATGTTAACAATTATTTTGACTGATTACTCATATTTTTAGGAATTTGAGTTTATATACATATATAGCCATATATTCTGAAATACATTTGCTATAGTCAACATCGGTCTTAACGTGCGGGTGTGAGACTTAATCACCGACTAACTTTCTAGTTTTATCTTTTTCCATTGTGTTAAATCATACATTTTCAAAAAAATCCCAACGATAAATGAGACAGACACACACGAATTTCACATGCGAAAAGAAGATGTGTTGATATTTTTCAGCGACTCTAAACTTTTAGACTCACCGGCTTTGTTTTGAATAATGGATGACAGTTCTGTATATTTGAAGTTTGTGAAATGGAGAATAAAAATCAATTCTCCGGTTTCTTACATCCGCAAGCAAAAAAAATGGTACTGAATCTTTTGAGTTATTTCGAAACTGAAAAACGAAATGAAGGTTCGTTTAATAATAATATACAGGAAACAGTAGCAAGAGCACTGGGAGTAAATTTGAGATCTGCGCAGAAAATTGTGTACGAAAAAATGAATAATATTATCCCCAAAATTTCCAAAATATGTAAAAGAAGAAACCAAAGACTGAAGATTTGAGAGATGGTATAAAAATGGAAATACGCAAGGTAATTTATGATTTATATAAATTGAAAACAAACGTGATGCCTCCAGTTTTGAAGGATGCTCTGAAAAAGCGAGGTGTTTTAGAAATTGGACTTACTGCGTTGTCAAAATTGATTGAAATCTTGGGTTTTTGCTTAAAAAAATATTGTAACCGAAGATATTTATGTGAAATGCCTTAAATTGTAAGTCAACGTGTTCAGTTTTTGAAAAAATATACAGAAAATTACAATTCAAAATTAAGACAAATTGTGTTTTTAGACGAAACGTTGATATTTTCGAATAGGAGTGGGTCAAAATCGTGGCAGGATGAGTCCGTAAAGAGCGTTAAAAGAAAAAGAGGATGCGGTCCGGGAAAACGGTACAATATTACATGCCGGTTCTTCAAAAGGCTTCGTTCCAGAAGCAAGTTTGATTTTTTCTTCAAAGTCAAAAAGTTTGGATTATCCTGATAACATAAATTGTGACATGTTCAAAAAGTGGCTTAGAGACGGTTGACACCAAATTTAGAAGAACCGTCTTCAATTATTTTGGACAATACCTCTTATCATTCAAGAATATTAAATAAACATCCTAATTCTTATTGGAGAAAAGTGACATTTATGAGTGGTTAGAATCACTTAAGCAAAATGTGTTACAAAATATGTTACAAAATATGTTGAAATCAGAACTTCTGTCGATTTCAAAATCCATAAAAAAACCTACAATGTATGCCGTGGATGAGATATTACGTGAGCATGGCATTAGGTATTACGGCTACCACCATACCATTGCCAGTTCAATGCAATAGAAATAATATGGGCTGGGGCTAAATCATACATGTGGGTAAATCCGATGATGTGGAGATGGTTTGGGAAGCTGCACTGTACCACATCACGGAGGAATATTGGAAGAAATCGGTTGAACATACCGAAAAATTGATAAGGGATTGGTGGGATCGAGAACTCAATGTCGGAGTAGCACCTGTGACAATAGATCCATTTGAAAACGATTCCGAAAGTGATGATTTTATTAATGACATTGAGTGTTTCTGAGTTTAAAGGTGCTATGGCAGTTCAAAAGTGATCGCTGCGAGTAACTGCTTTCGCAACTGTACTGTTTATTCCAGTAACATTTCACAAACGATTTTCGTGCTAAACATGAATGATATGAAAAAATACCTTAATAAATAATTACAAAACGTTTTGGTAACCACTAGGTTTTTCAATTTGATTCATATGCACGCTGACCATTGAACCGGCACGATAAGACCGATTTTGACTATAGTAAAACTAGTAAAATATACAAGTGCTTTATTGATGTACTGCAAATTGGTCTCCAAATTCATATTCAAACTGAAAGTATTCTCAATGAATACTTGTTCTCATAGCCAGGATGATGTTTGTAAAGCAGCTTTCCATATGAAATTTTAAAATTCAGGCTTATGGCCTTGATAATGTAGATTATGAATAAATGTTGTTTAATGAGTATTTCTTCATTGAATTTAATGGGCCCGCGGGAGCTAAAGTGTAACTTTACAATTGAAAACCAGGCGGTAAAGTGTACTTTACCGCCCGCTAGTGCATGAAATAAGTTTGTGTTCACTGGATAAATGAAATTCAGTATCATGAATGTTCTGCCAAACTCAGTTAATTTCAAACTTGAAACCAAACAATTTCCAAAACTCCAGTACTTTCTATTTTGTTTACAAACATGTTTAATATTCCATGTTTATAAAAGTGGTCTTGAAAGGGCTAAAGAACATGTTGCATGTAAATTTTTATGCTTTTGTTTATATCATTTCTTGGATGGAATGTTTGAAGAGAAAGATAAGATTTTTCGGATCGCTTCTCGAGAATGTTGATATTTTTTTTACATAAGTAACCACGAATAATTCAATATACGAAAAATTATAAAATTTTACCAATTTTTTCAATAACTCGAAAACTAAACGGAATAATGTTTTTTTAAACCACAAAAAAGTCAAAGATGGCGACAGATTTTCAATTTTCACAGAATCTCTTTTTTGATTGCTTAATATCAATGTTCGGAAAATATTTCACAAAAGCGGAAACTTAGGAACTACACATTTTTTCTTAAAAAACTAAAGCGAAACAAGAAATGTTTACAAACAGTTGTATTGTCCTCAAACAGATCTACAAAAAGTTTTTATGATTTTTTTTCATATCTTGAAAAAAAAAAACGTATTTTTGTGAAAATTGTTTTTTTTTCGAATTTTGATGTTTTTAGGGCAAGTAAAGTTTATGATTACGAATAATTTTTTTTAAATTTTATATCTCCGAAGTTAAGCCTTAAAAATTGGTGTTTTAGGGACTATGCAGAATCGATAGATAAGGTCGAAAACGGTATTCTGGACACATTTAGAAAATTGATTTATTTTTCATATCTTTCTGCAAATTGTCTCTTCTGACTTTGAATGGATCGGTTCACCTATCAATGTCGATGGTGTGATTACTCATTACGAACCCAATGGTACAGGTCCCATCCTCCTAAGTGTTATCTCTAAAAAAGTGAAAAAGAATACCCACAATCCTAATGAATGCTTGATTTCAATAGAAACCCAATTGCAAAAACCCCATCCCCTAGCTCTTACCGTTCTCGAAGTAGCAATTTTTTGGTCCTCCGGGCCGGATTTTGGTCCTGTGAGCCAGATTTTCTTTAAAAATTAAATCCATCCTTGTAAACCCCATTCCTCTAGCTCCAATTAAAGTTTTGAACGCATTGAAGTCGTAGCATTCAAAAAATCCCTTCAACTTTAGGCCCTTCAACTCCGAGCTTTTTGCGAAGTATTCAGTCCCCTAGTTGAGTCGTAGTATTCAAATCCTTACAACTGCTAGGCCCTCCAACTTCCGAGCCCACACTTGTTATACCTGCATCCTAATCTTTGTCAAATCCACTGAAAAGCGTGCGAAATCGTTAAGTTTAAAACACGTCGTGCTAGATAGATTGTTTCTAGCCAACAACGCCAAATTCTCAGTTTTATCATATATGTCAAATAAGCCTCGTCAATAATACGTGACTTCAGATGTGCATTACATACTTGATTGGGGCAGTATCCTGAACTAAAATTATTTTCCATTAATTTTTGAAGTCATGACGCAGGCACAATAAAAAATAGCGTAAGATACAGTTGTATGTGTGTGTAACAGTGCCTTCAAAGCACTAGCAACGTAACATAAAAACCTAATTTCTATACAATAATTTTTGTTATTTCTACAAAATTAATTTGAATGTATTCATTCACGTGTATGAAAGTTTTGGGTACATTCTTGGATTCAAAAATAGCTAAATAGCTTTTATCTGTAGTAGGTAGTTACGTAAAAATATATTATGAGGGATAACTACATTAGTCACTGCTCATCTCGATTGCTAATTTGAAATTTTTAATAATTGTTCTGTGTTAAGTATGAGTTCTTGAGATCACAGTCGGATACAGTGACTTCAAAATGGATTGAAACCTAATCGATTCATTTCGATTATTGTAGATGAATCCAAAAATAGGTTATACGTTTTTTTCTAAATTTAGTATAATTTTTTTCAGGTGGTTTGATGGATTTAACTGGGAAGGACTCCTGAGTCGAACGCTGACTCCGCCAATTCTTCCCGTTGTTCAAAATGCTATAGATACGTCAAACTTTGATAACTACCCTCCAGATGAAAATTCTCCTCCGCCTGACGATACCTCTGGATGGGATGTTGATTTTTAAACATTTTTCAATTTAGGTTTTTCCAATTTATTTAATATTCAGATGGGATTGCATTATACCTTACTTTATCTACATACAGCCAACATTTTTCTTTAGACATAAGCTTTTCAAAATCAATATCAATTTTAAAAGAAAGTTTTTTTTTTTATTGATAGAGGTTATAAGAATTTGACAGAAGTTAAGAAGTACTGTCCAATTTTGGTTAGAAAACCCAAAGTGCCTTGTAGGTGAAATGCCAATTTCACAGATAATTTTTTTGAATTTTTGAATATTTTATCGTTACTGTGTTATTTTGAAAGATATAAGTGTTTATTTGTGGAAGTCGATGTTAAGGATATATTTTTCTATTGTAAATTATTCACCATAAAGTGCCAATACTCTTAGTAACATGTAGGTTAGAATTCTGTCTTGTTGATTATCATTCATTCTCTTATTTGTAACATGACAGTTACTAGTTAACACTTATCCTGAATATTGTGGATACTTTGCTTGTAATCATGGCCTAGAAGGAATATGTGCCATTTCAATATTTTATACAAATTTTATTAAATCATAACTTTTCTAGTTTTAATTTTTGACTCTTTGTAAATAGTTTAATGAAAGTTACCCTACTCAATCTCTGTATATTTTTTTAACTACAATAATCTATTTTGATGATGAACTGTGAATAAATGTAATTGATGGCAATAAATTAGTTCGATAAAATTGTATTATATTCATTCTAAACTATATTGTTACAATTTTGGAATGTGCGAAGGTCCCGTCAAATATTATAGAAACCCTTAAATCCAAAATATCTAAACTCTTTTAGATATTTTTAAGTCATTGTATTTGCAACCAGCAGCACAATAACAGCAAGGAACAAATATAAAATTGTCAGAGCAATATTTTCATACTTTCCAAACGATTCCCGCACTCAGCTTAGCCACGACCCAAAATTGTTACACAACAACTTGGCGCCCATCGTGGAATTGAGTTTTTTTGGAAGAAAATTGACAAATCCAACCGTTATAATTTGAGAGCGAGTCGAAGATTAGACTATGAGAGCTTGAATAATGGTAGGCTGCAACAAATAAGGAATAAAAACATGGCAGAAAATCAAGGTATGGACTTTCCAATTATTTCTGAGGGTCAATCCAAAGAAAAAATGCAGGGTGCTGAGCATAAAAATTCAAGTTTTTCAAGAAGAAATAAATTTATTCACTACTCCTGTTGGCAAAAGACACCTGCCAGATAATCCTCTGCTTACAGCACCGCAAAGAAAACCATCCGTTGGTTCTTCAAGACCTCCAGAAATGGAAAAGTCAAAAAGTGTTACACCACACAGTTGACAGGAAATGAAATAGTTCTTGGCACAAAACAAAAACCAAGTTTTTGATATGCACTTTTTGAAATGGACCTTACATTGCTTTCCCCAAAGAGTATTGCTGATGGTAAAACCGAGCTTCGAAATGGGGGAATTCATGAGTATGGATACTCCTGACATAATTACGTTGGTGACTGTGAGATCAGCCTTTCTAGACAAAATATTTGCTTGGGTTTTGTTCGCATTGAATTCTAGTTGTTGGATCCTCATTCTAAAATTTTTTCTTCATATTAAATCGTTTACATACCTTCTCTGTTCTCTTCTTTGAAAGAGAAAGCAGGTACTATCATCCTCACTATGCACCAGGTATGAGTGTTATGTATCTTCCTGAATATTTGTAACTTTTTCACAGTATTTGGTTGATTTTGTATCTGTAGGATGCATTGACGAGAGGTGCTATAAATCTTTTTTTATCTATCATCTATTTTGTCTATCAGCTTGATTTTTATGGAAATTCTTTTCTTCTCAAGAAAACTTCAAGTAAAGCAAGATTTGTTGATAGATGAACTAACCTTTATTTGACATTTGATTATTTCTATGTCGTACCTGCATTGCATCTGTGTCATATAGAATTCTACCCCTCGCTTTCTACAGTCGATTACTACTATCACAAGCGACGATCACATTATTTGGCACTCTGTGCTACAGTCGCCTACACATCGGGTCCGTTCGGCAACATACTATCCGATCTAAAAGCATATGCCAAAATTTGGTGATATTCCAGTAACATTTCATATTCTTGTGTCCAAAATTACAGTGATTGTCACATTTGTCACGCATTTTTATTTTCAACTGCTGGCAATTTCATGTGTTTTATAATTCATTTCAAATAAATTGTGATATTATTGCATTACATTGCATATAAAAGGATTACATGTATTAACTCAAGAGAAAGAAGAAAGGCTAGGAAGACATTCGTTTAGGAAATATTGAGAGAAGACTCATGAGAGAAGAGTCAGATCCATTTTTAATAGAAGAAAGAACTCTTTGGAGTAAATAATTATATTTTTAACAGTTTTCTGCCTCAGATGAATTATTTGGATAGACCTGTGCCTTACCACCAATAACTAGATGATTTCTTAGTGTCCTTAGTTTTTATGCAACAGGAACATAGCAAAGAGTAAAAGGTAGAAGTCACGGTCTTCCTATAGCTCAGCAATATATATCGAGGTCAATAGAAGAGGTAACCATTACTATTGTAGATACTTTGCGGTCTTTAGCTGATCTTTCTGCAATTTTGCAGCTTTTGTCTTCATTTTTGACTTCCAGTTTACCACTGCCTAAATTTAAATAAAACAGAAGTAATCATAAATATACACTGGCTAATAGATTATGGCTCTGCGCACTATTACTGTACTTCTCCGAATACAAAATCTCCATTCTGCGACAGATTTTTCTCCAAAACCTAAGCTGTTAATATTGTAGCTCACATTTTGCCACATAGCGTGACCTTACGCTTTGTCCTCTATTCCATTAAATGAATTTTTCATCATTTTGGGTTTTTTCCCAATAATACTCGATATAGTATTATATGCATGTATTAAATATTTATACTACTTGCTTTTGAAATTGTTACATAAATACATTTGACAAATCATTGACACAATAAATCGAAAGAGAAAAGTAGGGTTAAACACAGAAATCGACATGTCTCGACGTATTGCTTTCTGGCTACCGGAATAGTCGAGTTTAGGCGATAATTTTCATGCACAGAGTACCAGTCATATGTGGAATTCAGTCGATAAGTGGAATTCCATATGACACTGCTGACAGTATCATACAAATACACAGTAAGATTGCTAACAATGAGGTAGCTCTCAACAAATCATTGATGTGAAGAAAAATCACCACGTGGAGAGATCTGTCTGACAGAAAAAGCGAAATAGCAAGAAACACAACTGAAGGCAGGTGGAGGACAAACAAGCCTTGAGATGTAAGCTTGGCGAGTAGAACCTGGTGCCAAACGCGATATCAAACGCCTTTGAGGTCGCCAGTTGATCTCTGATGACAAAAACCATATTGTCGATCATTCACAATTTCTGAGCGTTATAGATATGAGGTTGATGTTGATGGCTTTTTCCATGACCTTCGAGATAACAGATAGCAATGCAATAGATCTGTAGTTGAAAGGTGGGGTCTTTTTACCTTTTTTGGGGACTAGTTGTACTGTTGCAATTTCCAGTTGGACAGAAATTCCCCCAAATCAAAGAACTGGTGTCAATTCAGGGGCATTTTTCTTGATATCGATCGACGGAATTCCAGATCAGATCCACTAGCCTTGTTGGTGTTGAGACCCAACAAAGGTTTGTTGGCGAAAGGTAATCTAAAGCAAATGACTGAAGGATGTTCGGGGTATTTCCCAATGTATCCCAAGTAGAATTTGCAGCAAACATGTCAGAAAAAATATTGGCTTTTTTCTGGGCGTTTGTGGCTAGTGTTCCATCTTCCTTGGTTAGGGAAGGAAATGAGTTGGATATGCAAAAGACCAATACCAGCGGAACCCGTTAGGGCACTTAACGAGTTTTGATCATATCTTGGCGTTGTAAGCCCCTTTGGAGGGTTCGATTGTCTCCTTACACATGTTTCTAGCTTCAACATATTCTGATAAGGTCTCAGAAACATTATCAATAAAGTCAAACCATAAATGTCAATGGACATAAAATATAAAATTCTTGTCAACCAGATTTAAGAAGAAACCATATTGGAATTTAAAAAAATAATACACGCCTCAGCAGAACTGTGATTCAGCTGTATACTAGTCATTGCAAAATGGTGACAACTGACACGTAATTTTGTGATTGATACCCAAGGAGACCGTTATTTAACAGTTAGTTAAGTCTCTTTGATTGATACCCAGAGCACGGAATGCAGACCTATACAGACGAGAATGACTTTGACGTTTCGTAGTGAAAAATCAATGACCTTGAATACTACACTAAGGCCTAGTTTCACACTGACAGGTCACCAAATGGTTAGGGTTTGACTATGGGTTGAATATTGAAAAGTATTTCACAGTAGTTGGTTAAGAATTTAATTAAAGTTACCCATGGGTCAACTTTACTACAACACAATTCAATGAGCTGAGTAAAAGATAATAACCTTACTTTTGCTTTGAAAGTTAGTTTTTGACATACCTACCATGATAGATATCCCAAGATAAGATGGTATAAAATTCTGAAATGGATATGTAGTTCAACACATTTAGTGAAGACGAGGAAGAGGTATGTGCGTCGGCCAAAAATAATTAGACCGGACTTTCTTGACGAATATGATCAAGACTTTTTCACCATTTTATGCTGACCCCAAGATCAGTCGATGTGAAAACAAATTATTTCAAAAACATTTTATACATTATATAATAACAATAATTATGCTCAAATTACTTTTAGGAATTGAGTGATCAAGTGCTCTTGATATAAAATTTTTATGCAAATGAGTCATTCCTGAGAACGCTTCCGAATTATCTGGAGTTGGCAAATCTACAGATTGCAGGGCTGTCAATAGCCTTGCCGGGAATTTGTTTGATTGATTATCTATTTATTTTGTGGAAGTTCATGATGAAATAAGAAAAGGAATAAAAAATATAACTTTTGTCCAGTTTCCACTAACACTTTACTACTTTATTACGACCGGTTTCGGCTTTTACACCATTTTCAAGTAACTACAGATTTCATCAAGTTCGTGAATATTTATACATAAGAAAGTAATTAAAGAAAGGTTGGGTTTAAATTACCTAACTGATGTTTCAAAACAAGTTGGGAAAATACCTGGAATCTACCTGATGAGTCAATCTAATTTATCTAATAGGAGTTCATACAATCGGTGGGTCCAACTTTGTTATCAAAAGTCATAAATTCAGAAGTGGAGAGCTACATAATTCTAACTGGTCATTGAGGGTATCAAAATTGGGGTTTTTATTCAATTTGTTTATTTCCAAGGCTTCCAACAAGTTCATTTCTCTTCCTTTATTGCACGTATGAAGGATTTTCATGTTATTTTTATTTATTGTATGATTCGTTTCTTGCAAATGTCTATATGTGTGTGTGTTATCAGATAAAAAATCAGCTATATATAGACATTTGCAAGAAACGAATCAATCATACAATAAATAAAAATTACTTGAAAATCCTTCAGGTGTGATTCTACCAAAGCAAAATAAGTCACCCTACCCATTGACAAACCACTCTCACTGCATAGCAACCTGATGCCACTTTCTTTCCTAGATTGTCAATATGACGAACGGATTTCAAGCTATCGTCTATTTCAATGCCAAGAAACTTGGTAGAAGGTCTATATTCACGATTGGATTCAATCCTAACATAAGTGAATCATAGCTGAATTTGAAAGTTATGAGGCTAGGTTTTTTCGAATTGACGCAAAGGTGGTTTGAATCACACCAGTTTTTGACCTTGCTTAAATTATGTTCGATGTTTGCTTTTAACGAGTAAATATTAGAATCTTTCCACATCAATGTCTTATCATCAGCAAACATAGTGAACTTTCCCTAATCATTTATACTGGGCAAATCATTGAGGTATATTAGGAATAATATCGGGCTGAGCACGGACCCTTGTGACACACCACATTTGTTAGCAGCGGGGTTAGAGTTACCTTCGTGCATCTTCACAATTTGTTTTCGATCTGATAAGTAAGTCTCAAACCATTTGTAGCTGTTATTTCTGAACCCGTAATACCAGAGCTTCTGGAGCAATATCATGTGACTGACACAGTCAAATGCCTTTGAAAAGTCACAGAATACTGCCCCAACTGCTGAGCCCTCATTCATACCCAGGTTGGACAGGTCAACCCCTTCCAAAAAATTAAATATGGCAGAAAAGAATGTTCTAAGTTATTGCATGCATCGAAAATTTATGAAGCCACTCCTATAAGTGGGACACCAATCATGAATGTAGTGTTTGTTATTGCAGCGCCAGTCTTCTGCTACAGGTAATTATATTTTTGACTGGAGTTCAAAATTGAAAGTTTCAATACGCAGAGAGTGTATGTACCGATAAAATAAACTAGAAAGATTGTTTTATTTGTTTTTTAATACTTTCTAAATGTTTTTAGTATGCCTCAGATTTAGAAGATTAGCAAAATACGAAGAAAAAAATTAAAAATACTCATACAAATGTGGAAAGGTATATTATTTTCCCCATGAAGGTGTAATATGACCAAGAGCTCATCCAGTGAGGACGCGGGGGCCTGGCTTCCCCAAAACCAAAACTGTTACCCAAACCGAGTGTTTTAGATAATTTTGCTCAAAGAAGATAAAAATAGATTGAAACTTGAATTTCCCCCTCCCCCCACCCGCAAAAAAAGGCTGAGTTTGATTCTGAATATGATAGTGTTAATTAAAACTTATCTATGGATAGATACAATTAGTTTTGAATGGTTTTCATTTCTTCTTCCCTTTGAAGTAACAAATGTTGTTACATTAATAGCATACTACATTTTGGAGAATTTTTAATATTCGGAGCATGGGATGTCTATATTCTGTAATCAGAGTATTTCAACCTACGACCAAGCTTAGTTTTTCTTACGCCCAGTTTCACAATATATGGTGATCTTTTTAGTCACTTAACTAAAGACCATTTGGTTTACTAGCGGTTAAAGTTTGATAGTGTTAATTTTCTATATGTTGGCAACGATATTACATGTTGACGTTGTCAAAAGGTTGTCATTATCAAGCAGTTGAATGGAATTCAATCGAATGGAAATGATGAAGACCAAGCTGCTGGTAATATATCATTCATTGGAAATGATCTCTATTGTAGATAAAGTTATTTTGCAGAAAGAAATGGAAACCGTGGAAAAAAACTAAATACTCTAGACCTGCCAATTTTACACCGGAGGAGGATAATAAGTCTTGTCGAAAAATACAGAAAAATTGTAGAATGCAAAAGAAACTATTGTATTTCATTGAAGGAGAAAGATAAAACATGGAAAATACTAAAGAAGGCAACTAGAAATGGGCTGATCAAAATGAATTAATTTAAAAAACAGAAGGAGGTATTTACAATCCACCAATAGATAAAGATGTTGATATTGCTGCGAAATATATTTTGGGGGATCTAAGTAATAATTATAATAGTGACAGATTGTTAATTGATCAGTTTGATGAAACATATAAACACAATTCTGTTCTCAAAGAACAGTACAGCAATCCTAAAATCGCCAATGTAGAGGTTAGATTTATTAGATAATGGCCAACCCAGTTGCAATTCTGCTGCTGATATTTGTCAAGAACATGATTAGACGTCATATACAAGGATATCAAAAATAAATGTGAGAAAAATTATGAATCCCAGAAATATCCTGATAGAAGAAAAATTATCTTTTGTAAATCTTCAAAGAGAAATAATTTTTGGAGGAATATTCCCTGAAATTAGAAGTTCTGAAGATAAAAAAGCTCTAAATAACTAATGTAATGTGTCCCTGACAATAGACCTTTCCACGAGATATGAGAAAACACTGTAATGAGAAAGTATATACGCTAATATCACTCGGGATTTTTCTATTTTTTTTTTCTGACAGCTAGTTTTTCTATAATCAGAAGAAAAGTGATTCGTGACGTCACGTTCATCAAAACTAGACTTGGCAACGTTGTTAAGGTTGTGTACCAAATACTCATTCAAATATAATGTGTCGTATGACAGTTGTCACGTGGTACCAGACGGGTTCATTCACCTGTTTCACGGAGCAAACCAATAAGAATCGTTTGTCTCTGTTTAACTCGTCAGCTTACATTAAAATTGGACATAAGTCAAGCAGTTCCATCATATATTTATGCTGCACACGAACAGGCCCTACGTGATTTCTTATTTGAGGTTTTCAAAGTTTCTGTTGTTTGCATTCTAAAATTCTTTTAATTCCTGTATCTGTATCCCTGCAATAAAGTGAATATGTCGAAGAAGTGCTTTGTACCTAGTTGTCTGAACTCCAGTGAAAATTCTAATAAACAATTTTTTATGCACCTAAAGATGAAGCGCGTCGTAAAATGTGTTTCAAAGCGGTGAATAAACCCTGTGTAAAAAGCGGAAATATATGTTATTGTGAAGCAAGGAGACTAAACATTATTTAACAGGAGAGTCTAATCCCCATAAGACAATGGGGACACTAATAGAAAGAGATGAAAGAACAATTGTGACGAAATGTGACGTAGTTGGACATGTCATGACCGCCGTTCTCTATAGACAGTGACGGACTAGCTCTTGGTATATGAGAGTTACGGCTGACAGTTTTGTTGCTTGGTTCGAGTTCGACTCTGTACTCTTGTCCAAGTACGTCACTATGACGCGTTGATGAATGAAATACAATAGCTTCTCTTGCATTCTACAATTTTTCTGTATTTTTCGACAAGACTTATTATCCTCCTCCGGTGTAAAATTGGCAGGTCTGGGGTATTTAGTTTTTTTCCACGGTTTCCATTTCTTTTTGCAAAATAACTTTATCTACAATAGAGATCATCTCCAATGAATGATATATTACCAGCAGCTTGGTCTTCATCATTTCCATTCGATTGAATTCCATTCAACTGCTTGATAATGACAACCTTTTGACAACGTCAACATGTAATCTCGTTGCCAACATATAAAAAATTAACACTATCTAGTGGTTACTTGACTCACATAACTGTTATTGTGAAACACTTCAAACTTTAACCACTAGTAAACCAAATGGTCTTTAGTTAAGTGACTAAAAAGATCACCATATATTGTGAAACTGGGAGTAAGAAAAACTAAGCTTGGTCGTAGGTTGAAATGCTCTGATTACAGAATATAGACATCCCGTGCTCCGAATATTAATAATTCTCCAAAATGTAGTATGCTATTAATGTAACAACATTTGTTACTTCAAAGGGAAGAAGAAATGAAAACCATTCAAAACTTGTTTGTATCTATCCATAGATAAGTTTTAATTAACACTATCATATTCAGAATCAAACTCAGCCTTTTTTTGCGGGTGGGGGGAGGGGGAAATTCAAGTTTCAATCTATTTTTATCTTCTTTGAGCAAAATTATCTAAAACACTCGGTTTGGGTAACAGTTTTGGTCTTGGGGAAGCCAGGCCCCCGCGTCCTCCCTGGATGAGCTCTTGGTCATATTACAACTTCATGGGGAAAATAATATACCTTTCCACATTTGTATGAGTATTTTTAATTTTTTTCTTCGTATTTTGCTAATCTTCTAAATCTGAGGCATACTAAAGACATTTAGAAAGTATTAAAAAACAAATAAAACAATCTTTCTAGTTTATTTTATCGGTACATACACTCTCTGCGTATTGAAACTTTCAATTTTGAACTCCAGTCAAAAATATAATTACCTGTAGCAGAAGACTGGCGCTGCAATAACAAACACTACATTCATGATTGGTGTCCCACTTATAGGAGTGGCTTCATAAATTTTCGATGCATGCAATAACTTAGAACATTCTTTTCTGCCATATTTTATTTTTTGGAAGGGGTTGACCTGTCCAACCTGGGTATGAATGAGGGCTCAGCAGTTGGGGCAGTATTCAGTGACTTTTCAAAGGCATTTGACTGTGTCAGTCACATGATATTGCTCCAGAAGCTCTGGTATTACGGGTTCAGAAATAACAGCTACAAATGGTTTGAGACTTACTTATCAGATCGAAAACAAATTGTGAAGATGCACGAAGGTAACTCTAACCCCGCTGCTAACAAATGTGGTGTGTCACAAGGGTCCGTGCTCAGCCCGATATTATTCCTAATATACCTCAATGATTTGCCCAGTATAAATGATTAGGGAAAGTTCAATATGTTTGCTGATGATAAGACATTGATGTGGAAAGATTCTAATATTTACTCGTTAAAAGCAAACATCGAACATAATTTAAGCAAGGTCAAAAACTGGTGTGATTCAAACCACCTTTGCGTCAATTCGAAAAAACCTAGCCTCATAACTTTCAAATTCAGCTATGATTCACTTATGTTAGGATTGAATCCAATCGTGAATATAGACCTTCTACCAAGTTTCTTGGCATTGAAATAGACGATAGCTTGAAATTCGTTCGTCATATTGACAATCTAGGAAAGAAAGTGGCATCAGGTTGCTATGCAGTAAGAGTGGTATCCAAGAAACTTGGTTTGTCAATGGGTAGGGTGACTTATTTTGCTTTGGTAGAATCACACCTGAAGGATTTTCAAGTTATTTTTATTTATTGTATGATTGATTCGTTTCTTGCAAATGTCTATATATAGCTGATTTTTTATCTGATAACACACACACATATAGACATTTGCAAGAAACGAATCATACAATAAATAAAAATAACATGAAAATCCTTCATACGTGCAAGAAAGGAAGAGAAATGAACTTGTTGGAAGCCTTGGAAATAAACAAATTGAATAAAAACCCCAATTTTGATACCCTCAATGACCAGTTAGAATTATGTAGCTCTCCACTTCGAATTTATGACTTTTGATAACAAAGTTGGACCCACCGATTGTATGAACTCACATTCACTTATGTTAGGATTGAATCAAATCGTGAATATAGACCTTCTACCAAGTTTCTTGGCATTGAAATAGACGATAGCTTGAAATTCGTTCGTCATATTGACAATCTAGGAAAGAAAGTGGCATCAGGTCGCTTTGCAGTAAGAGTGGTATCCAAGAAACTTGGTTTGTGAATGAAAGAAATCACTAGACAAGACCTGTTTCGGAAGGAAGTAAAAATGTACTTTTGCTCAAAGCTTACTATGGCTTACAGGAGTTCTATCATGATAGTCAATTCTCTTATGATTCTTTTTTTGTTTTCGCCTATACAGGGTGTTTCAAATTCGATCCTCACCATTGAGATCTCGGAAACTATGAGAGATACGAAGATGGATAAATTGGGGCAAAGTTGTGCATTTACCTGTCTAACAATACGCCTCCGAGAAAGTTCTGAAATTTCGAGTATATCCGGAGATATCCGGAAAAAACAGAAATTTCGGAAAATGGTTTTTATTTTTTTCTGGCTTTATGTTTCGAAGGATTCGAAAATAAATTGCACTTCCACATTTCCACTTTTTCCCTGCTACAAAATGGTGTTTTCAGATTTGCTATCCGATGTTTCGTCTTCCGGCCACCATCATCAACTTTATTTTTTATTATGTGCGCTACATTGGATTCTTTCTGTTTTGAATAGAACCAGATTTTACCTTTTCAATGATGTATCATAAGTTATCATTCTTTTTGGAAAAATTGGAGGTATGGAAAAAAAATAATTCTTATCATTTGACTTTGACTTTGATGTTTCTAAATTTGACTTTCAATTTGTTACACTCAATGACATGTTGTTATCGTACAAATCATTGAATTTTGGGCGAAAAATGGCTTTCACGAATGAAGAAAGAAGAGATATGATACAAATTTATTACAAATACAACATAAACAGTGTTAGGATATCGGAAATGTATTTAAACTTGTATCCCGAAAGTCGGGGCGTGGCGCAGTGGTTAGAGCGTCCGACTTCGAGTCGAAAGGTCCGGAATTCGAGCCCCAGTTGCGGCTGGGATTTTTTATTTAATTTGACCGATTAAATTTTTGAAATCTCGTGGTTCGACTGGGGTGAGTCCTGCACGATTCACTGTTGCGTTCCAATTAACAGTGCTGCTCCTAAGGTGGCGTATGGAGTTAGTAACAAGGCCTACACAGGACACATGGCTAACGACCATAGCAGTCGAAGCCAGAACACCAAGGAAAAAAAGGATAACAACCCCATTGAACTATGTTCAAGTTATTAGATCAAAATCTCACCGAGTTTGGTCCATTCGAAAAGCCAATGAAAAAATACGTAGACAGAATCAACAATCAAAATTTAATAAATGAGGTGTGTATGAGGTAAAATAGACATTGTGTCTTTTTCAATGAAAATAGAACTTTGAACAAATAACAATAATTAACTAAACCGTAAAGACAAAAGTAAATCACAGCAAATGCTCAAAATACTGGCCTTGTTCATGATAACACAACTGTGTCCTTCTTCGAATATAATTCAGTGCACGATTAATTTCCCTCCTCCTCAATCTTCCGAACTCTCTAACCATGCTGTGTTGAAGGTTCTCAATATTTTGATATTCCCTCTGACCATAAACTCTATTTTTCAGACTGGTGTGAAGTTATCCACAACCACAAATGTACACTGAGAAAAATGTAACTTAGCTGGTAAAATCCATCTTTTCCGCTTAAATGATGATTTAGAGATTTCTCAATGGGTCCATGGAATCAAGAAGGTTGCTTACCATGGGATATGATTATTGAAGTTATTTTTGTGCGGTGAAAAGGGGGTGAAATTTTCTAAATGAATAAGTTTAGTATTTAAACAGCAGTGTAGAGTATTTTTTGTGACAGAATTGTTTTAAGGAGGTTGAAATACATAAGTGTGGATATATGAATTCATTTGTCGCCCCGTCGGAGAGGGTGTGGTAGGGGTGCGATTGACGAAATATATTAATATTCATTTCAACCGACTTTGTAGACTTTTTTCGATCGTGGAATATTTTAGGAGGGTGAAATACATAACTACGGATTTATAAAATCATTTGTCGTCCCGTCGGAGAGGGTGTGGTGAGGGAGTTTGTCGAAAATGATCAGTTATCAGTTAAGTAAAGCGACGTTGTAGAGTTTTTTCGATTAGAAAATCTTGATCAGGAGGTGGAAATACATATCTGAAACTATATCAATTCATTTGTCGCCCCGTCAGAGAGGGTGTGGTGGGGGTGAGTTTGTCGAAAAAAATCAATTATCATCTCTAACGACGTTGTAGAGTGTTTTCGATGAGAGCATCTTAATAAGGAGGTAAAAATACATAGCTGTGGGTATATCAATTCATTTGTCGCCCCGTCAGAGAGGGTGTGGTGGGGGTGAGTTCATCGAAAAAAATCAATTATCATGTCAAACGATGTTGTAGAGTGTTTTCGATGAGAGCATCTTAATAAGGAGGTGAAAATACATAGCTGTGGGTATATCAATTCATTTGTCGCCCCGTCAGAGAGGGTGTGGTGGGGGTGAGTTTGTCGAAAAAAATCAATTATCATGTCAAACGACGTTGTAGAGTGTTCTCGATGAGAGCATCTTAATCAGGAATTTGAAATACATAGCTGTGGGTATATCAATTCATTTGTCGTCCCGTCGGAGAGGGTGTGGTGAGGGTGAGTTTGTCGAAAATGATCAGTTATCAGTTAAGTAAAGCGACGTTGTATAGTGTTTTCGATGAGAGCATCTCAATCAAGATGTAAAAATACATAGCTGTGGGTATATCAATTCATTTGTCGTCCCGTCGGAGAGGGTGTTGTGAGGGTGAGTTTGTCGAAAATGATCAGTTATCAGTTAAGTAAAGCGACGTTGTAGAGTGTTTTCGATGAGAGCATCTTAATAAGGAGGTGAAAATACATAGCTGTGGGTATATCAATTCATTTGTCGCCCCGTCAGAGAGGGTGTGGTGGGGGTGAGTTTTGTCGAAAAAAATCAATTATCATGTCAAACGACGTTGTAGAGTTTTTTCGATTGGAAAATCTTAATCAGGAATTTGAAATACATAGCTGTGGGTATATCAATTCATTTGTCGCCCCGTCGGAGAGGGTGTGGTGGGGGTGAGTTTGTCGAAAAAAATCAATTATCATGTCAAACGACGTTGTAGAGTGTTTTCGATGAGAGCATCTTGATCTGGAGGTTAGAATACATAGCTGTGGGTATATTAACTCATTTTTCTCTCCGCCGGAGAGGGTGTGGGGGTGAGTTTGTCGAAAAAAATAAATTATCAGTTCAAACGACGCGACGTTGTAGACTTTTTTAGATCGGAAATCATTTTGCAGGAGTAAGGAAAACATATCTGTGGGTACATGAATTCATGTGTCGCCCTCTCGAGAGTATGGTGGTAGCTATTTTCTTGAAAAAAAATCAATTTTCAGTTGAAACAACAAAATACCCAACAGTAGGTAAATGTATTAATGTATTTGTAGCCCCGTCGGTGGAATGAGTTTATTGCAAAAAGTGAATAATTATTTCAAACAACGTTTTAGATTTTCCTGTTGGAAAGTCTCATCGCAATATTTAGTGGCATATGTACTTCCGACCCTGGTCGGCGGCTGGGAATCAATTTCGTGCTAATCGACCATTTTTTTGCACCTTTTTTTATTTATCTTATATGTTTGACGACAATTTGAGTCATTCGGCAAACTCTTCGATTTTTTTGGTTATAAAAAAGGCTGAAATAGCTGATTGCCCAGCTTATTCCATTCTTTCATAGGAATGAATTGGCGATGATCTGAGGCGACGATTCCGAGTGCGCACGCGGCATCTTGTCAATGGTAGCTGCTAACATTTCTATCTAACAATGCTTGCTGACGGTTGATTTAATCTATAAATTTAGTTTATTTTCGACAAACTTACCCCCACCACACCATCTCTGACGGGGCGACAAATGAATTGATATACCCACAGCTTTGTATTTTTACCTCCTTATTAAGATGCTCCCATCGAAAACATTCTACAACGTCGTTTGAACTGATAATTGATTTTTTTCGACAAACTCACCCCCACCACACCCTCTCTGACAGGGCGACAAATGAATTGATATACCCACAGCTTTGTATTTTTACCTCCTTATTAAGATGCTCCCATCGAAAACACTCTACAACGTCGTTTGACATGATAATTGATTTTTTTCGATAAACTCACCCCCACCGCACCCTCTCTGACGGGGCGACAAATGAATTGATATACCCACAGCCATGTATTTTTACCTCCTTATTAAGATGCTCACATCGAAAACACTCTACAACGTCGTTAGACATGATAATTGATTTTTTTCGACAAACTCACCCCCACCACACCCTCTCTGACGGGCCGACACATGAATTGATATAGTTTCAGATATGTATTTCAACCTCCTGATCAAGATTTTCTAATCGGAAAAACTCTACAACGTCGCTTTACTTAACTGATAACTGATCATTTTCGACAAACTCACCCTCACCACACCCTCTCCGACGGGACGACAAATGATTTTATAAATCCGTAGTTATGTATTTCACCCTCCTAAAATATTCCACGATCGAAAAAAGTCTACAAAGTCGGTTGAAATGAATATTAATATATTTCGTCAATCGCACCCCTACCACACCCTCTCCGACGGGGCGACAAATGAATTCATATATCCACACTTATGTATTTCAACCTCCTTAAAACAATTCTGTCACAAAAAATACTCTACACTGCTGTTTAAATACTAAACTTATTCATTTAGAAAATTTCACCCCCTTTTCACCGCACAAAAATAACTTCAATAATCATATCCCATGGTAAGCAACCTTCTTGATTCCATGGACCCATTGAGAAATCTCTAAATCATCATTTAAGCGGAAAAGAGGGATTTTACCAGCTAAGTTACATTTTTCTCAGTGTACATTTGCGGTTGTGGATAACTTCACACCCGTATTTTTCAGTGTACCCCATAATAATGTATCCATAACATTTAATCGCCTATATACCTACCTCTACATCTTTTTATTTCTGTATAAACGTACCGATTGTATCAATTGATAATTTTAATTTGTTTTAAATGTGCTTGACTGTACCCCTTCTTACAGGTATATTACGTTACTTGCCTTAAATTGTATGTTTATATACTTAATTGTACATGTTTATATACAAATATTTATTTTTTTAATAATGACCGTCTCAATGATTTGATTTTGATGTGATTGTGACTGTAACAATTTTTTCTTATTTAGTTATAGGCATATTTATATTCATTTTTATATTCACGCTTGTCAACAAGAATTTCATTCTTCGGATAATAAAGCACATTTGATTGATTGCGTAGGTCTATATTCTATGCCCAGAGTTTATTCGAAGGCAAAATAAATACTGCACATGGTTTCTGAAATCGATCCCCAGTATGTGGAAACTGTTTTGATAACTTTTCCATTTATAAATCGATACTTGTCATTGTTGAACATTTTGAAGGTCAACATTTAAAGAATCCATACTTGATCTAGAGATGAAATATGTGTTACTCCTGATAATACATTGAATTTTCATAAGTTACATTTAATAAAAGGAACTAAAAGTAATGGAATAGAAGAAAAAAAACATTGATACGGATTTAGCGGAACATTTGCTCATAATCAGTAAAACCCGGAAAAACCTGCAGCACTACATCATCTGGAAAGTAAATCACCAAGTGTAAGTAAAAGTTTGCAAGATTTGGAATTTTTTTGAATTAATAAGTTTCATACATTTTATTTATCATACTTTCGAAATACAAAAATCTGTTTTATGTAAGCACCACAAACCTCACAATATAATTGTTTTTAGGGAGTTACTTGTAAATATCACTTTATTTCTTTATTATAATATAAGGGATCACACACCATACTAATTTGAGTGAAAATTGTCTCTTAAAGTAATAGTTTTAAGAGACATTCAGTTTTGTGTCTGTAAAAACATATTCTACAGCTATTATAAAGTGGACAGGTAACAATTTGCAAAAACTGAGATTTTACTTGTAAGTCTGTATTTTACACGCCACATTTACAAAAATATCTATCACAATCAAATCTATAAAATGGTAAGCCCTATGTCAACACTAAGCTTTCAAAAATAATTATTGAAAGGTATAATATTTAGCCCTATATACAAGAATATCAAAAAGTAAAATGTGCATCTATTAACACTAAAAATATTGGAAGATGAAATGAAGTGAAAACAAGATCACTAAAAGATTAAGAGTAGGAAACGTTGAAAACGGCAAAGTGATTATATTTTCATGTTGATATTTACTGAAGCCTGAATAAACTTTTTATCAATTCGAACAAAAAATCAGCGACCAATCAATTGAATGGAAATAAAAATATTATAATGCAATCAGTTTAAATGATGCAATCAGTTTACCCTGAAAACTGCCGCTTTCTGAAGGAAGTCTTGTCTTCTTTGTGCCTTTTCTTCTTCTTGGCGTTTTCTTTCTTCTTGTTCTTGGCGTATTTCATCTTCAAACTTGCTTTTCTTTGATAATTCCACAATCTGAAATAAAAATATTATTTTTAAAACGTAAATAATAATTAACTGCTCAAAGAGTTTTTGTTCATATCTGCTGTTGAATGAATAACAGTTTTGAATGATAAAAAAATGTCGAAAAATATGTTGAATTGGCTGAGGTGGAAGTGGAAGTTGGATATAATATAAAATCAGATGGACCGCATGTGGTTAACTCTTCTCAGGGAAGAATTATGATTGACTGATGCCGGACACTCTGTCTCAAGATAGCAAATATAATTGTAAAGCATAACAACATGTCTTATTCTCTTTAACTCTAATAAAAATATAGTTTTCAGTAACGGAGGCAGATTTTTGAAAGAGAGAAGTAGTTTTTTACCTAATTAATAATTTTTTCAGATAGACAAATTTCACAATAAGAAAAGTATCTGACGAAATTAAATAATTTTGTTCAAGGCAACAAACAGTCTTTCAAACGCAGTACCTTCTGCAAATTGATCCATTGCCCTTCTACACTTGTACAAATTTACTTGAATTAATAATTTTTCATTTTCAGACTGTGGAAGGTTAGAAAGCTAGGTTAGGTTTGAACGTGAGTGGGCCCGTATCAGGCCCTCCACTGCGGCCAATGGCCTATTGTGGCTCACCCTATGGTTATATTTCTCCCAGTATATTCAATCTCTTGACGAAATTGAGGAATGTATTTGGAGAACAATTTACCAGGTTTTCTGGCCTTACTATCGTATCGCCATCCTCCATGCATAGCCGGCACTCTGCATCTTGTGCAAGTCCGATTTTATGCATGTGATGTTTGAGTTTGCAGTGGCCAGTAAGCAAACCTACTGTAACTCTGAGATGCGCTCTACTGAGTTCTAGCAGTTTGTCACAGTCCTGTTTTTTCCTTGTACAAGCAATAAATGCTTTGGAATGGGCTAGGCCCGGTAGACTACGCCAGTACTCGAGTCTTTTATTGTCTGCCCAAGCTGTTATGACATTCTTGGCAGTGCTATATGCTAAACCGATTACCGGTTCTGGTCCAGTGAACGTTGTTTCGGCCCCCCTTTTGCTAGGGCGTCCGCTGTTTCGTTTCCTTCTAGGCCTGTGTGACCTGGTATCCAGACTAGGGTAACGTTGTTGCGTTGCGCCAGTCGGTTTAAGGTGTCTCTGCAGTTCCATACTGCCCTAGATTTAAAGCAGTTGGATTCAAGCGCTTTAAGTGCTGCTTGACTATCTGAAAATATTTTTATTGTTTTTCGTGTGTGGTGTTGATTTTCCAGCTCCCTGGCACACATTTCAATGGCATATACCTCTTCCTGAAATATCGTAGCTAGTTTACCCATACTGAACGAGCGTTTCACTACTGGGTTCATCCCATATATTCCGGCTCCGACGCCTTCCTGAGTTTTGGAACCGTCGGTGAACCAACGTTCATTTGCCCTACATAGGTTAGAAAGCTATGTCAAGACACGAATTTTCTACACAGAACCAAACTTTCAATCAATACTTGCTTGTCGCAATTAGACTTCTATCTGGTATCTAATTCCTCTGGTTTACATTCCATATCTTTCAACAGCTGCATGTGATCCTGTAATTTGAAAGTTAATTCTCCTATTATTGATAACTGTCTCAATCATAGTGTTCACAACATCCTCATAAAATTATGCATGATACTTGAAATAATTAGGTTTCCTTGGTTATAATAACTTGGCTTCAGAATTCTTTTTTATTGTTCAGTGATTTTTTTCTGACTTTTAAATCCACGTATGTTTCAGGCTTTACTAATTCAAGAAAACAGTTTTTGGACCGTTACTCATTTATGTAATATAAAAAATATCAAAAAATACTAAAAAGTAAAATATAACATTTCTCAAAGTAGAGGAGGCTTGAATATTTCACTCATTGAAAATGGATATTATGTTAATTCCTTTATGAAAGCAAATACTTTTTGAATCGATTTTTAAATCGTAGGATGTTTTTCGAATTCTTGATCTCATTCGACAATCTATTAGAATTTGATAGAGCTGAATGTGTGAACTCTTTTTATCCAAAGAACAAGTTATGTTACCTGGTATGATAACTATGTATTTCTTGATTTCTGGTTATTGGGACAATTGATTTAACTTTTTTATTCACAATATTGAAAGACATTTTGAAAGTTTCTATTATAGAGAGTTCTTCTAACGAAAATTGTTACTTGTTGTTGGTGTTGATATATTCTTTGAATTTAATAAGTATGTCACATAACTAAATGGCATTTAGCGCACAGATATATACCCTGCAAAATGATATTCTATCAAACACCGATTCCAACCTGTGTTTAATCGACATTTTTAAAAACATTACCATGGAGGAAGTACAGTATCTCGCCTATCATAATGAGTATGAACAAATGTTTCAGATATAAGTTATACGGTTTACTTTTTTACTTGTTATAAAAATATTTTGAAATATACAGAGTGTTCCTTTAAAGCGGGTCAAGACAAAACATCAATTTTTTAAATGGACCACCCTGTACATTTTCTCACCTTCGAACTGAGCAAAACGGAAGTATTTCCTTTTTTCGAAAATTTTGCGGCGTTGTCAAGTTATTGCTGAAAGAAAGGAAATCGTCGGAAAAACAGACCACCACAAATACCGTCATAAATACTTTATGAATAGAATTTTAGCAAAAATAATTATGTCATGTACAAATATACTTTCCTCTAGGTTTTTTAATCAAGGGCTAGTTTAATAACTCTTATGATTGAATTATCCTTGAATTCAGATGGGTAAACTAAGTTCATTTATTTCAAATATATAGTAGAGGGAAATATACTCAATATCCTCAGAACATCGGATATATTTCTTTGAGTGACTCACAAAATATATTCATATTTCATAGCTTGCTAAATCCTAAAAACACAACAAAATTAATAATTTGTCGCCCTCCTTCGCCGAACTTTTAGTTATTACGACGTAGTTAGGTTAATAGGAGATGACTTCAGCTCTCTGTTGAGGACGAAGTCATGATTGAATCCTCGAGAAGAGTAATTATTTATTTAAAACACTATGTGAAACACTATGTATTTTCATTTGAATTTTGATTTGAGGGATCAACTTCTATTCTGATCGATCATCAGTAATGATTAACTTAATCAACTCATAGTCTCGAAGGCGAATTCTTTCACCTAAAATTTGATTATATTGGAAACTACCCTATAGAATTTTTTTTTTGTTTTATAAAAGAATCATTCACGATCTTAGTAACGCTCAGTTGAACAACAGTTGACTATCGATTACAAATAAAATGTAAATGATGCAGGTGGACCATGTACCGTTATAGAACACCACAGATCACACTAGCACCAGAAAAATCGGTCATAATTTAAATATTAGCTACCAAGTTGTTTGGCGTATATTGCGTGAATCTCTACCATATCCATATCACATTCAAAGGGCTCATTTCTGCCAGTGATACCTTAAAAAGCTAGCAGTAAACCCCAATTTTGACTATAAAATCCTCTGTACAGACAAAGCCGATTTTTATAGATATTAACTTATAAATTTCCACAACAACAACATTTGAGCCGAAGAAAATCCACATGGTATTGTAGAAACGCATTTTCAGCAGCAGTTCTCATCAAATTTATGTTATGGTATTGTTGGGTATCATTTAATTGGTCCTTTTTTGTCTGGTCGACTTACTGGTCACTCATACAGGCATTTTTTGGAACACGAATTGCCTTTAATACTTGAAGGCTTACCTCTTTTTCTCAGAAATAAAATGTATATGCACGCGCAATGGCGCCCCAGTACATTTTTCTATTTTCGCTCGGCAATATTTAAATGAAGTGTTTGAGAACAAGTGGATATGACGGGGTGGACCTCAATTATGGCCCCCTAGGTCCCCTGACTTAAATAGCCTAGATTTTTTCCTATGGAGGTATCTCAAATCTCTAATGTCTACAACACCAATAAATACCATTGATAACACACGCAATAGAATATTAAATGCATTTGAAACCAACACTCCGGGGGTGTTTGACAGAGTACGGGCATCAATGAGAAGAAGAGCAGATGTATGTATGTATGTATGTATGTATGTATGTATGTATGTATGTATGTATGTAGGATTGGAGGTCACTTTCAACAATTGTTATAACGTAGTTTCCTTGTTATGGATTTTGTTTAGATGTTTTGTATAATAAATCGTTGTTACAAAAGCCTTTAGCTTTAATTTTTAGCAGACAGTGGCGTATAAACTAAATTTTGGCGAATTACAAGAAATCATTTTTTATTATTTTTTTTTTTCGATAACCGTCGTAAGCAGGCCACAGACCTCGTGATTTTTTGTCAGTTATCGGTGAACGCGACAGGCTATCGTGATCGACTTTCGCGCTCGATGAAGCCTCAAACCTCGAGTTTTAGTAGCAGTTTTCGTGATGAACAAGGAATACAACTTCTGGCAGTGTCGGCGGCCAGCTGCAGTTGTGAGTAGCAAAACAAAAAAAAAAGGTTCGGATTTGGACTAAGGAATGGTTGTTCACGCACACGTTAATTCATTAACCGAATTAAGACTTGAACCTGCAGATTGGTTTAACTATTTAAGAATGGATGAGGAAACGTATTTGGAGTTAATAACTTTGGTAACTCCTTTGATACAAAAGAAGAGTATTCATTTGAGGGAAGCAATATATCCACACGAAAGACTGACAGTTACGTTTCGATACTTTGCCACTGAGAGAAGCTAGCAACAATTTTTGCTCAGTCGTTAGGTCAAATTATACCTGAAACATGTTCAGCAATTTACATTAAGTTGAAAATAGAAAACTTAAAGGTAATAGTAATAAAAATTATTTTTATGGATGTGTGTAGTATTTAAAACCCGAATAAATGATTTCATTCCTTATGTTTATTTAGAAAACCATAAACAAAATAATATAGCAAAAAATTGCACAAAACTCTAAAATATTATGAAAACTGTAATTTAGTTACTATATTTCATTTGTTTCCTAAAAATGAAAAATAATTGCAAGTAATAGCTAAGCAATTTGACGAAAGGTGGAATTTTCCAAACTGTCTTGGCAGTTTGGATGGAAAACACGTACAAATATTCCACCAGCAAATAGTGGCTCCTATTATTATAACTACAAAGGGACCCACAGTCTTGTTTTAATGGCTATATTTAGAAAACCATAAACAAAATAATATAGCAAAAAATTGCACAAAACTCTGTAAAATATTATGAAAACTGTAATTTAGTTACTATATTTCATTTGTTTCCTAAAAATGAAAAAGAATTGCAAGTAATAGCTAAGCAATTTGAAGAAAGGTGGAATTTTATCCATCGTGACAATGCGACGTGACGGTTTTTGCCCCACAGACTTCGGCGCCACATGTTCCCGTGGGAGGAGAAGCTGAACACGGGAAGTCGTGCAAGCACGGAAAAAGCATTTATGGACGAGTAATGAACGATATTTTTCATTATATCTACTTGAAAACCACAGATTGTTAAGAAACATTTTTTTTTTGATCTAGGAACAAAAAAATTTATTATTAATTGAAATATTTATGGTACAAAAATATCCAGAAATTGTCACAAAACAAGCGTTATTTACCCTGTTGGTAACGAAATATTCAAACAATTTGAGATTTCTACAGAACTGCCAACATATTATTTAATTTTGACATGTAAATAGGCAGCTATGTCACCAGCGCACCGTAAAGTTTTCCGTGCGGGCGCACAGAAAAAAACCTTTCTCGGTATGCTGAATAAGCATGTAAATATAGTGTTTGCAGATAGGTATAATGAAAAAGAATATTACAATTGTATCATATTAGATTAAGATCCGAGCCTAAATCGACCTTCACCGAGCTGATAATAAAATCAAACTTATTTTATAATAAATTTCGTATATTAGAAAAACGATTTTTCGTCAAAAAAAAATTTAATAATGAAAACCGTAAGGTAGAAACTGAAAAAAAAGGGGGAGAGGTCCTTTAGAAAAATTATTTTTCAAATTATTTGTTTAATAAAAACGAATTCAACGAACGTTAAAATTGTGCTATTTCGAATTCTATTAGATAATAACTGAAAGAATCATATATTATGTACTTACTGAATAGTCTGTAAGAAAAATTTTAAATTCTTCATTGTATTTATTTCCTAAAACAGTTACTTTTTTGTAACACGTGGTATGGAAACCAACAAAATCGAGTGCTGCTTCAGTTAGTTCAGCTTCATGATATTTAAATTTTCTTTTTTTTTTACGAAAAGCTAGCGTCGACGAACAATTTTTAAAAGTTTCATCAGTAAAATCACTTAAAGAATCGTTCGAGCCACACAAAAAAACACTTTTTTAGCCATTTTTTATCACAACAATAAAGAAAAACACGTGTTTTCGATGCAATATATTATTATAAATCATTAGCTACTCAAAAATAACGCCGTACTGTTTACAATATGGAGGGTAGTAGGGGTACCACTACTCTCCATAGTTTACGTACCGAGCATGCGCACTTTCTTACATTCAGGGTCCCATCAGACACGGCTGCGATGTTCGGTCCTATATTATTACACGGTATACTTACCTCGGATCTCTCTGTCACTCATTTCCACACGAGTTGAAATTTAAATCTTTAAAATTCGCATTTTTTTCGCAGACAACCCTATATCAACGTGTTCACAATAAAACAGCGCTCATGCTGATATAAATTTTTTTCTATTATCACATCAAGTGAAACTAACTGGTATCGACATACTTGTTTATACATAGCAACCCAGTACGTCCAGGTAAATAATAACAACCCTATGTCTGCACATTCTACATGTTTCATACTTCAAGTTCAGTATAAAAATCGTTTTTCAAAAAATAATTAAAAGCATTCTGTCCAGGATTTTTTTAGATAACCCATTTTTAATATATTTTCTAATATACGAAATTTATTATAAAATAAGTTTGATTCTATTATCAGCTCGGTGAAGATCGATTAAGGTTCGGATCTTCTACTATATCAACAATTGAGCAAAATCGACAAGGGTTTGATTATCATTTACCTTTGCTTCAAAGAAATCTTTAGCTCCGTTGACACCAACTTTTTCAACATCTATTTCTGTCAATTTTGCCAGCTGTCCCAATCCAGACTCTTCGTCGAGTTCACCAGCGCGTGCTTTGCGGAAAACTAGCATGAACTCATGGAAAGATAAGCGGTCATCTCCGTCCTCATCTACTTCTTTAATCATGGCCTTCAACCCAAGGTGAGTTTGTGGAGCTCCTAAAATTTCCATCATCCGCTTCAGCTCATCAATACTGAGATAGCCATCTTTGTTGGTATTGAATCTGTAATCAAAAAGTCAATAAATAACAAGAACGTTGTGAAATTAATCATATTATAACAACATACTATTGAAAATCTGGGCAGGATTTTGTGACTTCCAACTGTTAGTTTGTAAGTCATAAAGGACCCCGCAAACTCCGTATGGAATTTGGGTCCCGGTGGATTTTTTTGAATTTTTGGTTTGATTTAGTCCATGTTATTCTCAACCAATGTTACCATTTCGCCAACACAATTTTTTTACAGTTTTGCTGCTAGGGGGCATTGAAGTCACCTCTTGCGCAGGTTAGACTATTTATTTTTGAATCCGGTAACAATACTTTCACTTTTTTCATAAAAAAATCTTATCCCCCCTTCTTCACCCCAACTCCTATTACGATTCGCTAAAAAAATATTTCTCGAGTGCCTTTAAATGTATCGTCGAATGTTCAAATATGCCTGAATAAGGGAAATAACAGTTTTTTTTTATTATCCCCCCTCCCCTCAAAGGGCACAAAATGAAAAAACTTCGGTGGATTTTTTTCTAAATTTTTAAAATGATGCAGTTCAAGATATTTTGGTGACAATTGGGTGACAAACCCCAAAAATTAATAATTTTGATAAAAAAATCTGCATTGTTCACAATGAGCACTTGTCAAGGAAAAATTGGGTCGAAAATCCATCAAACAACTACTTTCCTGGAAAATACCACGACGAACGTTGAATTACATCCAATGAATTTCTGAGAGATAGCCTTGTAGGAACTCTGCACGGAAATTCATTGGATTTGATGATAGGGGTCGTTGAAATACTACCTTGCTCAGAATAGACTATTCAATATTATAGACGGAAACAACATCTCTACGTATTTTAGTTTAGATTATGCTGAACAATTGTGTAATTTTTTTTAAAAAATAATATAAAACCACCCCCTTACCCCCAACCCCTATTTTAAAACACGATAAAAATTAATTCTCGATTACTTGTTTATTTATTTATTTATTTAAACGGATTCACCATTTACAAGTAATTACAATAATTATAACATAACAGTGAACTAATCTAAGAATCTAAGCATACATTTCTAATTGAGTTTTTAAACATACTTAAAGAGTTAACAAATGGATCAATATTATATTTGTCAAACCATCTTAAACAGGTGAGTTGTAACCGTAATTTGTGTTATGACTTTTTATTGAAAATAATGGAGGGTTCCTAGTTCTATGAGAAGTAACGAAAAGGTTAATTTGATTCAAAAGAAATGGACAATCAACTCCTCCAGATAAGATTTTATAAACTAATATCAAATCTGAGTGAAAACGACGTGTTGTAATATCAGTTAAGTATAGGGTATTTAAAATATTATGGTAATTAAATTGTAGATACGTACCCATTTTGAATGAAATTTATTTCAGAAATCTGATTTCAACATTTTCAATTTTTACAATGTCACATTTATAATAGGGAGACCACACTACAGAGGCGTACTCTAAGTGAGGTCTTACCAAAGAACAATACAATGTTTGGAGAGTATTACAAGAGCATTGTTTGCCATTTCTCATCAGAAACCCTAACATTCTACTACTCTTAGCAGAGACATTATTCATGTGACTTTTGGATGATAATTGTGAATGCTTTATCAAAATAAACGTTTAATCAGCTAAAATTCAGGAAATAGTACAGTTGTTTAATTTCACCATTCCCTCTCTTCAATAAAATATTGGTGAATTTCGCTGACTTCTTAATAGGGCGTGGTTCATGAAAATAAATAAAACTTAGACATCGACAATTTGAATTTGAGTTGGTGCCTCAATTATTTTTTTCGTGTTTTAAAATAGGAGTTGGGGGTAAGAGGGGGTTTCGATTTTTTTTTATAAAAAATTACACAATTGTCTATTCTGAACAAGGTATGATTTCAACGCCCCCTAGCATAAAACTATTCATTTTTGGGGTTTGTCACCCAATTAATTTCTATTCGAAATAACTTGAACTGCATCATATTAAAAATTCAGAAAATCCAAAATCCACCAAAATTTTTTCGTTTTGTGCACTTTGGGGGAAAGGGGAATAATCATAAAAAAACCTATTTCCCTTAGTCAGGCATATTTAAACATTCGACGATTCATTTAAAGGCACCCGAGAATTTTTTTTGCGTTTCGTAATAGGAGTTGGTGGGAGATGGGGGGGGATAAGATTTTTTTATAAAATAGCTCAATATTGTGCAATATTACAACAATGAAACAAGTAAAAATATTGTTACCGGATTTAAAAATATATGGTCTAATTTGCGTAAATCACCCCTTACGCAAATTAGACCATTAATTTTTTGGGTTGGCGCACAGGTAACATTGGTTGAGAATTACATGGACTACATCATACCAAAAATTCGAGAAAATCCAACGAGACTCAAATTCCACAAGGAATTTGCGGGGTCCTTTGTCAGTGTAAGTCAACCGCGCAAATACAGAAAAAGTTTTTGAAAACTTTTATTATTATTAAACTTTTACATATCAATCAAGTGTTAAAATGATCGCCTATCTAACATATCAATTACAGTCCCAAAACTTTCCTTATACAACACCGGGTTGGAATTGTATCTAGACGAAACGGAAGGGAAAACAGTGATATTCCGATCATTACTGGTGACAATAACTATAAATGTATTGATAAGAATAAAATCGACAAAGTCGAAGTACCCTTCTCTCCAAATATTTCCACAAAGTGGAAAATATAATGAAAAAATCTGACAGAAAACAACTACTTCCCTGGCTAATGCCACGACGGATATTGAACTACATCTGGCAGATATTTGTGCAACGTTCTTCAAAGAAGACTCAATTGCAAGTGCTTATTCTAGACAAACAAAAGATTATCCTTAATTTGGCTGGGGATGACAACCTGCAGGCATGTTTCGAGGTTGTTGCGGGTAGGTCCGACAACTTTGAGTCGTCTTGTCCCGGCCAGATGAATTATAACTTATTGTTTATCTAATAGTTCCCTACGGATGAAGCAGCGACTTACAGTAAAGTCAGTCGCAGCGCCACCCGTCAGGAAAATCAATAAGCACTCCGCGACTGACCTTACTGTAAGTCGCTGCTTCATCCGTAGGAAATTATTAGATAAACAATAGATTGTAATTCATTTGGCAGGGACAAGACAACTCAAAGTTGTCGGACCTACCCTTGCACTGATGAGAGGCAACAACCTCGAAACATGTCTACAGGTGGTCATCCTCAGCCAAATTAAGGATAATATTTTGTTTGTCTACAATAAGCACTTGCAATTGAGGAAATATTTGGAGAGAAGGGTAGTTCGACTTTGTCGATTTTATTCTTATCATTTATTTGTATAAATGTATTAATTGTCAAAATACGAATATGCAAAAGAAAATAAGAATAATTTAATGAATTCACATGGGTTCATAATATATCATGCATGAACGATGTTACACGACCAAGCAGCGTTCGGAGGAAATACCGGATATCCGCGGAAGGTGGCTCGCCCCTATAACTTTTTTGTTTTCGAAGATAATGGAATGAAATTTGGAGAATCTGTGTAAGACATAAAACTGCGTTTTTTGACGAATAACTCAAGTTTACGCAACTTTCGGTTTCACCTCTTGCACTAATTGCAACCCTAAAATTTTAGGAATAGTTCAACTTTACTGTTTTCGGTCAAAATGAAATTGAAATTACGGTGGCTCGTCGGGTTAGGAAAAAAGACCATTTTATCACGATTAATTTGATAACACACACTAATAGGTTTTAAATAAATTTCCAGTAAAAACTAAAGAAACTGCGTAAGATGTTTCTGAAAATAAAGAATCTTTTGGTATTAATAAGATGTAAACGCATCGAGTAACCTGTGACAAACACAAATGATACAGACCCGTTTTAATAAAATCAGTTTTTTAAAAGTATTTTCAATTCTAAATTTAATGGTTTCATTACGTTACAGAACATCACAAATTTTTGAGTACGGGCCTGAATTGTAGTTGTTTATCTTAAATCTGAAAAAAAAATCAAAAGTTTGGGTAAATACGTGTTGATGATTGGTGAATCTCTTGAAAACTCACTGTAAAGGACCTGCTAAGTAATGAAACTACTTTTGATATATCATGGAATTTTAAATAAAAAATACGATTAAAACAGTTTATTGAAATAGAGCCACATTTAAAAAATAAGTTGATGATGGTAGATCGATAATGAAACGCCGGACAGTAAAACTGATATCAACACGAGAAATTTTATAAAAAGTTGAAGTGAAAAAATGTTTCCTACTTTGTTTCAGCTGTGACAATAATACAAGAGAAAAAAAGAAAATATCAAAAAAATGTCTAGCAGCTTCTGTTGACCATCATACATACAGTGCGGCTTTTTTAGTCCTCCCCTTTTAATAATAATAATAAATCGCTTTAATTCATATGATATGAAATGGTGAAGTGTCAGCAAAAAGCTGTTTTTCAACTTTACCAATAATTACAAAAAAAAACAGTAATAGGTTCTCTAGATAAGTTCGAGTTTACGAAGATATAAATATGCAACTAAATTAAAAATACAATTAGAAAATCATACTATCAATTATTGAGACTTGAGAGAGTAATGAATGCACATACAAACCTATTTATAGCAGGTCCGTGAGAGGTTAAATGACTTCAGACAGAAGAGAAGCTTTGAGTCTTCTCTTGAAGTTGATGATTGAATAGTCCCTAAAATGGACTGGAGTACCATTGTAAAGTTTGCAAGCAGAATAAATAAAGCTTCGTTTATAGAATGAGGTGCGGTGTTTGGGAATATGTAAAGTATCTTTTTTTCTGGTTAACGTTATTATTTTTCAACAATCTGAGTTTACTATACAGAATAGAATAGAATAGAATAGAATAGCACTTTATTCACCTATGAGGCATATACATATACAAAACAAGAACTTGATTGCACAGCATACCCTATCAGGCTAGTCAACAAATTTTGACCGTACAAGGTCTCAATAGAAGTTGTATATTTTCTAAAGATATAAAAATAGTACATGTTACAACAGACACATTAAAACATTAAACATTAAAATTTTAGTGAAGTTGGTCTTACATGGAATTATACATTGTATTTGTTACATTGGTACAATAGTACAATCACATTAACTAACGTCCAAGTAAAAATTCTTCTGTAGAATAAAAGGCGTTTTTTACTAAATAATTATATAACAGGCTATTTAGTGACTGGTGTCTTTTTTTGACTTTGTATATTACTGAATTTATTATAAAATTTTATTCCTTGATATATATGAGAGTTTTAACCAACTGCCAATCTTGAAAAAGGAGGGTATATATTTCCTGCGTTTCTTGTGTTATAATCATGAATTGCTTCATGACTTAGAAGTTCGTTTTTGTGATTGTGAACATACATTGTTACTTGCATAATATACAGACATGGTAGTGTTAATATCTTTAATAGGGAATATGCATTTTTTTAAAATTTGTTTAATCAATTTTTTACTTCGTTACAACATAGTAAAAAATATAAATATGGTTGAAAGTCTTGGAATTAATTTTTAAAATAATAATATATAAAATACCGATTGAATTTGACCTATTTGAACGCTTCCATTTATTTGATAGATGTAGTATAGGTACTCCCAGGTCATCTTCTGGTCGAAGATGATGCCAAGAAACCTAGTGGACTGCACTTGTTCTATACTTTTACCATTTATCTGAATAAGACAACTGAAATCATAGTTGACATTTTTTGGCATGAATGTCATAAAGAGTGTTTTTAATATATTCATTAGTAGACCATATGATGGTTTCTGACTTTTAATAATTTTATGGGCGAGAGGATGAAGTTTGAATATTTTATCAGTTTTTAACCAACCTAATTCTATTATTTTATTAGAAATTCTATCGTATTTTCTCAGACCACTACAAAAGCGAGCACAATAGTTTTGAATCAATTGGAGACTCTTCAGATTGGAGTTCAATATTGCGGATCCGTAAAGCTGGTCACAATAGGACAATTTCGAAAATATTAAGCACAAATTTAACTTTGAGTCGCAGGGGAAGAACGTGTCTATGAGGAAACAGTTGTTTCAGTGTACCGTAGGAAGTACCACATAACATTTGGATATGTCTGGAGAATCTGAGGTCAGAATCAAACCACACTCCCAAATTTTTACATTCCGCGGTTAGAGGTATGATGCCGCGATCAATTGATATAACAAAGTTTTATTCAACTAAAGCTCTTTTGCTCCGGTTGCCGAATAACATGACTGATGATTTGGCAGCATTCAATTTTAAATTGTGCGCGTACGGTATTTTGAAAATATTTCTCAAATCATCATTTATTTGTGTAGAACAAATGTTTGCATCTTCATACTCAAAGTCGATGTACATCTGCGTAATGAAAAAATTTGCAAAATGTTATGAATTCGTGGAAATCTGATATACAGGGTGGGGCACCGAAAACGAAACATATCGAATATCTTCAAAACTCATGTGTTATGAATAAAATGCAAAAACACGTCGATTTCTGATCCAAGGGGGAATTCAGCCATGTCAATTTTTGCCACCTAACTTTTTATTTTGGCGCCCTCTTGCGGGAAAAACAACTGTTCCGTATTCAAAATTATGATACTGCATTTGCAAGCAATTTTGACATCAATTCGGTGACAATGCATTATGGAATATTTCTAAGAGAAAAACCAAAATGGCGGCTCCAAAATGGCGGACATGATTTGCAATTATGGTCCGATTCGATTCAAAATTGATATGAGGTGGTTAGCAAGGTCGGAAATTATGATTTGTTTGTCAATGCAAAAAAATAAAATTGTGGTCCAAGATGGCGGACGAAATTTGTAATTCTGGTCCGATTCGAATCAAAATTAGTATGTGGGAATTTTCAGGGTAAAAAAATGCTGATATTTTTGTCAATTCAAAAAACCAAGTTGGTGGACGAAATTTGTTATTGTGATTCGATTCGATTCTAAATTGGCATATGGGGGTTTTACAAGTTCTCAGTATGACTAAAATGTAATTAAATTAAAAAGTAATTAAATCAATAAAAAAAAGCTTTTATACAAATTCGATAAAAAGGAAATAACATTTTTTTAGATATGACGTATTCTGTGCGTATCAGATTCGAAAGCTTGCCGCGAGTACAAAATAGGTATTTTTGCTAGGTAAAATTTTGATTCTGTTACGCATAGAATAACCTATGTCACACATCTGAAAAAAATATTATTTCTTTTTCAGTGCCTTTGTTTAAAAGGTTGTTTTATCAATTTCATTAATTCATTTTAGTCATACTGAAAACTTGTAAAACTCCCATATGCCAATTTTGAATCGAATAGAACCACAATTACAAATTTTGTCCACCATCTTGGTTTTTTGCATTGACAAAAACATCATAATTTTCTACCCTGAAAATCCCCACATACTAATTTTGATTCGAATCGGACCAGAATTACAAATTTTGTCCGCCATCTTGGAGCCACCATCTTGTTTATTTGCATTGAGAAACAAATCATAATTTCCGACCTTGCAAACCATCACATATCAATTTTGAATCGAATCGGACCATAATTGCAAATGACGTCCGCCATTTTGGAGCCGCCATTTTGTTTTTTCTCTCAGAAAAATTCCGTAATGTATTGTCACCGAATTTATGTCAAAATAGCTTGCAAATAAAGTATCATGATTTGGAATACGGAACAGTTGTTTTTCCCGCAAGAGGGCGCCAAAACAAAAAGTTAGGTGACAAAAATTGGCATGGCTGAATTTCCTTATGAAATTACCGTTTCAATGATGTGTCACACTTACTACTTTCGCTATTCAAATTGTTTGAGTGATAGTGCCCAAGGGGAGGGGGGGATGTATAACAGTTGAGGTTATGATAGGAAGATGTCCCCCTTGTATTAAAAATCGACGTGTTTTTGCATTTTAATCACAACATATGCGTTTTAAAGATATTCGATCTGTTTCGTTTTCGGTGCCCCACCCTGTATATAGAGAGAATAGTAATGGTCCCAATATCGAACCTTGTGGCACTCCGAAGTTAACTGGTAGGGCATTCGACACCTTATTATCCAATTTCACACGTTGAGTCCGTTGAGATAGATAATTTCTGATAAATTCTACAGCGTTTCCCTCGAAGCCAAAAAAGCGAAGTTTATTGCATAATAATTTGTGATTCAGTGTCGAAGGCCTTACTGTAATCCAACAAAATTAAACACCCCAACCGACTATTATCGAAGGATTTGAAAATGAAGTTCAGTAACGTTGTGGTTGTACTGTATTGTAACCATAGAAAAATAGATTGTAACCTAACCTGAATGGATATCAGGGATTATACCTCTACCAAAAACGAACTTGGATATTTGATTTTTCATTATAATTTCCAGCACTTTTGACATAGTTGGTAGGATGCTTATCGGTCTCCGGTGTCCAAACACTTTTCGTTAGTCCTTATGCTTAATAAGCTATGTATTTAAACAAACAATGTTTTTACAAATTTCGATACTTCCAGTTGCCTGACTAGTAAGCACTGAAGATGACGCTTTGCAATAAATAAAATTCATACACTTAAATACAAAACCTTCATTTACATAAATAAATATCGCACAAAAACTGTTCAAAAAGAAACATCGGGTTCAGGTTAGGTTAGGTTAAGGTTTGAACGTGAGTGGGCCCGTATCAAGCCCTCCACTGCGGCCTATGGCCTATTGTGGCTCACCCTATGGTTATATTTCTCCCAGTATATCCAATCTCTTGACGAAATTGAGGAATGCATTGGGAGAACAATTTACCAGGTTTTCTGGCCTTACTGTCGTATCGCCAAATATTGAGAATCTGGTTCTGGCCGCTGCAGGGCATGTACACAGAATGTGTTCAGCCGTTTCATCATCCTCCATGCATAGCCGGCACTCTGCATCTTGTGCAAGTCCGATTTTATGCATGTGATGTTTGAGTTTGCAGTGGCCAGTTAGCAAACCTACTATAACTCTGAGATGCGCTCTGCTGAGTTCTAGCAGTTTGTCAGAGTCCTGTTTTTTCTTTGTACAAGCAATAAATGCTTTGGAATGGGCTAGGCCCGGTAGACTACGCCAGTACTCGAGTCTTTTATTGTCTGCCCAAGCTGTTATGACATTCTTGGCAGTGCTATATGCTAAACCGATTACCGGTACTGGTCCAGTGAACGTTGTTTCGGCCCCCCCTTTTGCTAGGGCGTCCGCTATTTCGTTTCCTTCTAGGCCTGTGTGACCTGGTATCCAGACTAGGGTAAAGTTGTTGCGTTGCGCCAGTCGGTTTAAGGTGTCTCTGCAGTTCCATACTGCCCTAGATTTAAAGCAGTTGGATTCAAGCGCTTTAAGTGCTGCTTGACTATCTGAAAATATTTTTATTGTTTTTCGTGTGTGGTGTCTATTTTCCAGCTCCCTGGCACACATTTCAATGGCATATACCTCTGCCTGAAATATCGTAGCTAGTTTGCCCATACTGAACGAGCGTTTCACTACTGGGTTCATCCCATACATTCCGCCTCCGACGCCTTCCTGAGTTTTGGAACCATCGGTGAACCAACGTTCATTTGCCCTACATAGGTTGGTTTCATTCCGGACCCGGGTTCAGGTACTAGGTATATCAAAACAAAACAGAAATAAAAAAAAAACGTCTATGTCAATAAGAAATACTTAAAGTACTGGCCATACCGACCGAAGCGTAATAATAAAATTTAATATAATAGTAAAGTAGGTATCCCAGTAAATCATCTCGGAAGGCTGAATATTTTTTTGTTCTTGTCTTATTACTTATAGTTTCGTTTTAAAATAAAGTATTTTGCGTTGACAAAGTCGTTCACATCCTCCAATTTTTAATTTAAAAAAAGGCAAAACAATCAATACATCTAGATTATTTTCCGTAGTAAATTATTACGTGTATAGGTTTAAAAAAGTCTTTTATTTTCGGATGCAAAAGAGGATTTCCTAGAACTAGTTTCAGAATAGTAATTTACGTAACAAGTCCGGAAATACTGTTTTATTGGACGAGTAGACCAAATTCTAGGACGAGCGTCAGCGAGTCCTGGAAGTCTACGAGTCTAAAAAAACTGTTTTCGGACGTGTTGCGTACACTATTTTTTCGGCAATTATGTAGAATAACAAATCAATGAGACGCATTTAGTCTAAGAGACGAAGAGAGGTCATCTGTTAACCGGATGAAACGATTCCAAATTTGAATATTTCGAACATTTCAGTTCTTATATCCTATATCACCGATTTCGAGATAATGGGCATTTTAGGAATTTCTGGAAAATCACTACCTAACCTTGGATTTTTGAGTGCTATGTATACAAATTGAGACGAATTCAAATATATTTACTGCTGAAGATTACTGATGAGTGATGCTTTTAAACTTACGACACAGTTTTACAGAAAATGAAAATTGTTTTCAAGAAATGAGGGTAAAATGACAGATTTGAGTTTCACCAATTTTTTTAACAACAGTTTGACATTATTGTCTGAAAGAAGTATGCTCATTATGTCCAGACTCTACAATGGTATAAAACAAACTATAATTATTTTTGGAGGTAGTGATTTCCATTGAATTAGGTTTGGTTTTATTCTAGGCTTCCATCAACTTTTATACTTACGCGCAAAAATAATTTTATTTCGATTTAATCAAGATAAAATGTGGAAATGATTATTATTAATAAAGAATAGACTGCTTGGTAGCATTAAATAGTATGTCAATAAAATTTACTTTTCATGTAATTAAGACTAATGAAATTATCGAAATGAAATGTCGATTATCCAACATGGCACCGATTAATACGAATACTTGATAAATGTCGCAATTGTCCAACATCCAAATTCCAACGAAGTTTCAGAGACCGACAGATGTACAGGGTGTAACCAAATAAGTGCAATTTTTTTTAGGAGGTGAATCCTTGTCGAAAATTAAAAACTTTTCTAATTCCTGTGTTGTGTCAGTAGAAGCAATAGTTCCCTATTGAAAAAATTAAATACAACATTGTGCACGAACGGATCTTCTGTGAATAGAATTGAAAAAATCTAGTAGGTGGCTGTCACACTTTGTTTGAACAACTTGTGACTTCTATCGTAGTTTTTTGAAATTATTCCGCTTGTTTCATTCACTGGTATTTATTACTTTGTCATGACGTACACACGTTATACTCCCCGAGAATATGCGCATATGCACTATATTTATGGTGAATGTGGAGGTAGTGCTACTGCTGCAGCAGTGCTTTATGCAGAACGATATCCGATTGCACAATGCCGCTCAGAGAATCGCTGATCTGGGGGCTATAACCTATAACGCATTTGAAAAGGTTCTTCTTGAAAAAATGTCTTCTCTGCGTACGAGTTTATGGAAAATAACATTTTTGTAATATTATTCAGTGCGATGTTGAATAATCGTTATTGTGGTTTATAGTGTATGCTGATTCAAAAAAACGTTGAATTAGTATTTACTTCTTTACATCTAATTGAATGCTTCTAAGCAGTTGATTCGTTATTACTCATGATTATTTAATCATTTCATCTTGATAGGATAAAAATAAAAGACATTACTGACAAAGTCTAATGGAGTTGATTTTAGCTCAGAATAACATCACACTCCAATATAATCGAAATTCTACTCCTTCCAAAAATAATTATCGTATGTTTTATACCATAGTAGAGTCTGAACAAAATGGGCATTCTTTTGTAATGAATATCCACTTCCACTTGGTTATGTTTTTTTCAAACAATAATGTCAAACTGTTCTTAAAAAAATTGGTGAAACTCAAATCTGGCATTTTACCCTCATTTCTTGAAAAAATTGTATCGATTTCTGAAAAACTGTTTTGTACATCTAGAAGCATCACCCATCAGTAATCTTCAGCAGCAAAGATATTCGAATTGGTCCCAATTCGTAGACAGGGCACTCAAAAATCCAAGATGAGGTAGTCATTTTCCCGAAATTTAAAAAATGCTCATTATCTCGAAAACAGTGAGATTTTTACTAAGGTGAAATTCCGATATTCTGAATAGTCATGACCTGGTCTATCACCAGTTCCAATATTGTACTAGGTTTACCGGACACTCTGTATATTGAAATTCGAACAGAAGATGGGTACCAACAGAAACATTCTAATTCTTATTTATATTAATATTTGTATTAAAATTCGAGCACTTCCCGGCATAGTCCGGGAAGTACGTACTTCCCGGACTAGGCCGGGAAGTGCTACTTTCCCAAAGAAAAAGTGTCCGGGAAGTGAACTCTTCCCGGATGGTTGCCGAAAAATAACTTTTTAAAAAATAAGTTACAAAGAGTGGGATGGCCGGTCTTATGAAAGTATCAATTTTTTCCTTAGTTTTCACGGAACCAGTAAAATAGAAAAAGCTGATTAAACTTAGCTCTCTCTTGAGATAAAGTAGAATATTATACAGAGTTAGTCAAATGTATGGAACCGCCCATTTTTCTCAGTTAATATGAGGGTTATCAAAAAATATTCGGATGAAAGTTGAAGGGTATTTCACTCTGGGTATTTCTATGTATTCAAATATTTTCTAAATGTGCCATTGGTGGAGGAGTGACGTCATCGGCATTTTTTTAAATAGAACCATATGTCATGTTTGATATCGCTATATAGCTTGTTTCTTTCTCATTTCAGTAGTACTAATATTATTTTAACTCTCTCAATAGGTCAGTGTGTTCCGTATTTATGTATCGACCTCTGTAATTCACTTATCCATTGCTTATGGGCCGTGGTGGTCGTGCTGGTAGAACGTTCGCCTTTGGAGCGAAGGGTCGAGGGTTCAAAGCCCCGCATGGTCATCGGTCTCGTGCATGGCATCACACGTTAAAAGGTAAGGGCTGCGTCTTCCCTAGTTCACACAAGTCTCTCGAAGACTTCCGAGGGTTGCGCGTAGGGGTGCAACCGGTTGACGGTAATAACAATTCTTTAACAATAACAAAACAATTTTTATTATGTTAAAAAAAATTCTCAATCAGAGAATGTAGCCAGGTCGATATTCTAAGCGATATGGCAATCTGATTCAGACAGTGGCGTACGTGAGTTTTTATGAAAAAATATCTTTTATGTGCTACATTAACAGTTGTTTTATTGAAAAATTTCACTTACGATGTTTACAATTTCCATTCGCCTCATAAATTAAGTGAAGGTTATAGAATATTTTCAAAATTTACCTCTATGGCTAAGCCATTCGGGAAGTTACATTTTTTATCTCAGATAAAGGATTCAAATAAAAAATTAGTTCTCAGGACTAATAAATAAGTAAATGAAATAGCCGCTCTACATTTGTGTTCGGCAACCTTCTTTTCATTAAAAAATAGTAATATTTTGAACTATTGAAACAAATAACTATTTCTGTTTTTTTCTCTCATCTTCTATTTAGAAAAAATTCAGGATTAGGGCAATTCAATTATTTAGGAACAAAATTTTCTATTGATTTTTCGAATTGCCATATCCCTTGAAATATCCAACTGTCTACATTCCCCGATTCAGAAAATTATTGAACAAATTAAGCAATAGGTAAGTGAATTACAGAGGTGGACACAAAAATACGAAACACACTGCACCTACCGAGAGAGTTAAAATAATATTAGTACTACTGAAATTAGAAAGAAACAAGCTATCTAGCTATACCAAACATATTATGGTTTCACACGGAGAAAACTCGTCCAAGTGAATTGTTTACTTGAAAAATGTCAATTGTGAGTACTAAATTTTCACTTACGGTGGGAATATGAGATACGGTAAGAGAAACAATGTTTCTGAAAGTGTGTTCCTACCATAACTCATCAGAATACTTGGCGAATCGAAATATTTTCCATATTCAATATCTATAGGTGCACACTAAACTGATTGTAGGTATAATGATAACTACCACTAGTGAATCGTTTATCTGCAACAACTTCACTTGGTCTAAGCTATCTCAATAATAACGTCAATCGATCAAGTCGATTGGGGAAGTTTTCAATTCACTTGTGCTTAGTTAACTTTTTCGGTTCGGGCACGTTCGGGAGTTTCCGCAAAATCCCTCTGTTGCGAAAACGGCCTCACAACCCACGGCGTCATTTCATTTGATTTGTTTCAAGATACATAGAAACTCTGGTGTGATCTCTTATAGCTGTGAAACCGACATACAAAAGTGTTAAGGTACGGCGTTAGTCAATGCCCGTGGAAAAGGTATTGGACACAAACGCGAGTGTCATCTAGCGTGATTAGTTACAAACATGAATATTTGACGTCATTTTAATGCTGGTTTCTTCAAAAAACCCTGATTTTAATGACTTGGATGCGAGCTCACTATCGCCATCTACATGTCGCATCCATTTTGATTCAATTATAATCCCATAAGGTTGACTAACTATCTTCTATATAAACAATGGTACGGCCATTGTCTAAAGTTATTCTTTAGACAATGGTACGGCCTACTTGATTGGTGATATTTTTACTGCGTTGATACCGTTTCACCTCTTTAGCACACAGATGGCGGCAAAATTACATGACGCTTGGACAAGTGTCATGTTATGTAATTTTCAACTGAATTTTATTTGTTGTGATATTCATTAACCACAATTTGTAAACATTCAATTTTCAATCAAATAATTATGACTCAGTACTTCGGAATGTTGGAAACTCCGCTATTTTTGACTTATACGCCATCCATCGACGAATGAAGCCAACGGTATCAGTGCAATTACAGTCTCAACAACTTTGTTGAAACAAAAGCGAATCAGTGATAACACCATGGTTTCTATACATCTTGATTTGTTTCATCCACATGTAGCGTCCTGTTATGAGTGTGTTTGCTGCCGGCATCATATTTATGCATGATACATGTTTATAGTAATGAAAGAGTGTATTATTTATGAATGGTTTTCCAATGAGTATAAGCCTATGTGGTAATTTTTCAAATATTCCTAGTGTTATTGGGCAAAATTGTAAGTATGTGACAATTAAGTATACTTTAAACTGTTCAGAATCATGCAATAATCTAATATGTCGAGGACTATTGTCAAAGATAGGAAAAAATCATACTCACTACTCACTTGATAATAATAGTAATTCGATTATTTCATATTTCGAAATGATTTTAAGTATATTTTCCTATGATGCAATTTTCATCCACTTACAGTACAAATACTCGAAACTGACCATAAAGGCTACTCAGAGAAAACGATTCAAGTAAGTAAATAACCAATGACAAGAGAACTGCTACTTTACTGGGTATGGAAAATAACACCAAAGATAGGTCGAAAAGAAAGTAGAGGCTGAAAAATTATAGATTGAGTTCACTTGGGGTTACTGATCAACGTACCAATAATAATGCACCTTTATTTTACCCATAAGTGAACAATTCATTTGGCATTATTAAAGTGGACAATAAAGAGTATTAATCTGAAATACATAAAAATAGGTTAGTAGTGGTAAGTGTTCATTTCCAGGAACAAAATTTTTTCAGAGGCAATTAACTTGTTTATTTGCCATATAGTATTCAAGTTTTTACTTATGGATATTAAATTTTCACTAATGGTTAGTGATTTTTTTCCTCCGTGCATTTAAAAAAAATTAGGATGACGTCACTTCTCCACCAATGACACATCTAAAAAATTTGAATTCACAGAAAGGTGCAGAGTGAAATACCCTTCAACTTTCAACCGAACTGTTTTTCGATAACCCTCATATTATTGAGAAAAATGGGCGGGTCCATACATTTGACTAACTCTGTATACCTAGGTACCTATGTGACCCATCCTTGCAAATCATGTGTTTATCTGTCGCTTATCTTCCGTAACTTCTACCTAATTCAGGCAGTGATACTCATATTTGACCCACCTATTCGAACGTGATGAATTTCACGTATCAAAGATTGACATTGACTCATATGGTGGTTTCCCCCATTATGAAAGTCGAGAAAATTATGCACCTTGCACCACAAATTTAATATCACCAACCACCACACACTGTTGCCACGCATAATGTTTTCCAGTTTCGGAGATAATGAGCTTAGTCTGAAGAACAAAAAAAAAACAATCAAAACCTTGAATACAAATATCATTTTAAATCAACGTCCGTCAATCACGATTTTGAAGATTGGACAAACGGTTTTCCCAAAAAATGTTTATATTTTCAACTTTTTTTATTGTTCTTAGAAGAGGCATTTGCATATTTTTCAGTTGCCTCAATGTGTCTACAGTATAAATGAGTGAAAAAGCTATTTCCAAGAGTTTTAGACTTGTATACAGTGTGTCACTTTGAGCAGCCACGTCCTAATTTTTCTTTGAGAATGAAATAATTTGATTTTTTTTATTGTCATATTTATTATTGTAGTACTCAGGAATTCCTACCTTCATGTTGATGGAACCTTTGTATATCCATTTTCCACGGCTATGACCAATTGAAAAGTGAAAAAGTGGGGAAAACATATTAGGGATTTTTTCATCACAAAATTAACATCAAATAATTTTTCAGAAAACTCTTGAACCCCTAGATCCCAATGCTTGAATCAATTGATTATACCGTTACCATTTGTAGCTGACATCAGTGATATTTGCCTAATTTTCAAAATTTCTTCACTTTTTACAAAATTCACAAAAATATTTAATTAATACTGCGAAAAATAACCAAATATTACTTTTCCTTGGCAAACTGTGACCACTTGAATAGTGAAAAATTGTTCAATATATTGTTAAATATATTAAGGATCTTTTATTGAAAAATTAACCCCAACTTCTGGTTTTGGAATGTCCCAGAACCCCAGAACTCAATGCTGAATGATTGAAATTTACAGGGTGTCATATGTAGCTGGCAATATCACCAACTCTTATTCATCCATAATGTCCGGTTGATTTAAAAAAGTCTTTTTTTGTCACAAAGTGCTCAAAAATGTTCATTGTTACTTTAAAAATTAAACAAGAACCATTTTTTCATGGCCAACTATGACCAACTGAAAATTGAAAAATTGGGAAAAACATATTATGGATTCTTTTATCACTGAACTAACATCGGATTCTGGATCAGAACACTCTGAAACCCCCAGATCTCGATTCCTAAGAAAAGTATTGAGTGTCATCTGTATATGGCAAAACTTCAACTCCTAAATTGACTTATTTTGAAAATTATTGCACTTATCAATTCATTTATAATATTGGTATTTGCAGATGACTCGGGGATTAGGATCTAAGAATTTCAGATTATTCTGAACCCATTTCTGATGTTAGTGATATATTCAGTGATATCAGTGATATATTTTTCCCAATTTTTCACTTTTTAGCTTATCACAGTGAGCCATGGAAAAGTGATGCTTATTTACATTCTGCAGTATTAACCGCTTGCCTTACTAATTGTATCATGATTTCATGCAAAAATTACAAAAATTTTTATTAGCGTTTCTGATAGATCAAATAGGGTGAAACATTAATATTTGTCTCTGTTTACTGTTTATGTTATATTTTGCTTTTGGCTTTTACTAAAATTAACGCACTCGTCATTTCGACTTTTACAAATTATTACCAAAAATATCACTGAAAACTCTTATGAAAACCAAGATTTATAAAAAAAATATAGATATATTTCACATGAAACTACATAACAGCACAACACATAAACCTAGGTAATAAATCCTGATTGTTCTATTTCATCCTCTAATGCATGCTTATTCTCACTTGAATCATATTCGCATATCTTCATCCATTTCCATTTTTTTGAATAACGAAAATCTAACGGGCCTACATGAAAAACAAATAAAACAATACTGAGACTTATTGGAACTAACATTAACCCCACCCCGTATAAAAAATGCGGGAAACCTGCATATTTATTTGGGACCGAGTTATTTCGACGTAGTACACGATAAAACCAATGACATATTACGGATAGTCTTCGTTTTTTACATTTCGAGCTGCGGTCACATTCTACGTTCAATTTTTATTGCAGCTTGTTCCGCGGAAAATAATTGCCAATCAATCCAAAACTCGGCAAAGCTTAGTTTCTACTGAATTATCTGCTTTTATACAATGTATATAAGCAGATAATTGCCGCGAAGTAAGCGGCAGTAAAAATTGTGCTTAGAATGTGACTCTGTGTTGACCGCAGCTAGAAATGTAAATAACGAAGTCTAACGGTAATATGTCATTGGATAAAACCGATATAATACGGCTTCTATCCAGACGGTCAGAAATTAAGTGTGACGAGTTAATTCGGTATAGTGCTAGTCTGCAAGAATTATCAAGCCGAGATATCTCGGTATAGAAAGGCAAGCGTGGAATATTTCTGGACTCTGTCACAACAGAAGACAGTTTCGAAATCATCTCGAGCATTATGGATGAATAAGAGTTGGTGATATTGCCAGCTACGTATGACACCCTGTATATTTCAATGATTCTGCATTGAGTTCTGGGACATTCCAAAAGGAGTTGGAGTTAATTTTTCAATAAAAGATCCTTAATACATTTTTTTCAAATTTTTCATTATTAAAGTGGTCACAGTTTGTCATGGAAAAGTAGTGTTTGGTTATTTTTCGCAGTATTAATTGAATATTTTTGTGAATTTTGTGAAAAGTGAAGAAATATTGAAAATTAAGCAAATATTACAGATAAAAAAGACTTAATCATATTGTCAGCTACAAATAACACCCTGTATAATCAATTGATTCAAGCATTGACATATGGGGGTTTAAGGGTATTCTGCAACAGAATTTGATGTTAATTTTGTGACGAAAAAATCCCTAATAATGTTATCTCCACTTTTTCACTTTTCAATTGGTCATAGTTAGCCGTGGAAAATGGATATACGAATGTTTCTTCAACATAAAGGTAGGTATTTCTGAGTAATATAATTTGAAAAAAAAATTCAAATTATCTATTTCAATCTCAATGGAATATGAGGGTGTGGCTGCTCAAAGTGGGACACACAGTATAAAATGGGAATATAAAATCAAGACGGCGAAAATTATTTCAGAATATTTCTCGGATTTTCATCGAGAGGCGGCAACACCGCATTCCAAGTAGTTTGACGTAAACCCACCGATTTCTAGTCTAACCTAAAATAACAGTAAAATTCTGACAGTCCTACAGCTGATCACACGTGTGCATACGCTGTTTGCCCACGAAACTTTATAAAAATGAATTGAAAACCGGTTATTTACCACAATTTCCTTAACTCTGTTGTCGCGATGAGCAGAATCAAATCCAATGATGTTCCAGCAAAGTATTATCAACGTGTTTGTTAGTGTGTTTGTGATCAACCAGTGTTTGGCCTACTTCAAGGTAGACAAACAAGATGATTGCTTTTGTCAGTTATCAGGAAAAATTGATGAATGTACTTGCAACATCGATACGGTTGATCACTTCAATAATGTGAAAATATACCCTAGATTGAAAAGTTTGCTGTTGAAGGATTACTTCAGGTTTTACAAGGTACAGTTGAGGAATTGGTTATGCTAATCTCTTTTTAATTACATTACATCGGAAATCCTTAATTTTAATTACGTAAATTCACAATTCTCCAACATTGATTCTTGTTTTCATAAACCCAGAAACTTTGCAAGTAGTAGAAGTGCAGATGTTGATAAGAGAAACAAATTGGGATAAATAGAAAAGTTATTTTTAACCAATCAGGTTTTGCCATTAACATGTAAGAAATGGGAGAAACACAAAACATTAAAAATATATTTTCAGGTAAATCTGAAACGACCATGTCCATTCTGGTCTGACGATAGCAAATGTGCAATGCGCTTCTGCCATGTGGAAGCGTGTTCAGCAGATGAGATACCTGAAGGAATGAAGAACGCTGAAAGAGTGAATGGCTTTTCCAAGGGTCATTTAGAAAGTACATTCAGTGACAAATATTCCAAAGAACAGAATGAAGACTGCACTTCACATCACAGTGAGTTAGATTATTTAAATAAGACCCTCTCGGAGAAAACTCAAAAAGACATGCAGCTCTGGGATGCATACGATGATGCACTCGATACCTTTTGTGATATAGATGAGAATGATGAGGATGCTGAGTATGTTGATTTATTGCTGAATCCAGAGAGATATACGGGGTATGTTCATATCATTCATCAATAAGTAGGTAATTTTAAATTTGTTTGATTATAAGCATAACAATACCGAGAGGTATTATAAAATCACCAACAAAAATAATAAACATAATTTATTGGTGAATAAATAAATATCATATTGCCATCAACAGATGCCCTTCAGTACTTAAAGTACTTAAACAGAGTATTAACAATGAATGTTTGAATTGAAAAATAGTTGGCAAAAAAGCAAAAAAGTCAATACTTATTCAACTGTTAGTTATTTTGTTAGTACTAGTTTGTTATTTTTGAGATATTTATAACATTTCCCAAATTGTGTTTTCTGGATAAGTACTTATTTGAATTTTGAATAGCCATTTGATGCTTTCAGCATTCAAGGAATGTCACAATTTATATCCTTGATTGCAAATTTGTGTGTGAGAATAGTGAAAGTGTTATACATAATTGGTTTAACTTTACTGACTTCATACAATAATTCATTTGGATGGTTATAGAGGTCTCATTTTTGTGATACTTTGTAAGATATATGTTTCTGTTCCTCTGACTCTGAGGTTGTTCTTGGCAGTTTTTCAACAGCTAGGTTATATCATCTGGTCATCCAGCAGGGGTTGGCAGATATTTTATATATTTTTGATGGAATTTTGATAATGATTCCTCTGGAGGTGCTAATTTATTTTTTAAGAATTTAGTTTAATTTTCAAGTTAAGTTTGTTGTCCATGTTTATTATTATGTTGATTCAAGAGAGTGGTTATTTATTCATTGTGATATGTGGGAGATTCAAGGATGGTTTGTGGTAGAAGATGATGAATTGGGATTTATTACAGCTTTTAGTCACCAGAAGATAATTTTGTTGATAAGAGTTTGTAACTTTTCTGTGAGTAACCAAGTACAGGGTAGTATTGATGTAAAACCTTTCTATAATTAATTTTTTTTGTTAAGGTCGTATATGAGGTAGCAGTAAAAAAGTGGGGATACTGGTGAACCTGGGGTAGGGGTTGGGGGTTGAAAGCACTAGTATATGAGAAAACCCTCATAATTGTTTCTGCTTCTTTTCTTTGACTTAAAAAAATGTATTGAGTAAACACAACTGGGAATGTTTTTACAATTTGATCAATCAACTATCTAAATATACATATGTCCATGGTGAATATGAGAAAACCCTCATAATTGTTTCTGCTTCTTTTCTTTGACTTAAAAAAATGTATTGAGTAAACACAACTGGGAATGTTTTTACAATTTGATCAATCAACTATCTAAATATACATATGTCCATGGTGAAGTTTGAAGTATACTGAACAAATATTTTATTATAATTGAAAGAGATTATGAGAGTAGGCAATTAAAAAAATGTCTCCATCTAGAGCAGAATGTTAAGGTTAGAGAGCAGCAAAAAGTAGTTAAGACCAGGTTCAGTAAATAGGGTGTATGGGGAATTAACTAAACCCCCAATCATTTCGAATTTGACATTGTAACCCCCCCCCTACCCATTTGTGAAGCATGGTCTTTATGGAACAGTACCTTGCAGAACCATTTTTCTGTTATAGATCACATTTACTTGCCTGTGTCCACTTCAATAAGTTCTTTTGAATGAATACATCACTGAAACCCTTCTTTTCGATAATTTTCCAGAATCATGCATAGGTTGAATCATAATTATTTTCGGATAATTCGAAATTCAAATTATGAAAAATAACAGTTGGAAAAACAAGTGTGATAGTTATTTTTGCTGTGTCCATTCATGCGTATTGAAACTATAACAAACATTTATACAGAACTATTTGGCTCAATACAATTATTTTTTCTTCTGAATTTGAGAAAGTGGTTGAAATGCTCATTGTAAGTTAAAATTGAAACTGAGGATGGGTTAAAAGAGAACAATATTCGGTTGTATTTCCTTGTATAAATAGGTCAACATTGACCTGAGATTTTTCGTCTTCAGCAGCCTGAAACGTTTGTCTCCTTACCTCAACAACAAGGAGGTAGTGTGGGGTTCTTTACCATTAAGAAATCATCTTAGCACAGCAGCCAAAGTAGATGGTTTTTTGTATATCAGTTTCAGTCTTAATATGGTCTAAAAATTAAACATTTCTCAACAAAATATAGAGAAAGAGAATGCGTTCTTGTTTTATCACCCACTCCATTTAATATTAATATCTCAATTCTTTGGGCCACAAAAAGGCTCATTTTAAACCAATTTACATTAATGTTTAGAAATTCCTGAATAAACGAATTATTAACGACGTATAGCGTACTAAAATTAGTTTTAAAAACGTTTGATGTCGGGGCGTGGCGCAGTGGTTAGAGCGCCCGACTCTGGGTCGAAAGGTCCGGAGTTCGAGCCCCAGTTGCGGCTGGGATTTTTTAATTTAATTTGACCGATTAAATTATTCAAATCTCGTGGCTGGACTGGGGTGAGTCCTGCACGATTCACTGTTGCGTTCCAATTAACAGTGCTGCTCCTAAGGTGACGCATGGAGTTAGTAACAGCCTACCAAGAGCACGTGGCTAATGACCATAGCAGTCGATGCCAAAACACCAAAAAAAAAGCTAACAGGGGGGTAGCAGGGATAAAATATGTCGTATACACGATTCTCAAAAATGTATTACTAACTGTGGGTTTTTTGTTAAATCTCAAGATAATAAATTATTCGAAAAATATTTTCCTACAAAATGTAAGGGTTTGATCAAAGAGTCCCCTCCTGCCAACATGAATCGATAACTAGGTCATCAGAAATGATTACTAACCAGCTGATTGTTTTACTGGTGCTTAGTTAATATTTATATAATTGAACAGCCAGGTTGTCCAACAAATTGCGAGGTACGTTATCCCGGGCCTACGCTCAAAAGTTGTAGTACAGATCCCTGAAGTAAAAATAATTACTATCACGCTGAATCTTCGTGAATAGCTTCGTTTCGATGAGACGCCCAACAATTTCCTATACGAAAATTCTTGATTGTGGTAGCTAACAGGGGTAGCAGGGATAAAAATGTATTGCTAACTATTTTTTTTTTGTTAAATCTGAAGATACTTATCTGAATTATTCGAAAAAATGTTTGTTCTACAAAATGTATGGTTTGATCAAAGAGTTTCCTCCTTCCAACATGTATTGATAACGAGGTCATCAAAAATGATTACAAACTAGCCGGTTGTTTTACTGTTGCTTAGTTAATATGTATATAATTGAATAGCCACATTGTCCTACAAATTGCTTGGTACCCCAATTGAATAAATAGAAATTCATGAAATTAAAAATCAATTTATCTTCTGCATTTTGCTATTATAGTTGAGTCCCACCGGTGCGCAAGCGCATAGCATTGTTACATATTTTCTTAATAAATTTGGAGTGTGATAAATATATTCAATTCAATAGTAAATTTTATCACGTGTTTCTAATTTACTCGATCTAGAGAATATGTTCGGAAATGATCGACTGTTCTCGGGAATACGTAAAGATAATATCCGTTACTATGCAACATTTACACTGAATTTTTTATCTTTTAAATTTATGTTCTCATAATGTTACTAAATATTACTTTAATATAGGATAATTATACAACGACCTCTTAGGAAGTTGTATTTCTACTGTTGATTCCAGACTGACATCAACTTTTTAATTTGAAGAGATAGACCCATATGATTACTTTGGAGAAAATGATCCCCGCCAAAAAAATACATTTATTGTCTGTCCGTCTGTCTGTCTGCCCTTCCTTCTGTGAACACTTCAAACCTTTACATTCTCGGAACCCGTAGAGATATCGCTTTGAAATTTGAATCATTTTAATAACGCGAAGACATTATTTTACAGTTTTATTTTTTTCGGTATCAGAAAATCTGGAAAAATTTCACGGGGTTTCCTGTTTTTTTTCCTACGTTTCTATCTCCAACGATACAGGTTCAGGAACTTCAATATGTATGAAATAAAATTATTATTCTTAAGTATTCTAGTCCAAAAATAAAAAAGTGCTACATTGCTGAATAGAGAATTGAAAACCCTTTTAAACGCGGGATCACACGCTACCCCTTTTCATTTAAATTTTTTATATGGGTAGCTATTAGCCCTAGGGGGTTGAAGAGGCAGGTGAATAATTTTCTTGAGAATGTGTAGTTTAATATATAAAAATTGACCTGTTTCAAGATTTTGCATTTTCATTAATAATTACTTAGAAAATGAACTTATTCATCACTGCATGCGTTTTTGTACAAGAACAGTCTATGAGATTCGTATTACACACCCCCCAGAATGGGATTCCATATCTCAAGAGAGATTCTACTAAAGAATGGTACACAACCTTGGAGGAAGAAAGACGAAGTTCATTCAATGTGACTCTTACCACATAACATGCATAAGACAGTTTTTTGTACAAAATTAAAACATGTTCATCGAATTTTCATCATCCATGACCACCTATTTAAGCCACCTTTGAATGACATGATATTAACTTTTGTCCTCTTCATAGCTAACTGATTTGAATCGCACCCGTTTTTTTCTACAAGTTCCTTGGTTTATATATCGATAATAAATTAAGATTTCAAGAGCATGAAGCATTTTGTTCTACAATGCTTTGTTTTTGGTTGAATTGATTTGATTTTCACCTCACTCATATTATTATCATCCTTGATAATTTCAACTATTATTGTTGATATGTTGAAAGTACACTACAGTGACAATAATAAAAATGCCACATTTGAATTATCATACTTTTTTTAAGTAATTGAAGATTTTTTTATGAAGTTTTGATTACAGATATGCGGGGGCCTCAGCTCAACGAATTTGGAAGAGTATTTACCTCGAAAACTGTTTCAGGCCGAAAAAATCGTTCAATTTCAATTCCTACATACAAAACGGCAAGTTGAATGAACTATGCCTTGAAGAAAGGGTATTCTATAGGGTAGTGTCGGGACTACATGCTAGCATCAATACGCACCTGTGTGCAAACTATCTGCTGTCAGATGGAAACAGCTTGAGCCTCGCTGATCCTGAAGGAAAATGGGGGCCAAACCTGATGGAGTTCCAAAAAAGGTTCTCGCCCGAAATGACCAACGGGGAGGGACCAAATTGGTTGAGAAATCTGTATTTTGTGTATCTTGTTGAACTAAGAGCTCTAGCTAAAGTGGCGCCTTATTTGGAAAGTGAAGAATACTATACTGGTGAGAACCTACTAAAATAATTTCTGCTTATTTATCGCACTGAGAATAAAATTTTGCAGTTTTTTTTTTCTCGAATTCTGTTTGGAATAGTCTATCAAAGTAGTTAGTTACAAGGTTTTTTCCATAATTCAACAAATTTTATCATATACCTAGTTACACAATAGTTATTTAAAACTTACAACGGTAGGAAATGAGATGGATTTTATCTTGATTATATACTCTAATAAATAATGTTGTAATCTTTTTCATGCAATCAATCAACAAGGGTGTATACAGTGCGACGCTAAATTATGGAACAAATTCATTATTTCTGAATATAAAGATATATCGGAAAAATCCTCGGAAAGGTCGATTTTCTTTTCCGATGGCCAAATTTTTGAACCTCACCCAAAATATATAGGGTTATCCGCAATTGAGTAAAAATGACTTTGGTGATATTTTTAAATTGGACACCCAGTATATTTTTCCATATTTGGTTAGGGATCGTCATTACGAATCCAGTGATACCAAGTTTGATGGGATTATGTCAAACGGCTGCGGAGATATGGCCAAAAAACTTCTCCATATACCCAATGAGTGCGACAGAGACTTTTAACCGAATCGTGTGGAGTCTCGCAGTCATACTCATTAGACATACGAGGAAGTTTTTTGTAATCTCGACTAGGTTTATTTTTTAAAGACTTCATTACCTCCCTTACTTCATTGTAAGTAACTTCAGTAAAAGAAAAATTCTTGAGATTCTAGTTTGAAGTTTATCTAACAGGTCTAAGCTCGAGCTTAGTATTCCCTGAATTATATTTCTTGCATTATTTATGAAGTAGTTATTGAAGGTATTAGGTGAAATTACTGGATATTTAATATTTTGTAATTTTTTCTATTTTTGTTTATGATGTTCCACTTGCATTTGAAGGGTCCAGTGGAAAAACGATGAGGTTCCACTTTGAGAGTTGAGAAAAACGAAATCTTATGATGGGAGTCTCATCGTTTTTCCATTGCACTGCCTACTTTCGACCGCAGTTCTTTATGGAATGTCATTGTTTGTCCCCTGTAAGGTTTGGTATGTTGATACTTCGTGCTATAAGCTAACAGATGCCGCTAAAATATCGATTTCGGAAAAAATGGAACCTCATCGCTTTTCCACTGGACCCTTCATTTATTTTGATTTTTTGCATTTTTTATACGGCATATTTTAGCATATTGTGAGACTGTTTTTTTGTAATTTTTTTTTCAGACATTCTACTTATTGTTACAATACAGTACTTTATCAACATAGTGATATTGATTTCAATTTTAGGTGACGACTCGGCAGATTGGGACACCCAAATGGCCATGAAAGACTTGCTCAAGGTGATCAAATCCTTTCCAGATCATTTTGATGAAACCACCATGTTCAGAAATAAGCAACAGGCTGAGAAACTCAAGTATGAATTTAAACAGCATTTCCGGAACATAACTAGGATTATGGATTGTGTCGGATGCGACAAGTGTCGGCTTTGGGGTAAATTACAGACCCAAGGATTGGGTACTGCACTCAAAATTCTTTTCAGTGGAAAATTCGATAAATTCGAGTATCATGAGTCGCTTGACTCTCATAACAAAAAAGAATTCCAACTACACAGGAATGAAATTATTTCACTGTTGAATGCGTTTGGTAGATTGTCAAATAGTGTTTATAAGTTGGATGACTTCAGGCAGATGTTGAGATAACATGAATATGTTAACCTTTTTTGTGTGATAGATTTTTTAGGAATATTGTACTTATATCATAAAAGATTCAATTTACCAGTGTTAGTTTTTAAATTATATTCATTATATTAATATACAATTACCGAAACTTAGGACTTGACCAATGATACCGATTTAAATTCATATGCAATCAGTACAAACCGAATATATAATAATAATTATTATTGGAATGTATTTATATTCAAATTGCGCTATTTTTAAACACAACTACATGTTACCTTGTTTTTAACTTTCACAGATAGATGTTTTATATACAATTGTTACAATAATATATTTTGGTGAATTTAAAAAACGTGAATAGATAAAATACACTCAGATGTTTTCTTTCCATTATCGTTTTTGAATTTTGATATTGCTTTTTCCAATTACCATTGAAATAACATGAAAAGTATTCAAGACAGAACCATTCTTTCAAAGCTTGTATTTCTGCGTTGAAAAAAAGAAAGGATGCAGAATGACATTCACAAGTACAAAAGACAGTTATAGAGATTTATAAGAATTTGTTTACAAATCTTTCACAATAAACCAATACAGTTGTGAACATTGAAAATTCTAGAGTTTATTCCTACAAACTAATTATTTCACTTGCAATGATTTCATTTCAGAAGAATTTTTGAGAGAGTAAAGAAAACTTAATGTGAAATATTCGTAAACATTATTTTTATGTATAGTTGAGATGTTTGTATATTAGACTTTCCTATTTCAATAAACTACTACTTTTAGAATAACTAGAAAATCACTATATATTTTTTTCATATATTTATTGACTGTTAAGTGTGTTGGATGTATATATTAATTAATTTAATTATAAACAATATATAGAGCACCGACCTATCCCATAAGTAAATCATAAAATTATTTTTCCGGCGACCTACTCGAAATACTATCATTTTGCACTGTAAACTACCACAGAAAATTACGTAATTCACACTATTGCGAAATGAAATATTAAATAAAGCACACTTTATTTATTTATCATATAACTGGGTTATTCTGTAAAAATTATGCAATAATGGGAGTCTCGCAAAATTTAATGTATTTGTTAATATTCTATGAGTAAAATCTCGCATTAATTTGTTTTTCAGGTCGGTTGTCGGAAAAGTATAGTGTAAAACTCGTGCGGAAACTGGATATTTCATACTCATGTGACAAGATGACAACACACACTCGTCTGAAATATCCTATTTTCCGCTCTAGTTGTACAATATACTATTGTGTTCATTCAAAATATTGATAAAATGTACTCAAATGTGGTTCTTTCATCATTCAGATATAATAAAGTGAAATATTTTGAATAGTTATAATCTTTTTTTCAACTGGTCACCACTTGAGGTCAGCGAGGTACAGTATAAGAACTACAAACAGGTGAAAAAGGGTATCTTGACACTTGAAATTTTGTAAATATACTGGATACTCAATGTTAAGATAAGCAAAGTTTCATCAAAGATTTCTAACAAAACTGCATGTATGTAATAGTGCTGTTGAAGATTATACCTTTTCATGGGTTTCTCCTTATTACACACGTAACCTACAATGACAAAATATACAGGAACACTTCAAAAAATTCTGCAATTACCCAAAACCCCAACTATACAATAAGCATGTAAAGGTTGGAACAAATTCGTTAAACGCTTGATATGGCCATTAGGGAAAATAAGCTCAGACACGTCGATTTTATTTTTCAGTTGTGCATTTTTTGGTCTACTCAGATTTTTGATGACGTCATCACTATTCGAGTTATGACGCCATTATAATTATTTTTAAATGGCATTATCTTATTTTGATAATACTTTCAAAAAGAACGCATTTTTCTGTGTATGGATGTCATCTTTTTTCTTATGTTACATAACCGATATTTCATTCATAGTAATGTAATGTTAGGTATGTTAACGTAAACTTTTGACTTAAGGTATCCCCACAAAAAAAATCGAGTGGGGTTAGATTAGGAGATGTAGCTGGACATTCTAAAAATCCTTGTCTGCGATCGAAATCATCTTCATTAAGTTCATGAACTACTTTCACTCTATATGGGTGCCACTTATTCTTTTTTAGTCATTTCAAAACAGACGTTTCACACATTGATTGCTCCAATGCAACTTGATGAGTAGGTTTATGGGGATTTTCTTGCAATGATAATAATACATCTAATTGTTGATCTTCCCTAACACCTGGACGACCTTTCGTATAATTATCACTGACATTGTCAAAATTTCTGAATTCTGCTTCGACTTTGCTCACCGTTGAACGTGTAATAGATCTATCGGGATATTTATTGTTAAATAAGTCATAAACCTCAGCTTGCGTACGGGTCTTATAGGTCTCATAGGTTGGTTGGTTAAAGGCTGACGAGCGAGATGACGGGTTTACCTTGAGGTTTCCCTAAACACTGAGACCAGCTGGGGTCTATTGTATGGTTCTGTCGTCAGTATGGTTCCTAGTTAAATAGGCCTGTGTTTTTCACCAGGTTCAGTAGTCTATTTACTAGGTGTTTCGGATTCATGCCTGTTTCTAGGTTGATCTGTCCGAATATTCTGTTGTGCTTGTTGAGCAGCGCGTCGCATTCGAAGATGATGTGAGAGGCTGTTTCCTCCTCGTCACCACAGAGTCTGCAGTCCACGGTTTCTCTATTTATTCCCATGGTGTGTAGGTGTTTCCTAAGGCCGCAGTGTCCGGTTAGTAAGCCGGTGATCGTGCGTATCTTAGATCTGTTGAGGTTGAGTGTGTCAGCCGTCAGTGTTTGGCTCAGGTGCCTCACCATTGCTGTGCTGTGTTGATGCCCTTCGATTTGGTCCCAATACGTTTGGTGTTTTGATTTCTTCCACTCATTGATAAGGTTTCCGCATCGGGTGTTTCTAATTCCAAACGCTGATTCTGGACCTGTGAATGGTGAATCAGATGCTTTCTTTGCAAGTTGGTATGCTTTTTATTGCCTTCAATTCCCCTATGCCCGGGCACACACACAAGTGTAACCTTGTTGCGTTTTGACAGTTCATTGAGGCTCTGAAGATGGTCCCAGACTTGCTTTGACTTTATCTGTATTGAGTCCTTGTGGCATGTGTCTCTGCTTGGAACACTGTGGTGTTGTTGCCAAGGACTATTACGTTCCTTTTTGGCCAAACCCCGTATATTCCTGCTCCTGTTCCATCATCTGTGTACCAGATAATGTTTCCAGATAATAGTGATTGTACTCCCGAGTCCCATTCGTTCCACTTGAGCTACGTTTTGAATGGTTTTTCGTACGAGTATTGTGGTAGCATGTAGTCTGATAGCATTTCCAGGTTAGTTTGCCCTCAGTCCTTCTCTTTTGCACCATTCCTCTACGGTCCTCAGTGCATTTTGCATTAGCTCAGAGGTTATTTGAGCAAACTTTCCATGTACGAGGACTTCTATGTCGTCCGCATAACCCTGAATGTTTAAAGATTCCAGAAGTTCGTCTACTACCATGTCCCACAGTAGGGGGGATAGTATCCGTCCCTGTGGGGTTCCTCTCGCAATTTCCAGCTTCGCGGAGTCTTCAAACATGTTGGTATGGGCCTGTCGATTTTGGAGCATTGACTTTATCCACCTGCAGGTGGTTTCGTCAACGCTTCTCCTCCTGGCCGCTTCTGGCTCGCTTCTCCATAAGATAACATCACTATCATTAAAATCTATATGCGTTGCTTTTCGCTTAAACAGGCCATGATGTCGATAACTTATTTATACCACAATTATTTTATGGCTAACTATTATTGTTAAGTCAAATTTTAAAAACATTTTTACAGTTAGTGTCACGTTGCATTGGAGCAATCAATGTGTCAAACCTCTGTTTTCAAATGACTAAAATAGAATAAGTGGCACCCATATAAAGTGAAAGTAATTCATGAACTTGATGAAGATGATTTCAATCGCAGACGAGGATTTTAAGAGTGGCCAGCTAGATCTCCTGTTGTAACCCCACCAGATTTTTGTTGTGGGGATATCTTAAGTCAAAAGTTTACGTAACAGACCTAATATTACATTATTATGAATAAAATGTCTTTTATTTCTCGAATACACGGTTATGTAACATAAGAGAAAATATGACATCCATACACAGAAAAATGCTTTCTTTTTGAAGGTATTATCAAAATAGGGTTTTGCTATTTGAAAAAATGATAATGACGTCATAACTCGAACAGTAATGACGCCATCAAAAATATAAGTATGCCAAAAAATGCGCAACTGAAAAAGAAAATTGACGTCTGAGCTTTTTTTCCCATGACCATATCAAGATTTTAACGAATTTGTTCCAACCTTTACGTACTCACTGTATACTGATAAAATTACGACACTATTGTGTTTTTGTCCTCCAATTGTACCTAGCGTTCGTGGGTTCAATTTCTGCCAACAGAAACGAATATTTTCTCGAAAAAAGTTCGATAAAAATTACCAAAAACAAAGTTTAACCCCCTGTATACCCGCCAGTTTTGATTCTAGAAACTTGTGTCATTTGAATTTTTTGATGCACATATTGTGGACTATTCCATCATAAAAATTCAAATCAATACGATGAAAATAAATTTCCGGATTTTTTGAAAAATCGTCAAAATATCAAACTTTGACCCGCTATAGAATCCAAACGCCGGCTTCAGAGAGTTGGCGCAATGGTAACTTTTGTTCAGGATGGCATGAGCTACATCATATTGGAATTTCAGCGATTTTCACCGAAACCGGTTTTGTAGTGCGGGGTCCTTCACAAGAGTGACGTGACGAAAGCGAAGCGACGCGACTAGCGACGAGACAAGAAACGTAGGCACATTGGCCGTGCTGGTCGTGATGGTAGAGCGTACGCCTCTTAATCACAGGGTCGCGGGTTCGATTCCCAGCATAGTCACAAGTCTCGGACATGGCATCACACGTTAAAAGGTAAGGGCTAAGACTTTTCTAGCTCGCACAAGTCCATTCAGGACTTCTGATAGTTGCGCGTAGAGGTGCAGCCGGTTGACGAAAATAACACTTTTAACAAAAAAATTAAATAAAATAGTACGCAAATAAAAAAAAGGTTGGAACACTATCTATTATTCCCTATTTTTGACATCAAAAGACATTAAGAGTTTTCGAGTATGAGCGAATTGATATAAACGTGCAGATGAATTAATGGGACATTTTTCGATAATTTCTCAAAGTCGTGACAATAGCAAATTTGACAAATTCATTATCGATTCTGTAGTTATTGAAATTAACTTTTATACAAAATTCTCCCTAAATACACCGCTCGTGTCAAATAATTTTGAAGCACTCGTGGTGTTATCCCCGAATATTTTCGTTTGATTTACATTCTTCAACAACTATCAGCCTCTTCCCTAGCTCACACAAGTCTCTCGAAGACTTCTGAGGGTTGCGCGTAGGGGTTCAATCGGTTGACGGAAATAACAATTTAACAACAATAATTCGTCCAATGCATACCGATTTCGGTGACCCTGCACTCATTCAAAAGAAGCTGCCCTCTAACCAAAAGGAGACAGAACAGTACGGTCCAATTCTGGACCAAAGTTCAGGAAACCCTGAGAAAAAGTACAAAACTCTCTTTAATAAGGCCTACAGAACAAAGCACTGGGGCGATACAATGAAACCCTCTCTTTGTACAAAGAAAAGGAATGCGTGATAGATTTTCGGATCATTCGCCAAATCATTGAAATAATCTCTAGAGATACTCCTTGATACTCCCTTTCCTGGCTCTAGGGGAACAAATGACCCAGTCGCACCGCCAGTTGAGGCTGAGCCCACAAGGGAAACCTGGGACATAGCGGAAAAGGTCATCCATCACATACAGCAAGGTAGCTAGAGCAACCACCTTAAGTCCATTCAAATCAGCAGGGCCAGACGAAATTCAATCTATACTACTACAACGAGGAGCAAACCCACATATTCCATACCTAGTCGGACTGTTCAGGGGCAGCCTGACCCAACACCTGGCGAAGGTCCAAGATGGTCTTCATACCGAAGCTGAAAACGATGGAAAAAACTAGTTGATGGAAATATCCTAGATAATGATATAGAGTATCCAATTTTCACGGAGTATGAACACGCCTATCAACCTGAAAAATGTTGTCAGATGGCACTCCACAGCCTAGTCGGCAGGTATTGAGAAATTTCTCTCAAATAATACTCTCGCCTCTTCCCTATTGTAGGGGAACCAATTTCCGAAATGAGGACAGAATACATGGCAACGCAATACTCTTTGAGGTTACCGTATCCATCTCCGTGCAATAAAAGATATAGAGGTGCCATTTCTATATGCACAACACACGTTGTTATGAAAGCTGCATATCACTATCCTTTGTGATAGTTTGTTGGTAAGGGGTAACCTCCGAATTCGGAGGGGGAGATTTGTTATTGTATTGATATTCGGATGTAAGCTTAGAACCAGTGGCGGCGTGCTGATAATTGTTTTTCATGTACTATTTTTATCTAAAGACGACCACATGCCTGGTTGGAAAGCACGTGTGTTGTCAAGATGTCCACCAAAAATAATTTATTGTGCGAAGAAATAGATGATTGCTGACATCGCATAGAATAAGGTCATAAATACTGAAAAAATTAATGAAAGTGCTGAAGTAAAAAAGTCAAAATATTCAAATTGTTGAATCACATCAGTAAAAGCCTTTTCCTTATTTAGATTATTGGTATCCTGAGGCAGATAATTAAAAAGCTTTTTAGATTTGTCAAAAAGTAATGTCTTGACTTGTGATTAAAATTTAGGATTGCATTCTTCTATCCTTTGCTGAGGTAGTCTAATTTTTTTGTATCTGACGGATTATAGTTCTCGTTGCTTCTTTTAAACACTTTCTTCTGGTATGATCTGTATCCATATCATCGATTTCACAATCACGAATTCCTCTAAAATAGCATACATTTCAAACACACACACACACACATAACTGCAAAGTTATTATATTGTTATAGTTGCATAACAGTGAAGTAAATTCCATGACCAACAAATTCAAACTAAAAAAATATCACTGAACTATGTATCAAGTACTCGAAAGACATCACAACAGGACTCCACAATCTTTATGAATAACTAGGCACAATGTTATCAATAGAATAGCCCGGAAAACATATATATATATATATATATATATATATATATATATATATATATATATATATATATATATATATATATATATATATATATATATATATATATATATATATATATATATATATATATAAATAAGGATGGATTTAGCGAGGGGCAATATATGAAAATATAAGTAAAAAAGTTATTGGGTATAACCCTCAAAATGTTGTGCAACCGTAGACACGTGTTTCGAGCTTAAGCTCTCTTCAGTACGGTAAAATCAAGTGCGAAGATGTACAACACTTGGATGTAAAAATAGAAACAAAGGAAGTCAACAACAGGAAGCCAACCACACATTTGTGGCATCGGTTAGAAGACCTTGTACTCACAAGGCAACAACTAACGTCGCCACGGAGGTAGCTATAGCTACCAGCGTGACAATCCTACCCAGGAAGATACAAATAAGGATGGATTTAGCGAGGGGCAATATATGAAAATATAAGTAAAAAAGTTATTGGGTATAACCCTCAAAATGTTGTGCAACCGTAGACACGTGTTTCGAGCTTATTAGGAATTCTCGGGTAAGCGGTCTGTTAACCAATAAAACTCATTTGCTTTAAATCTTCAAGGGTGTTAATTAAGTACGTTGACAAACTTCGGGAGGTGATTCTTTGAAGGTTTTCAGGACGAAATGTTCATAGAGTTAACTTCGACATTTTCTACAATAATCAGTTCAAATTAGGCAAGTACAATCCATTCAATAGTACGCACGATACAAAATAATGCATTTCTCAAATAATTCACAGGGTCCTCCTTTTTTCAGAGTCAAGCTTTGTTCAACCCTTCAGAATTTTTTTTCCGCCGCCACTGACATATGAGAAAGGAATAATGAATGTTGTTTCATTTAACATCTTTTTGCTCTCTTGATGTTTTTCATTTACTTGTACGGTTCAGGAGTTACAATGAAAATATTAACGCAAACATTTTCCAGTAAAGCATAACATAAAGAAATTTGAGAAGCAAATAGTCTAACAAACTTGAAGGGTGATTCTTTGAAAGGTTTCAAGATGAAAAGTCCATATAAACATGTCCCAAGCGGCTTGGTTTTCGAAGTACAGGGTGATCAAAATAAATTTTTTAGGAGTTTTTGGAGTTTACTTCGAAATTTTCGACAATAATCGATCCAAATTAGTTCAAATTGGACAAGTACAATCCGTTCAATAGTGCGCATGATATAAAATAATTCATTTCTCGAAGTGTCATTGCCACTCTCCAAAGATTAGCGCGTGACGCAATACGTCATTTTGTTCTCATTACACAAATAGCTATTTTCTGCTCGTGTAGAGAAAATGTAATGTTATGGAGCTCCCATACATTTTTTACCATAACTCAAGTTGAATATGTATTGCACAAAGTTAATTATGGCAAAATAGTTTTGGACATTTTCAATAGTGAATAACTTTATTATCAAATACTAGAGCAAAGTAACATAAATTCCCTAGGAATAAAATTAAGTTCAGAAAAGGACTATTATTGAAATTGATGTCAGAGCAGCTGCTGGAAATGGCCACCGCCAACTTCAATGCATGCGTTTATGCGCCTAACCATAGACTGGCGGACACGCTCAAAAATACCAGGAGAGTTTCTTATAATTCCGCATGACTCCTGTATGCGATTCCTCAGGTCTTCTTCACTTTGAACTGGAGTTCGGTACACTAATGATTTAAGGTGCCCCCAGAGGAAAAAATCAAGTGGATTCATATCGGGTGACCTTGGTGGCCAAAGTTGTGGCCCACCACGCCCAATCCAGCGATCAGAATAATTCTCTTCTAAATATTGGCGTGCAACCAATCTGAAGTGTACTGGAGCACCATCATGCATAAACCAAATTCCAATTCTTTCCCTCAGTGGGATCTCTTCTAGGAGTCCAGGTAAGATGAATTCAAGAAAATGTCGATAATGGTCACCATTGAGTCTATGAGGCAGAAAATGTGGACCGATAAGGAAATTCCCTACAATTCCAACCCAAACATTCACAGAAAACGTCTCTTGAAAATGGTTTTCAATCACGGCGTGTGGGTTTTCATCAGCCCACATATGATTGTTGTGAAAATTAATAATGGCTTTACGGGAAAAGCATGCCTCATCGGTGAATAACACTTGAGATAAAAACCATGGATTTTCCAACAATTTATTTCGAATCCAAGTGCAAAAAGTTAATGTCTTTGGAAAATCCCTTGGCAGAAGAGCTTGAACACGCTGTATGTGATAGGGATAAAGCTGTTGCTCTTTTAAAATTTGCCATACCAATACATGGGTTACGTTAAACTGTGCCGCAATTTGTCTTGTATTGGTGTCTGGATGCTGCTCAATTTCGTTAAGTACAGCTTCTTCTATATGAACTGTTCTAACTCTCCTCGGTCTTCCTATAAGAACAACAGACCTCTTGAATGTACCCGTTTCACGAAGACGGGAGTGAATATTGATGAACATTTGTGTGCTGGGAATATGGCGTTGTGGAAATCTTTCTAGATACATTCGTCTGGCGGCACGAGCGTTACCATCAGCCATTCCATACATTAAGTGCATGTCTGCCATTTCTGAATTTGTATATTCAACCATTTTATCCAAAGGAATATTGAATGAATCTGCTTTATAGCTTGCACTAATGAAGAATTAACAATGAGACAGTTTCTCAACTTTCGATAACTGTCAAGTTGTTGATATTTAAATAAATGAATTAATATCAAAGCCCACTTTGCTATTTTTATGAATTCAAATTGATTACAAAATTTCTGCGTTACTGCAGAAGAAAAAACAAACCGAAATTTCTGATAAAATAATGTACTCCGTACGGAAACAAAAATTTGTTTGATTTAGTTTTTCGGAGTTATGACCAGAGATTCATAAATGAAAATCAAATGTGTAAAGATCTGCGACTATTAGATAAACCCTATTAACTATCTTCCATTACAGGATTACCTTTCGGAAGTTTTTTATGTTGAAAAGGAAACGTTCTATTGAAAACTAAAAAATATATTTTTTTTAAAATAACAAAAAATTTGTATGAGTTCTCTATCAAGACTGATGGGTAAAAACATTTTTAATCAAATATCTCAATGAAAATGCACATATATACCATCAGAATCTTCAGGTTGCAAGTTAAGGTTTTCCCAATATCTGTCAGATCTAGTTTAATATCCAGCGTACCGCAGTGACGGGGAGATAGTAGTTTTCTGTTAGATATCACAAAAAGAAATCACATCTTTACAATAACAAGCTTTTATTTAGCTTCACTTGTAACTAACTAACAAACAATTTAATAAAAGTTGAATTTGACCCACTTCTAATACTCCGATTAATTTGAAATTTGGCAGGTTTCCGTAATTCCGGTGACAATGCATTAAAAAAATGTTTGTTAAAAAACAAAATGGCGGCTCCAATATGGCGGACGAGTTTTGTGATTATGATCCGATTCTGTTCAAAATTGGTATGTGATGGTTTTTGGGTTGGAGATTTTCAGTTTCACATAAAAAATAAACTAAAATGTTAAAAATGAGAATTATAAAAAGAAAACATTTTAAAGTTTTTATACAATACACTGAAAAGGAAAAAATAATTCATTTCATTGTTTGATCTAGGTAATCTTGTACAGAAAGATTTTGATACTCACAGAATAACCTACAAAAAATGAAACAAATTATATTTTCATTTTCAGTGCATTTGTATAAAAGCTTGTCTTTATATTTTTTATTGTATAATTTTTATTCATCGTAGATTTTTCTAATTCTGAAAAAATATTTCCATCAATTTACAATAATTGAAAATGTTTAATTTTCAAATTTTCTAATGTTATGCCACACTGGAAAATGTTTAAATTAATATTTTCATTATAGCCCCTGAACCGTACAAGTAAATGAAAAAATGCAAGATATCAAAAAGATGTTAAATGAAACAACATTGATTATTCCTTTCTCATAATATGTCAGTGGCGGTGGAAAAAAAAATTCTGAAGGGTTGAACAAAGCTTGACTCTGAAAAAAGGAGGACCCTGTGAATTATTTAAGAAATGCATTATTTTGTATCGTGCGCCCTATTGAATGGATGGTACTTGCCTAATTTGAACTGATTATTGTCGAAAATGTCGAAGTTAACTCTAAAAAATCTTGAAAAAAATGTATTTTTATCGCCCTGTATCTCGAAAACCAAGCCGTTTGAGACATATGTTTATATGAACTTTTCGTCCTGAAAACCTTCAAAGAATCACCTCCCGAAGTTTGTCAACGTACTTAATTAACACCCTGTATATATATATATATATATATATATATATATATATATATATATATATATATATATATATATATATATATATATATATATATATATATGACTTGCACTTCTCTATGAGGTTATAAATCCTATACAGTAACCAGCAATTTTTTCATACAGATAGGAAAGCCTATACCTGTTTGGAATTCCTCAGAAAATGTGATTCTTCAGAAAAAATTCCTGCAATTTCCCAAACTCAAAAATCAGTATACAAACTGTGCTTATTTCCATTTGTCTAAGAGGTACAAGAAAAATAAAAATTAGAAGTACAATACACAAATAATATATTGTGTATCTAGTAGTAAAAGCAATACATTCCCGGACGACAATGTAAATTGTTGGCCGAGGCGTCAAGCCGAGGCCAACAAGCATTGAAGTCTGGGAATGTGCTTTTACTACGAGGTACACATACTATTTTTTCTGAAATCGCAATCAGCATTATCAAAAACTAAGGAATTCTACATATTATATGCGTGAATTCAATAACTGTCTAAAATGTAAACAAGCCGGCAAAAATATTCCCGTATCGTTTTCGATACGGGAATATTTTTCCCGTACCGTTTAGGTCCGAAAACGGTCCGGGAAAGTTCGTTGCTTAGCAACGGACTAAAATACTAGATTAGCGTATTTTGAGGCCTGAAGTTGCTCCGAGAAAGTGGGCATTCTTGAACGATTTCAGAAATAAGTCTTTGAAGAAGTGATTCATGTATGTATTCAAGGGAAAGTTCTATATAGGGAATCATAGCCTTCTATGATAAAGTAAGTTACAAGAGAAATCTCCTGGAATTGGGAGTATGAGCTCTCTCAAAAGATTGGAAATGATAATCAACTCATTGATAAGTTTTTAAACTTGCGATGATTTACAGTATTCCATTTACAATAAAGAAGTTTGTGTCCACGTCCGGTTTAACCGGAAGCTCTACGCCACTGAAAATATTCCAGATCTATTTTTCATGTTGATATATGTGATATTCCATGATTACAAAATTTAGTTCAATTGGGAACATCGATTACTTACGTGATAATCCCTGTGATAATCCCTATGATAATCCAGTACCCATCAGATTGAATCTATAGTAGCTTATGATTTGAATTTGGTTATGAATAGTTGAGTTTGCTTACCTACTTACATACTTTTTAGTGTGCCTACACTGCAACAAGTTTTTCCTAATTATTGATAGGTAATCCTTTTTAAAGTTGACCTACATAGTTACAAAGTTTTTTTTACAGCTATTTCAATAAATGGTGTATTTTTGCCTCAAAATCGGAATAAAAATGAGCAGATTCATTGAAAGTCAACTCATTCAATACCACTAAAAAGGTCGATATGGAATGGCAATCAAATATGGGTTATGCCATGATTATCTTGCTGCGACGCCCATGGTTTGATTTGAGAAGGCGATGAATAAGTCGTAAATGGACGTAAACAAACATGATCGCCAAGTTAAGAGTGAATATAATACGGAATTCCAACCCGATCAATCAGTACATACGGAAATATCCGACAATGCCCTTTTTTAACATGACTCGGGCATTGATGTTTGTAAACAACGTCGGGTATGTTGCTTTCAAGAAAGAGATAGAAAAGCCCTCTCTATATCTTTCATTGTTCGGAGGTATCCATTCGAGGAGAATAGTAAGAAGGAATGCCAGAATATATTCTCTGACCTGGTTTACATGAGTCAAGTACTAACGAAAGAATTGGAGTAAACTGTAAAAGTCCCAGAGAGAGCCTAGGACAAAACAGTACCGTATTCCAGGCCGAAATGCAGGCGATGCAACAACGTATGAGCAAAAAATGCAAGAAAGCGCCCTAAAAGCTCTGATATGTCAAAAGATGACGTCTAGTATTTTCCACTTTTTTCGACCTCGCAAAGCAGGGGCGGACCCAGCACGTTCCTGAGGGGGGTGGCCAATTAGTTTCAAAGGGTGTGGGGTAATTAGCTACAGCTGAAGTTTGAAGTGACCAAAAAGAGCTGAGACATAAAACTCGTAGAGAAAGACGTGTCAATGTTGCTCCCCCCTTGGATCCGCCAGTACGCAAAGAATACTATAGTAACTCAAATACCTACACATTAGCGGTCTCCCTACCATCAGTTTAATATCATTTCGGTTCAAAATTTATTATTTGGACAAGATTATCGAAGTTTGTTGGAAATGGTTGTTTGTGCAAGTTTTTACATGTATATGTATTTTCAACTTAGTTATTTCAAATAGAACACCCTGTATTTTATTATAGTAAGTTGAGGCAAGTGCGTTTTTGGGGTAAGTGCGTCCACAATTCATTGTTCATTCTGTGTTTGATTGAATTACTCTGAACAGCAATAATAAAACACTACTGACACTCATTCATTGTTAGAAGTTGATACTGTTTGGGTTCATAGCTCGAAGTGAGTGAGATAAATTATCTCTGTGAAAACCAGTTGAAAGCATTCACTTATTGTGGATTCATGCAGCAGTCTTAAGTTTTAAGTCATAAGAAAGAATATTCGTCAATGATTGGTTGAACCGTTTATTCCAACCAATCATTGACGAATATTCTTCCTTATGACTTAAAACTTATTACTGCTGCATAAATCCACCATTAGGGCTGTTCGCTGTTGCCCCAGTCGATTGATAGTACGAACTATACCGTTTTAACACAGGTGAACGCACTTGCCCCAATACTTGAGTCAAGTGCGGACACTCGCTTCAAAAAATAAAATATTACAAAGTATTGAATCTGAGAATGAGTAAATTTTCCCTATGAAATGATGGAATATACCCAATATGCCGTAAAGAAATAATAGCTTCAAGAAGCAAATTTTTATTATTTTTTTCAAATGACCTAATATGAACTAGCATAATTTTGTGTCTCACTTGCCCCAACTTACCTTATATATTTTTTAATTTTCCAGCAGATTTTAGACCCAATATGTGTAAATGCCTATACCCAAATTTGTTAGTTTTCAAGATATTATTTTTTTTCCTAAAAATTTTGACACTTACAGCATTACTCCAAAAAATCATAACTCATAGACAGTAACAGTTGCAAATGTGAAATTTCACATAATCACACCCGAAGCACCCAATCATGAACAGGTCTATCGAATTTTAGAAAATAATTTACAGGTTGGTCAAAATTTTCACCTAAAACATGACATCGAGAAAACTGATGAGACACGCTTTTTTCAAATAGAAACCATACACTATTCTACTATTTTTGAATACTATTCTGAAAAAAAGATATCAAATTCATGAAGAATGTCTTATACCTCAAATACAGCCCTGGCAAGATATATTCGAATTTGGAAAATATTTCAAATGTAAATCATTCGTAGCAGTACCAAACGAAGAAAGATTTGAAAACAAATGAAGTTACAATAAATATGTCAGAATTTGATGGGATGTAATTGACGTGTATTTCCTAATTCTCTATTTGTGTGCAAAATGTCTCTTTTGGGGTATTCCAATGAAGATTTCCTGAATTTAATAATTATTTATGGCGAATGCAATAAGATAATGGGCAGAACTTGTCGTGTTTTCGCAATAAACAAAGATATAATTCACCTGCCTGGTAGTATTTTATTTCAATCCATTCATTTTAATTTTGAGTTACCTTTTAACAACGACAGTGGAATTGCCAGAGTTAATATTAGTTCATTTGATTTCAAAGCTGTCTTGGTTTGGTATTGCTTCGAATCATTTACATTTCAAATATTTCCCAAATTCGGATACCTATATCTTGCAAAGGGTGTATTTTAGGTATAGGGTATTCTTCATGAATTTGATATCTCTTTTTCCGTAGTATCCAAAAATAATAGAATACTGTATGGTTTCCATTTAAAAAAATCGTGTTTCATCACCACCCTGTAAATAATTTTTGAAAATTCAATAAACCTGTTCATGACTTGATGCTTCAGGTGTGATTCTGTGAAATTTCCCATTTCCAACTGTTACCGTCTATGAGTTATGATTTTTTCGGGGTAGGGCTGTAACTGTCATCAGAAAAAAAATAACATCTCGAAAACTAACAAATTTGGGTTTAGGCATTATTGTTACACAAAGCGGGGCTAAAATCTGCTGGGAAATTCAAAAATATAATGAAATTCAGGATGTTCCATTTGAAATAGTAGAAGTGGCCTTCTACTTCCGGTACAACGGAAAGAGACCGAAATTGGAAAATATTTCAGTTGATAAGGCCATATTGTAAAAACCACTACCATAAAATTTCAAGTTTTTATTTTGATGGGTTGTCGATATATTCCTAACGAACGCTCGTGAAAGACTCTGTATATACCTTCTTATCATCTGCATACACGAAACAAGAATAAAACACTTCTAACGCACAATTCTTTCACGAAAAAAAGTAGGTCTAGGTAGGTACAGCCATTCGAACAAGAAATTATTTTTAAAACCAATTAAAATAGCAAAAACCGTGTGTGGTAAACACGTGCTGCCATGGATATTTCAGTATAAATTACTGTTATCGCCTTATGTTTGTTTGTCGACATAAAAAACTAAGAAAGTGAGTAGGTATGTTTACAAAACCAACCAAACTATTGAATACTTTATAGAGTGAACCACATTAATCAGTAGGAGGGCTTCGGAAAGTTGAGGTAGTATCTAAACGTTCAAGCTTCATATCTAAAAATAACTTCCATGTTCAGATTAAACAAACATACAAACAACTTAAAAAAATATATAAAGAAATAAAAATTCTATACACCGGGATGACAATTTCAAAAGATAATGAACTGTAGGGGTATTACCAACAATAAAACTCACAATAATTTTTATTTTCCAAAGAAAATAATCTTTCAGTGTTTTGGAATTTCTTCCTAACGTTTCGCTAGCGCGAGTGGCTAGCTTCCTCAGAGGCGTATACATCATGAATAATCTCAGGGCTGCTATTTTCTAACTCATGCGAGTGACTTTCGCATACGGAATTATGGTATTTCCGTATGAAATGACATAAACCGTATTTTGAAGCAATCGAAAAATATTCGTAGACGAATTCATTTTGCGGAAATACATCGCATGGTCAAAGGGGTGCGAATTGGTGAATTCGCATACTGAATGTTTGATTCGTAACAGAAACAAAGATAGTAAAAGTAGACATGTTTAATAATATGAATAATTTAGCGGGTTTAGCAGCGTTGGAAGAGGCCGAAATTTTAGAAAATAGGCCGAGGAGAATACGAATCCAACAATTAGGAAATCCTTTTGAGGAATTTAGCGATATTGAATTTTTTAGGCACTATCGGTTGACAAAGCAGTTGACGCAGGACCTAATTCATTCAGTGGAGCCTTTCATAGATGCCCCTACAAAATCATATGGGTTGTCTGTTGCTATAAAAGGTAATTTACATTGTTAAATATATTAAGAATATAGAATCTAAATAAAATTTTAGGTTTTAGTCGCTACATGCAGCAACCAACTTGATATTGGCCAAAACTTAAGCCATTGTGTAAGCCAAGCTTCTGTCAGCAAATGCGTTTGGGAAATAACGGATTTGTTGAATAATCCTGACTTATTTAGCGAGTACATTAAATTACCAAGAACGAATTAAGAGAGTGTCGCAATAAGTAAGTTTATACTAAGTTTATAATTTTTATTAAATAATTATTAAGATTTGTTTAGGTTTTATAGAAAAACTGGGTTTCCAGGTGTTGTGGGATGCGTTGATTGCACACGCATATTGCAATCTATCCCCCTTGTATACAAAATGAAGTACATTATGTGAATAGAAAAGGTATTACACAATCTACTTTAATTTTGTGCTACATAAAAGTTGTTTTTTAGGTTTGTGATTCCGATTGTAAAATTACTAATGTGTGTGCAAGATATCCTGGCAGCAGTCATGATTCATTTATATGGAACAATAGCAATGCTTTAACCTACATACAGAATTTGTATGAAATTGGAAATATATCAGTTTATTTTTTGGGTAATTTACTGTTTTTTATATTTTACTGACCCAGTTTTAATTAAACCTATCAAATAAACAACAAGATTTCGTTGGTAGAGTTGTGGTAGAACTGCGTTTATACAGCGTTGCCGGCCTAACTCATACGAATATAGTTGTACGAGACGAATTGCTTTTCGCATGGCATCGAAAATACCGAAAATTAGTGTCATGCGAAAAATTTCCGTATACGAGCATTCGCATACGAACAGTTTCGCATGAGTTAGAAAATAGCAGCCCGATGACTGGAGATTCCGTCTGCGAAGATTGTATTTATTCTGATTTAGGTAGTCCTGTTTGTTAATTATCGTATCTGGATTCGGTTCATTTTCATTAACCCTACTTGACCCCTTTCTACCTGTCGGCTTAATGTTGTTGATATCCTTTGTTCTTTCAGAATTACTTATTCTCGTATCTGGGTTAAGCATATTTTTGATAACATTAATTGACACGTTTTTGCCTGCTGCCTCAATGTCGTAGTTTTCTTTTGTTACTCTGGAATTTCTAAGAATGGGATTCCATATTCGATTGAGGTTAACAGCTTCTTCTTTTCTGTTGAAATTATCCGTGTGTTTGTGGATCTCTATTGTCTCCCGTACAAGTCGGCTATGGTATCCCTGGTTGGGGGCAAGAAGTTTTACGTCCTCAAACAGAATCTTGTGGTTTCCTTACTGAGCGCGTGTTCTGCCACTGCTGACTTGTCCGTTTGGCCTAATCTGCAGTTCCTCTAATGTTCCTTCAGCCTTGTTCCCATCGATCTTTTTTGGTTCCGATGTATACCTTTCCGCAAGTGCGTCCTTTTGTCTTTTGCCGAACTAAGGCTTTGTTGTATTTTCTTGGTGGGTTTGAAGACCGTTTTTATGTTGTGTTGTCCCAAGAGTTTTCCAATTCTGTCTGTGACCTTAGGAATATATGGAAGATACGCACGTGCAACTATTTGAGCCTCCTCCCTACTTTGTCTCGTGGAAGTCCTCGGTTTTATGGCCCTGTTGATTCCGGGTACACTATATCCGTTCGATCTCAAGGTTGTTTGGAGATGTTCTAGTTCATTCTGTAGATGCTCAGGTTCACATATTCTCCGAGCACATTCTGCTAGTCTTGAGATAATTCCTCGCTTCTGACTAGGATGGTGGTTTGATAGAGCATGCGGATACCTATCCGTGTGCGTAGGTTTTCGGAATACTTTGTGTGTCAGTCTTGCCAGATGTTCTAGGAAACGGTTCAGTGTGTCACTTTCATGTCTCCAAATTACGAAGGTGTCATCCACGTAACGTAGCCGCATGGTCGGTTTTAACTCAAAAGCATCAATTGCTTTCTCTTCAAAATGTTCCATAAAGAAGTTGGCTATCACTGGGCTGAGTGGACTTCCCATCGCCACGCCATCTACTTGCTCATAGAAGTTTCCATTCCATTGGAAGTAACTTCCCGTGAGACATGCCTTAAAGAGTCCGACAATGTCATTCGGAAACATGTTAGTAAGCTCCCTCAGAGTCTTCAAGTGGGACGTTGGTGAACAAGGACACCACATCGCAGCTGACCAGGATATCGCTTGGCTCCAACGTTATGCCTTTAATTTTCCCAACGAAGTCTGTTGAGTCCTTGACGTAGGACTTCGTTTTTCCCACATGAGGCTGGAGAAGCGAGGCTAAATGTTTCTCCAGGTGATACGTTGGCGAGCCTGGGGCACTGACTATTGGTCTCAGTGGTATGTTTTCTATGTACCTTAGGAAGCCCATAGAGCCTTGGCGGAACAGCTTCAGTTCTGAGTATGGTCCTCTGTACGGTTTTCGGCAATGAGGAAGATTTTATGAGCTTATTAGTATTCCTCAACCTTGCTTGTGTTGGGTCCCTTTTTAGCTTGCGGTAGTGCGATGGGTAGAGAAGTTCTTCAATTTTGCTGTTGTATTCTTCCGTTTTTAGAAGAACCGTGGCATTTCCCTTGTCCGCAGGTAGAATGATGATATCTTCATCTGCGTTCAAGCTTGGCCTTGTAGCCCTGAAAAGCTTGAACGACGGCCTTCAAACCCGAGTGAAAATTGTGACACTTCGGCCGCGAAAGCCTTAACCATTTTGTCAAAATAATTTTTAAGAACTTTTTTAAATATTTCGTATTTATTTCTTTTTCTTTCTTAAATTCAAAGGGCCTTCGTTTTTCCCACATGAGGCTGGAGAAGCGAGGCTAAATGTTTCTCCAGGTGATACGTTGGCGAGCCTGGGGCACTGATTATTGGTCTCAGTGGTATGTTTTCTTTATGTACCTTAGGAAGCCCATAGAGCCTTGGCGGAACAGCTTCAGTTCTGAGTATGGTCCTCTGTACGGTTTTCGGCAATGAGGAAGATTTTATGAGCTTATTAGTATTCCTCAACCTTGCTTGTGTTGGGTCCCTTTTTAGCTTGCGGTAGTGCGATGGGTCGAGAAGTTCTTCAATTTTGCTGTTGTATTCTTCCGTTTTTCGAAGAACCGTGGCATTTCCCTTGTCCGCAGGTAGAATGATGATATCTTCATCTGCGTTCAAGCTTGGCCTTGTAGCCTTGAAAAGCTTGAACGACGGCCTTCAAACCCGAGTGAAAATTGTGACACTTCGGCCGCGAAAGCCTTAACCATTTTGTCAAAATAATCTTTAACAACTTTTTTAAATATTTCATATTTATTTCTTTTTCTTTCTTAAATTCAAAGGGCCTTCGTTTTTCCCACATGAGGCTGGAGAAGCGAGGCTAAATGTTTCTCCAGGTGATACGTTGGCGAGCCTGGGACACTGACTATTGGTCTCAGTGGTATGTTTTCTTTATGTACCTTAGGAAGCCCATAGAGCCTTGGCGGAACAGCTTCAGTTCTGAGTATGGTCCTCTGTACGGTTTCCGGCAATGAGGAAGATTTTATGAGCTTATTAGTATTCCTCAACCTTGCTTGTGTTGGGTCCCTTTTTAGCTTGCGGTAGTGCGATGGGTCGAGAAGTTCTTCAATTTTGCTGTTGTATTCTTCCGTTTTCAGAAGAACCTTGGCATTTCCCTCGTCCGCAGGTAGAATGATGATATCTTCATCTGCGTTCAAGCTTGGCCTTGTAGCCTTGAAAAGCTTGAACGACGGCCTTCAAACCCGAGTGAAAATTGTGACACTTCGGCCGCGAAAGCCTTAACCATTTTGTCAAAATAATCTTTAACAACCTTTTTAAATATTTCATATTTATTTCTTTTTCTTTCTTAAATTCAAAGGGCCTTTGTCTGATTATAAATGTTTTATAGGGAAATATTTGAATCCGGTTAAATAGTTTCAGAACTTGGAATTCCATAGTTAGATATCTGGTAATCGTATTATCTACGATGCGAAACTTTGCAATTAGTTTTCTGACTACGCTTTCGTAAGCCGGACAAATTGGAAATTTTAAATGACGTAGGCAGGGTTTTTCTTCATTTCTGACCTGCAATGAAAAGGTGGAGTTCAAAAGATGAGAAATGATAAGTAGTTGGAATTCAGTTCTCAAGCCGCGATGTTCTCCGTTATCTTACATATTCATACGCGCAGCTAACAGGTTAAGTCACATAAGTTATGCAGCTAACATGTTTTTTCACGTTTCTAATTCAATCATTTAGCTATTTGCAAATTATTACCTTCAGTAAAATACTCCGAAAATCGTTATTTTCTCGCGAGATCAGCAGCCTATCACAAACTTAAGTCACGGATCTGGACCAGCTAACATGGAAATTTTCTCTCAAAAACATAAGAAAAGCCTTCACTAGAAAATTCAGCTTCGATGGTTCGGTGAAATTTGACGCTACCTCCCCTACTATAACTTTGTTGGGGAAACGCGCGTCGATATTTGGGTAGATTCTATTTCTTGAATAGTTTTTCGAAACATTTGTTGTAATTCTTCTAAAATTAGTATTTTGCAATTTTTATAAATGTAAAAGACACTGTTGGCCTTAGTATTATCATTTTCAGAGACGAATGCTCCTTGATTACGTATCAGAATTTCCCACCACTTCAGCATTGGTCGTAGCATAATGGAATGATTAAATATATGCGATAAGATATGAAACAGTGTTTTGTTGTGGTTGGAGTGTTAATATTATAATCAATTCCATGAGGATGGATGATCCATTTTGTGTAGGTTTTATCCTTGCTTTTACCTTGACTTGAAAACATACAGAGTGGTTAGGAAAATTAAAGTTTTCGTTTCAATTTCAAATATGGTAAAGTAAATAATGAACGAATAAATCGAAGAAGACAGAAATCTTTGGGAGATCGTTTGCTAACGAACAGTCGTTACCGACCGATGATGAACCCTTTACTCCCATAGACACCTAACTATGTAGGCTTATTATGGCAAGAACCTGTCAGAAAACAGTTTACTCCCCTGGCTAAGACCACGACGGGTATTGAATTAAATCTAACAGCTACTTGTGCAACGTTCCTCAAAACATCAGAGGACGCAATTGCAAGTGCCCTCTATGACCAACCAGCAGAATTATGTTTTGATTCTTGGCTTCAGTGCTGTCTGTGTTGACCTGCCCTTGCACTGATGAGAGGCAACAACCTCGAAACTAGTCTGCAGGTGGTCACCCCGTCCAAATCAAAACATAATTCTGCTGGTTGGTCATAGAGGGCACTTGCAATTGCGTCCTCTGATGTTTTGAGGAACGTTGCACAAGTAGCTGTTAGATTTAATTCAATACCCGTCGTGGTCTTAGCTAGGGGAGTAGTTGTTTTCTGACAGGTTCTTGCCATAATAAGCCTACATAGTTAGTTAGGTGTTTAGGGGAGTAAAGGGTCCATCATCGGTCGGTAACGACTGTTCGTTAGCGAACGAATAAATGTTTTCCAAATCCTACTGGGTAGGTAAAAAACTTACAGTCGAACTCCAACAAATAAAATCTTCATTACTAATATGAGAAGAAGAGTGAACGGTTCGGCAGTCTATGAGAAGAAGAGTGGAGGGTTAAATGTCAGAAGGAGGAGCGGATTTCCAGCACCTTTTGTAAAAAAGTCAAGGTACGTTAGCGTTAAACTTTAGATCACTTTAGATCAAAAACCAAATAAGTAGCGATTTTTGTTTTCATTGTGATAATAGGTCCGCCTTTTGTTAAAATTTTTTATTAAATGTAGCGAATTCCAAAAAATTATTTAAATTTTTTTCCCGATAACGGTCGCAGATGCGTAAAAATTACAAGAGACAACAAAATTTATAAACAAAACAAATAATTCATTTCGTATTTCAGAATCCACCAGCAGCGCATCACAAAAAAGTTCAATGGACGAAAAATATCTCCCTGTAAATTATAACAATCACTCGGCATGCTGGATGATATAAGTCCTGAAACGTAACCCATAGTTTAAATTTGAGGTTAATATCTCAAAAACTGAAAGAGCTATAAAGAAAAAAATAAAATCTGAAAAATCTTGATACTGAATTTGGAAGTTCGGTAAAAGTAAGTCAATTTAAAGAAAGTGAGAACCGGCCGGGTTGCAATCCTGGCCGGTCCACATTTTCATCTAAGTTTTTATTTATCTGAATTGTCGGTAAGATACGGGATATCGTATTAAAAAAAAAATTTTGGTTATATTAAGAATTCATCTGACCTCTTCCTTATTCACAATTCAGGAATAAAACCCTTATTTTTCACTTGTCCATTACTGCTTTATAATACCTGGGCAACGGTTGCTATTAACAGACCCATAACGTCCGGGGCGTTATGGAGGGCATTATGAATCATAACGCCCGCTAAATGTTTTTTCTGTAATAAATTTATTACTCAGACAAGTTTTATTTATAACTGTACGTAAAAAAGGGACTGATTATTTTCTCTCAAATAGAAATTACAATTTTCAAATGTTCCTGAAAAATTAGTACCAAGTTTGAAGTTCTGTGAGTTAACCGATGATGAACTCCTCAATGTGCATTCGGTTTCGTTCGGAACGTTAACATTTTCTTTTTCGGAAACGGAATGGCTATCATTGTAGCAATTTCGTTCTTCGAGGAGATAAATTCTTCAATATAGCTCTCCGCCACCGTACTACTCTTCAATTTTCCATGTAATTTCAGTGTTTCATGGAAGCACCACCTTGAACAAGAAGCGTTGACGACGTTCGGTGTAGACAATGTCCGGCTAACCTTTCGGGTTTTCCAAATTAAGGTATTTCGCTATGATAGAAGGAACACTTCCTATAGTATTTCTACCTACAGGTAACTCACGTTGTTTACATCCTTTTGGTCGTAGTGCAATGTACTTTTTAACTATGTTCAAGGCTCCTATTTCGCTTTCTTCAACAATGGTGAAACTTTTCGAGGTGCAGGTCTTGGTTTCTGTTACCTTGATCAGTAAAACGGCTTCTCTGTCTTCAATGTCATCAATTTTCATCTTGACCATTTCATCACGTCTCAAGCCTCCAAATAGGCCCATTACCAGAACAACTTTATGTAGCAGAAAAGTATCACCTGGAGCTTTTCTTATAAAAAGTAATACCTGTCCACCTTTCAACACCTTTAATTTTTTAGGAATGTATCCTTTTGATTTAACTTTCAGAAAGGCAATCAGTTGACTGAATGCTGATATATTAATGTTCTCTTTAACAATCAATGTTGATTTCAGCGGTGAGTATTTGGTCCATAGACTATTTTGCACTATATTTTTAGACTGAAATAATGCAAAATAGATACAAAATATTAATATTTTTCATGAGATAAACTCACCAGTTCCTGGAAGTATGCCATTAAGACAGTTTCATTTACAGTATTCACTCTGTTTTCATCTTTCCATTTCAAAAAATGGTCATACTCCTCCTCGTATAAGTATTTAGATTTCACAGGCAGTAAATTTCCTAACGCCTTTTCAGCTTTGAGCGTCACATTCTGTGGGATCTCCATAATTATTATTTTTTTCTTTGGTGTTTCGGCATCGACTGCTATGGTCATTAGCCAAGTGTTCTGGATAGGCCTTGTTACTAACTCCATGCGCCACCTTAGGAGCAGCACTGTTAATTGGAACGCAACAGTGAATCGTGCAGGACTCACCCCAGTCCAGCCACGAGATTTAGATAATTTAATCGGTCAAATTAAATTAAAAAATCCCAGTCGTAACTGTGGCTCGAACTCCGGACCTTTCGACCCAAAGTCGAACGCTTTAACCACTGCGCCACGCCCCGACATCTCCATAATTATTATGAACACAACCGTTTTTAGTTTCCTCCACTAACAAGCTTGTCAATTCTTACAAAAATGCAGCGTCATTTTATTAAATAAACAACCCTTAGCAACCTCTTCAATGTTTCCATGACAATTGCATAGAAGCTCACTTGTGCTCAGTTGCCGACCAGAACGCAGTAAATACTATAAGAAGGAATTTATGAAGTAAACAACGTCGTTTAAGATAATTTTTTCGTGAAAAATAAAATCTTGTATGCACCTAGCGTTACTAGATCCTAACGCCCATTGGGTAACATTCAATGTTACCCTCCGGGCATTAGGATCTATATAACGCACTTGGTACCTAACGTGAATATATTATTTATTTCAATTTTGTGGCAAGTTTATTGTTTTTATCCATCCGGGAGGGGGAGGGGGTGGATCTTACAGAAAAATAGAATGTTTATTCCTCTTCCATTTACATCTCTCACATTCCCGTTTTCCATTATCACTACCACTATAAATAAATGAAGACACTGATAAGGTTTCAACATAAAAGTTCAATGATATACCACTGTACTGATATGTTTAAAGGATTTCCGTTATACAGCGTACAATGAATGGAATTAGAACAAGGAAATAAAAAATATTACCAGGCAAAAATTACAAAGCATGTCCGTGCGAATTGAATAACCAACCACCTGTTGCAGAATATGCAGACTATTATTTTATTCCTGTCGATACACTATTCTACACAAAATATAGAGAATTGAAATGCACACTGAGTATTTTCAAAAAAGAAAATCATAAATGAGCAATAATAATACAAATAAATGTGTGTCGCCATATCATACAAATTTGAAACAAAAATTGAAACATCAGCTGTTAATGTTGAATAAGTGATGAGTACTTGGAATATTACGGAAATTGTCATGCAAAGCTTATATGTACAGGATGTTTCCCAATAAGTGCGCAAGTTTTTAGGAGGTGATTCATTGTCAAAAATTAAAGGGGGTATTTTATGTAATCAAAAGCTTTTAGGCCTGTCAACACGCTTCCAAAAATGAGAAAAGAATTGATTTTTTTTTGCTTTTGTGAAATTGTTGAAGAGTTAAAGAAATTGCATTTTGTTAGCTAGATACGAATTTTTTTTAAATTTTGTTGTGATCTTTTGAAGGAGTGATACAACCCCTATTATAATTTTTACCAGAACTTTTTAACAAAATAACATTTCTTGATTTAAAAATATTTGTTGAAAAGAATGATTTATGCTAAACTTTTTTACTCTTGTATTCGTTTCCGTAAAAGCAATACCTAGTTTCCTAATAAAAATATAAATTACAATATCTTGCATGGACGTATCTTTTGTGATTGAAATCGAAAAAATCTACTAGGTGGCTGTCATGTTTCGTTTGAACAAATTATGACTTCATAGTATTTTAAAATGTTCCGTTTGTTTTAACTTTTAATTTACGTATGTACAATAGAATATCAAATAAAAAATACAAACAAAACAAAATTATATGTATTACAATGAAGAAAAATATAACAAATTCAACCAGAACAGATTTATAAAAACTACTCAAAATCACCAACCTCAACCATTAGACAGGAATCACGGGACTGTCCTTGGTCCAACTCTCTTCAACATATATATATATATATATATATATATATATATATATATATATATATATATATATATATAAATAAATAAGGATGGATTTAGCGAGGGGCAATATATGAAAATATAAGTAGAAAAGTTATTGGGTATAACCCTCAAAATGTTCTGCAACCGTAGACACGTGTTTCGAGCTTAAGCTCTCATCAGTACGGTAAAATCAAGTGCGAAGATGTACAACACTTGGATGTGAAAATAGAAACAAAGGAAGTCAACAACAGGAAGCCAACCACACATTTGTGGCTTCGGTTAGAAGACCTTGTGCTTACAAGGCAACAACTAACGTCGCCACGGAGGCAGCTATAGCTACCAGCGCGACAATCCTACCCAGGAAAATACAAATAAGGATGGATTTAGCGAGGGGCAATATATGAAAATATAAGTAGAAAAGTTATTGGGTATAACCCTCAAAATGTTCTGCAACCGTAGACACGTGTTTCGAGCTTAAGCTCTCATCAGTACGGTAAAATCAAGTGCGAAGATGTACAACACTTGGATGTAAAAATAGAAACAAAGGAAGTCAACAACAGGAAGCCAACCACACATTTGTGGCTTCGGTTAGAAGACCTTGTGCTTACAAGGCAACAACTAACGTCGCCACGGAGGCAGCTATAGCTACCAGCGTGACAATCCTACCCAGGAAAATACAAATAAGGATGGATTTAGCGAGGGGCAATATATGAAAATATAAGTAGAAAAGTTATTGGGTATAACCCTCAAAATGTTCTGCAACCGTAGACACGTGTTTCGAGCTTAAGCTCTCATCAGTACGGTAAAATCAAGTGCGAAGATGTACAACACTTGGATGTAAAAATAGAAACAAAGGAAGTCGACAACAGGAAGCCAACCACACATTTGTGGCTTCGGTTAGAAGACCTTGTGCTTACAAGGCAACAACTAACGTCGCCACGGAGGCAGCTATAGCTACCAGCGTGACAATCCTACCCAGGAAAATACAAATAAGGATGGATTTAGCGAGGGGCAATATATGAAATTATAAGTAGAAAAGTTATTGGGTATAACCCTCAAAATGTTCTGCAACCGTAGACACGTGTTTCGAGCTTAAGCTCTCATCAGTACGGTAAAATCAAGTGCGAAGATGTACAACACTTGGTTGGCTTCCTGTTGTTGACTTCCTTTGTTTCTATTTTTACATCCAAGTGTTGTACATCTTCGCACTTGATTTTACCGTACTGATGAGAGCTTAAGCTCGAAACACGTGTCTACGGTTGCAGAACATTTTGAGGGTTATACCCAATAACTTTTCTACTTATATTTTCATATATTGCCCCTCGCTAAATCCATCCTTATTTGTATTTTCCTGGGTAGGATTGTCACGCTGGTAGCTATAGCTGCCTCCGTGGCGACGTTAGTTGTTGCCTTGTAAGCACAAGGTCTTCTAACCGAAGCCACAAATGTGTGGTTGGCTTCCTGTTGTTGACTTCCTTTGTTTCTATTTTTACATCCAAGTGTTGTACATCTTCGCACTTGATTTTACCGTACTGATGAGAGCTTGAGCTCGAAACACGTGTCTACGGTTGCAGAACATTTTGAGGGTTATACCCAATAACTTTTCTACTTATATTTTCATATATTGCCCCTCGCTAAATCCATCCTTATTTGTATTTTCCTGGGTAGGATTGTCACGCTGGTAGCTATAGCTGCCTCCGTAGCGACGTTAGTTGTTGCCTTGTAAGCACAAGGTCTTCTAACCGAAGCCACAAATGTGTGGTTGGCTTCCTGTTGTTGACTTCCTTTGTTTCTATTTTTACATCCAAGTGTTGTACATCTTCGCACTTGATTTTACCGTACTGATGAGAGCTTAAGCTCGAAACACGTGTCTACGGTTGCAGAACATTTTGAGGGTTATACCCAATAACTTTTCTACTTATATTTTCATATATTGCCCCTCGCTAAATCCATCCTTATTTGTATTTTCCTGGGTAGGATTGTCACGCTGGTAGCTATAGCTGCCTCCGTGGCGACGTTAGTTGTTGCCTTGTAAGCACAAGGTCTTCTAACCGAAGCCACAAATGTGTGGTTGGCTTCCTGTTGTTGACTTCCTGTTGTTGACTTCCTTTGTTTCTATTTTTACATCCAAGTGTTGTACATCTTCGCACTTGATTTTACCGTACTGATGAGAGCTTAAGCTCGAAACACGTGTCTACGGTTGCAGAACATTTTGAGGGTTATACCCAATAACTTTTCTACTTATATTTTCATATATTGCCCCTCGCTAAATCCATCCTTATTTGTATTTTCCTGGGTAGGATTGTCACGCTGGTAGCTATAGCTGCCTCCGTGGCGACGTTAGTTGTTGCCTTGTAAGCACAAGGTCTTCTAACCGAAGCCACAAATGTGTGGTTGGCTTCCTGTTGTTGACTTCCTTTGTTTCTATTTTTACATCCAAGTGTTGTACATCTTCGCACTTGATTGTACCGTACTGATGAGAGCTTAAGCTCCAAACACGTGTCTACGGTTGCAGAACATTTTGAGGGTTATACCCAATAACTTTTCTACTTATATATATATATATATATATATATATATATATATATATATATATATATATATATACAGGGTATTCCACACTCGATGGCCTATTAGACGTTTCTGGAGAACGGAACAACAGATCATTTTAAAAATTTGTGGGCATGGATAATCAAACATGCTCTACCCGTCTAAAATATTTTCATCGATACAGTGTTGCCACTTGTATCAGAAAGTAGTAGCTACTTTGTTATTTCAAATGGAACATCCCATATATTATATGGATTTTGAAATCCTTATAATATTCCTCACAACTTTCCCATATAATTCCCTATACCTATCTGTGACGATTTTCGAGATAAAAATTATTTTGTCAATTTTTTGTGTAAAACCTGACCATTGAAAAATAACATTTTTTTCGCAATGCAAATGTACAAAATATTGAACTTTGGGTCATAGCTGCATAAGACCATTGAGTATTCTGTCGATGAACTGGATCTCAGTTTCATCATACAGGGAAGCTCAGAATTAACTTCTTTTCGGGGACTTATGAAAATGACTGAAACTCAGTTTTTTCAAATGGAACCCCCTGTATATTATTTCATTTTCGAATTCAACGAACCAGTTTGAATAAGTTTTATTGAGTATATCCTATACCTACCTCTTACCGTTTATGAGATATAAATTATTTTATAATGTTTGAGGTGTGTGCAAGTATAAAATTTGATGAAAAATCTATCAAATAACGAAAAATAGCTTCACTGTTTTGAGAAAAGTATAATGCAATACATGAACCTTCCTTAATACTGGGTGTATGACAAATATGATTAGGTTGACAGTTCGAAGAATGAAAAATTAAATTGATTAAATTAATTCTACACAAGATATTATAATATTAAAAAGTTTACTTGACAATTACAACACATTTAATACTGCAAAAACAAAAACTCAGTAGCTCAGATGCTTGAAATGCTGACCATTTACTTGCAAACATTGATGGATCGACGTCATGACATGATCAGTCGTGGCTCTGCGGATTTCCGACGGGTCGATTTCTTCAAAAGCACGTCTAACCCTGTTTTCTAGTTCCTGTTTTGTATTCACAGGTGTTCTGTAAACCTTTTCTTTTATTTTTCCCCAGAGATAAAAATCTAAGGGAGTCAGATCTGGTGACCGCGGCGGCCAAATCCAAGGACCCAATCGTCGTATCCACCGATCTTCGAACAAATTTGTGAGTTCTCTGCTCACTTCACCTGTGCAATGTCCAGGAGCTCCATCCAACTGATACCAACAATTATTATATATGTTTAGAGGTAAATTGTCAAGGAATTCACTCACAGTGGTTCGCAGAATATCCAAATATTTGGCGGAATTCAACTTTTCCTCATAAATGCATATTGAAAATGTATCATCCATAAGCATACAAAACACATTAAAACTGAATTTTTGTTGAAATCCCCTTTCTCTAATGAAATGAGGGTTTTCTGATGCCCAGAAATGATTATTTCGACGATTGAATATTCCCTCACGTGAAAATTGTGATTCATCGGTCCAAATAATTTTTTTCAAAAAGTTGGGATCGTCGTATGTCCATGTTAGTAACATTTCGCAAAACTCTACTCGTTTTGGTGGATCATCTCTATGTAGAGCTTGCAGCCGGATGAATTTGTAACCGTGCATATTATGTTTTTGTAAAATTCTCCAAATGGAAGTGCGAGAAATTCCCAAATCTACCGCAGCACTAGATATTGATGCATGAGGATAAGCGTAAAAATATCCCAACACATTGATTTCATTTTCCATATCACCAGTTACCTGATTCTGTTGATGTCTCGAGGCGTGAACTTTTCCGAAGTTGATATAATTTCGTTCAATTCTTCTGAATTTCCGTTCGTTCATTGCCGGTACATTTGGATACAACTCATTAAATCGTCTACAGGTCCTTGATATGATTTTATTGCACTCACCATGAACATAAAACAAATTCAGAATATCAGAGTTTGAATAATTATTATTTGCCATTTTCACTACTCTTGTATGACAGTCGGACTATTTCAACAAGTTATTGTCAAGTGTATTCCTTTGTTTTTCAAACAGATCATGATACACTATGATTCTTGTTGAAATTTGGCACCGAAATCCAGAACTAATACTGCCGTCCTAAGCAAAACCCTCGTATCTACAAAAACGCCAAAACGGAGTAAATCGGGTTTTTACTTGGGAAGAGTGCATTGTTCCAATGAAATACGGGTGTATAAAATAGCTTGAATTTTATATTTTAAATCGAAATACGGAGTTGTCGCTTGGTCAGAATGTAATATTAGGTGAATAGGAGCCATTGCACCAAAAATATCCATTTCAGTAAATATGTCAGTTAAACTTTAGTTTCAATGTTTTTTGTATGGATATGGTTGATACAATTTTAATTTGTATTTATGAAGAAAAGTTTAAATCCGAAAAATATTTGGATATTCTGAGAACAACTGTAAATGAATTTCTTCCCAATTTATCTCTAAACTTATGTTATAATTGTAGGTATCGGTTGGGTGGGGCTCCTGGACATTGCACAGGTGAAGTGGGCAGAGAACTCACTAATGTATTCGAAGATCTACGACTGATCATGTAATGACGTCGATCCATCAATGTTTGCAAGTAAATGGTCAGCATTTCAAGCATCTGAGCTACTTAGTTTTTGTTTTTGCAGTATTAACTGTGTTGTAATTGTCAAGTAAACTTTGTAATATTATAATATCTTGTGTAGAATTAATTTAATCAATTTAATTTTTCATTCTTCGAACTGTCAACATAATCATATTTGTCATACACCCAGTATTAAGGAAGGTTCATGTATTGCATTATACTTTTCTCAAAACAGTGAAGCTATTTTTCGTTATTTGATAGATTTTTCATCAAATTTTATACTTGAACACACCTCAAAAATAATAAAATAATTTATATCTCATAAACGGTAAGAGGTAGGTATAGGATATACTCAATAAAACTTATTCAAACTGGTTCGTTGAATTCGAAAATGAAATAATATACAGGGGGTTCCATTTGAAAAAACTGAGTTTCAGTCATTTTCATAAGTCCCCGAAAAGAAGTTAATTCTGAGCTTCCCTGTACGATGAAATTGAGATCCAGTTCATCGACAGAATACTCAATGGTCTTATGCAGCTATGACCCAAAGTTCAATATTTTGTACATTTGCATTGCGAAAAAAATGTTATTTTTCAATGGTCAGGTTTTACACAAAAAATTGACAAAATAATTTTTATCTCGAAAATCGTCACAGATAGGTATAGGGAATTATATGGGAAAGTTGTGAGGAATATTATAAGGATTTCAAAATCCATATAATATATGGGATGTTCCATTTGAAATAACAAAGTATCTACTACTTTCTGATACAAGTGGCAACACTGTATCGATGAAAATATTTTAGACGGGTAGAGCATGTTTGATTATTCATGCCCACAAATTTTTAAAATGATCTGTTGTTCCGTTCTCCAGAAACGTCTAATAGGCCATCGAGTGTGGAATACCCTGTATATATAGACCATTCTCACTGGAAAATAATGATAACATCATAGGCTTTGCCGACGACACGGCTATTTTTTACAGAGCAGACACCTGGAATGAATTGAGAGTTCCTGCGGAAGCTGGATTTTCACGAATTAAACAATGTCTGGATTCCATATTACTAACTGTAAATACGGAAAAAAAACTCCTACCTATACTTAATTCCTCCAGTGGACCGACTTTTAGCCAGCTTTTAATGTGAATTCTATTTCGAAAACTTTCTCCATCTACCCTGAAACAAAAATTGAGTAATTAGGCATAATTATCGATTCACACATGAAATGGGACTTACTTATAGCATACCTGTTAAATAAATTGAGAGCCATATTGTATAAATTCAGGAAACTAAAAGAACTCTTACCTGAAACCTATCTTAGAACATTGTATGGGATACTCGTTTGGGGCTCAGCTCCAAAAATATATCTCCACACTTTGGAAGTTATGCAGAGATTTCTGAAATTAATTTTTTCAAAGAACTCCCGGTATTCAACAATACCCTATACACTGAATCGAATATATTCGATATCAGGCAATTGTATCACCACTGCTCCTGTGTGCGACATCAAATACATAACCAATATTCCCAAATACCGGAACATGAACACAACACTCGAAAAAACAACACTATATCATTCCATTCATGTCCAAAACTGCTACTCAAACGTCTTACTCTTATCTCGCACCGAAATTATACAACACTATTCCAGAAAAAATAAAATCACTGATCAATATAAATCAATTCAAGTGCCAGCTAAGAAATCATCTATTTGAGACTGGTAGATCTGTGCATCATTATTTCGATAATTGACCAATGGAAGAATTTTATCTCGCATTTTTCAAATACCAACTTACTACTTTATACAACTTTACATCCTTCTGTTATGTTATTTTACTGAAGTAACATGTCTTTTAAGCATATACCATTTTATTTAATATATTTAAAAAATTATTATCATATTTTATACCTATATATTATTATTATATTATTGTTGTTACTATTAAATTACTATGCCCCCATTCCGAAACAAGTGTGTATACACTTATCGGACCTTGCTTTAGGCGCACCATCGTGCATAAACCTCATTCGTGGTCGAATAGCTAGTGGAACATTTTCAAGTAAAATGGGAAGCTGCTCCTGGAGAAAATTTGGATAGGATACACCATTTAGCCTCAACGCAACGGTAGAAAATACGGTACGGTACATTTTCGCCAATAATTACGACCCACACGTTCAGTGAAAGTTCATATTGGTACCGACCATCTTAAATTGCATGAGGGTTACCTTAGGCCTATAGATGATTGTTATGAAATTTTTTAATCCCTTGCCTTGGAAAGTTGGATTCGTCAGTGATTAATACATTTTCTAAAAATTGAGCATTTTGGGTAATCATTTGAAGACTTATTGACAAAAGTGTACCGTAAAACGGGGCTACATGAAAATACAGGGGCTAGTTGAAAATGAACGCAGCTGATTGAATTAACAGGTGCTGCTGCATAACGTCATATTTAGGAAACATAATTCAAAGTCAGTCAGAGCATATCAACAAGTGGCGGTAACGTTGTTTTTGTTTGTTTCTGCGGAATAGTGTGGCACATAGAAATCTACAAAGAGTATCATAACCGGTCAACACTAATATAACCTCAATTCATCGCTGTTGCTAATTCAAAAGCCAGTGGCGTAGATTTTATTTTTTGATGTCATTTCAGGGGCGTCTTGAAAATTATTCGAAAATATAAGAGAATGGTGGGAAGTCGGCCGTTCCGCAATTACACGGAGGAAACGTTGAATGCTGCTCTGCGGAGGTATGAAAGGGGCAATTTAACTCAACTTAGTGAAGAATATGTCACATTTTATAGAAAAACCAAAGGAGTACATCCATTAAATCCGGGATACTGTACTGCATTGTCACTTTCGGATAAACAAGCCATCGTAAAAGCAATATTTATAGCGTCAGAGTGGGGCTTTCCTTTCGAATCCAGTGATATAAAAGATGTAGTTCAGGATTTTTTGAACAGAAGAGGTCAACAGGTGAAACCATTCGTGGATAACAGACATGGAGAGGGTTGGATGGAGAAGTTTTTGAATCGACATAAAGACGATTTGTCGAAAAGAATATCGCAGTCAAAGTCGGGCAAAGATTGATCATACAACTATAAATGGTTATTTCGATAATCTTTGAAAAGTGCTCAAGGATGTCCATCCCGAAGAGATAATCAACTACGACGAAACAAACTTCACCGACGACCCCGGTCGCAACAACGTCATTATTCGAAAGCAGTCTAAGAGATCAGAAAAAGTTATGGACACCTCGACGTCTTCGACTTCAGTCATGTTTGCTTGCTCTGGTTCAGGTGTTATGCTGCCGCCATATATAGTCTATAAAGCAGACCACTCATGGAGCACCTGGACAGAAGGTGGACCTCCCAACACTAGATACAATAGAAGTCACTCTGGATGGTTTGATACCAATATTTTTGAAGACTGGTTCATGAAAATTGCACTTCCCTATTTCACTAGTTTACCTCCTGGTCGTAAAGTTCTTATAGGGGATAATTTGGCAAGCCACATTTCACTAGAAGTCATCACAATTTGTGAAAGCAGCAATATCTCGTTCGTTTTGCTGCCGCCTAACAGCACTCACCTAACGCAGCCTTTAGACGTTAGTGTTTTCAGACCATCGAAAATGAAATGGCGACAAGTGCTGAAAGATTGGAAAGCAAAAAATAGAGGAGTTATCAGGACGTATTTCCCAGGCTTTTGAGGCAGTGTTTGGAGTCTATTACTGTAAAAGATCCGCAAAACATCAAATCTGGATTCGAAGCAACAGGCATTGCACCTATTGACCGCCAAAAAATCCTTTAAAGACTTCCCAAAACACAAGATCGTGCAGCAACTGCAGAAGCAGAGAACACACTGGGTGAGACGTTGAAACAACTGTTTCAAGAGGCTAGATTTGGAAAGCCAGGAACAAATAGTAAGGGACCAAAAAAAAAGCATCGGTAGAGCCTGGAAAAGTGTTTGTTCAGAAGATATTGCAAATACGCCTTCAGAAAATCTGAAAGAAAAGGCAAAGAAGAAAACAAAGGATAAACCAAAGAAAAAGAAAGTATTGTCCAGCTCTGAGAGTGACGAGGATACATTACCCGCCAATTTACGAAACAAAAAACATTTATGATGATAGTGATGACGATGTAGAAACTTTTTCAGACTTGGACAATGGTCATATCGATGATGAACCTACTGATCAAAAATCAGTTATGGATGAAACTTCCAGAGAAATACTCTCTGAAGAAGAATCTATTGAGCACGATCAATTTAAATGTGGTGACTATATATTAGTGAACTTGAAAACCGAGAATGGAACCTTCAGAGAGTTTGTAGCTAAAATAGTTCATCCCCAAGAAAACGGCTATTTATGCACATTTCTGAGAAAGAGTGAGAAAGTGAAGAATACCTATATACAGGGTGGCCCACGAAGTTTAGGACAGGGAATATCTCGGAACTCAAAAGTGGTGGTGAATTGTAATTTTGGGGTTCTGAATAAAAGCAATTGGTGCAGCTTTTTTGATATAATGTTACCCAATGAGCTTTTTGTTTTCGGTCACGTGACATCAGATTCAAAATTATTAATGGAGCACCCTGTATATTTTGACATTTTTATGTTCCGGCCGATGAAACAATTTCAACAAACTATCACACTTGTGGTCTAAAACGATCAATTCAAAAAATACAGGTACTTCAATATTCTCTGTCCCACGATGTTTGTAACGAGCAATTGCCAAATTATTTAGGTTTAGGGTCACCCTGAGTATTTAGGCAGTCCTATATTTTATGTGATGATTAAAACAAGGCAAAATTAAATTAATCATCCATATTTGATTAAAAATCGTCGTGGGACAAAGGATATTGAAGTATCTGTATTTCTTGAATTAATCGTGTTAGGCCACGTGTGTGATAGTTCGTTGAAATTGTTTCATCGGGAGGAATATAAAAATGCGAAAATATACAGGGTGTCCCATTGAAGATTTTGAATCAGATATCACGTGACCGAAAACAAAAGGCGCATTGGGTAACATAGTATTAAAAAAATATGCAACAATTGCTTTAATTCAGAACCCCAAAATTACAATTCTTCACTACTTCCGACTTCCGAGATATTCCCTGTCCAAAACTTCGTGGGACACCCTGTATATCCAGCAGTGGAAGATATTGGTCTCGTTGAGAAAAATTAAATAAAAATGAAATTAACCATTGCGGCAACTTTGCGGAGAGGGCAGATAAAAATTAGAGAAAACAGTGAATAAAGTCAGCTTTAACAATGTTCTTGTTTTTCTTTGGAATGTTTTTGAGTTTTTGATGTTTTATTTTGAAGTTTTTACAAAGTTCTATTCTTTTTCGTTGTTTTCTAGATGAATCTCTATGACAGAAATAAAGATTTACTTTTTTGCAATAAAATCTGTGCTTTATTACCGATTTTAATTAAACAAACAGCAGACAACTTTGTATTACTTCTATTTCTATTCAATTAGCCCCTATACCAAGTAAAACAGAAGTGTTTTGCAGGTCAATTTTCAAGTAACCCCATAACGGGGTTACTTGAAAATGAGCACTTTATATTTTTTTTTCGAAAAGTGATGAGAGCTGGAATTTTTTTATTGCTGTGAGAGCTTCCTTCGACAGTATGAAGTTTCCAAACAGTTTTATCAAGTAGCCCCGCCCGGTTTTACGGTACTCGAATGGGAAAATCTCGCGACTAAAGTGCATGGACTGGTTAAATAAGGTAAGAGGATACAATAATTGGTGATTCTTCAAAATTTACCAGATTAGTTTATTGCAAACATTTGGTGTATTAGAAATTTGCCTTCTACTCAATTCCGGACGATCTTCAATCATATTGGACGACCATAATCAGTTTTTCGTTTTTGAAAAGTTCCTCTTTCACAGAGAAGTTGGTGAAGACGTGCAAAAATTGTGTGATGAGGTAGGTATCACTCACTGAGGATACATCTCTGCATACAACCGTCTAACTTCCAAAGAATTTCCATTGCACGACAATAAACAAAAAACATATCAGCCATTTCAGCATTAATGCAATTATTTACATTGCAGTAAAGGTCATAATTGAACTTCAACTACCACATAAAAATCAAAGCGACTTGGCAGCCACCTAATAGATTTTTTCCATTTCAATCCATTTGCAAAAGATCCGTTAATGCACGTAGTTGTATTTTAATATACAGGGTGAGTCAACAAGATTCCCGTAGTCGATTGCTCCGTTGTGAATCACTATTTCGATTTCTTATATTTTTTTGCCAAACGGACCATTTACGACTATCTTCCAAAATTATTCTTATTCATACAGGGTGCATCATTGAAGCGTGGCTGACCAAAGTTGGTCTTTTTCAAATGAAACACCCAGTATATTTTCATATATTCCGATCCGCTGTTTCATTGGCTGCTCAACGATTTTTTCAAGTTTGGATTCCGCTGAGGCGTTGCCAAGTTATCTAAAAAATATCTATTTTGCAGACTTCTTTTTGAAGAATCTCCTATTTCACGTTTGGAAATAGTTAATGGAGATAATTCGAGAATCGATAGTCGAAATGGTGAAGTTAATTTTGAATATGGTGAATATTGTATAAATTATACAGGATGTTCGGTACAACAATACAAACTTGGCCATTTTCAAACATTAATATTTATATTTTTTCAAATGGAACACCCTGTATAATATCATTCATATCAATTCCTTTTTAATGACTCTTCAATTTTTATTCTTGGTGTCATGTGCCTAAACAACCGGTTTCCGAGATATTCAACATCCTAAAGATATGGGTCTTTCCACAGAAAATATTGACAATATTCGTATTTTGTATCATATTTGGATTTAAACTTTATAAATCATATTAACCCATTAATAAAACAAATTATCATATTTATTCAAATCAGAAGAAATAAAACAACAATAATTAATGCAGCAAATGTTCAATGTGCTTGCCATTTTCTCTAATACACAGTCTCAATCTATTCTGGAAACTATTTTCCACACGTTCCAGCATGTCTTCTGAAATATCCCTGAAAGCAGTCCGAATTTTTGCTTTCATATTTCCAGGAGTTGTGGGCGGAGTTTGATAAACAACCCATTTAATGTATCCCCATAGAAAGAAATCCATTTTTATGAGGTCCGGTGACCTGGGAGGCCACTGAACTTGCCCCTACTCTACCTATCCATTTTCCACGAAATGTATTCCCATACATCAGTCTGGTAATGTGCAGGCGCACCATCTTATTGGAGCCACATTCTCTGCCTTGTTGCCAATGGCAGATCATCTAATAAATTGTATAGCTGTCGCAAAAACCTTAGATATTCTCTTCCATTAAGATGACCATTGAAAAAAAATGGCCCTATCACTCGCCATCCAATGATTCCTCCCCAAACATTCAGTGACCAACGTTGCTGGTGATTGACATATCTAACGAAATGGGGATTTTCAGTTGCATAATAGTGCATATTATGCCATTGTTGTGAAACGTGGCTTGGTCCGAAAATAGAGCATACTCAAAAAAATCATGCTCTTCACTGAGTTTATTTACACCCCATTGGCAAAACCGCATTCGCTTTGGAAAATCTCTTTCAGTTAGCTCCTGCATCAACTGCATATGATATGGATGGAAATTGCATTTTCTCACTATCCGAGAAACACTACGTTGTGATATTCCCAACTCCCTACTCAGAACACGTGTACTTACATGGGGATTCTCGGTAATATGTAATGCAACATCAAGAGTATTTTCATCATTCGTTACAGGACGGGCACGTTCAAACTTTTTGTGAAATACTGTTCCGGTTTCCTCAAATTTTGTTTTGAGGGCTTGAAATGCCCGCATGTCTGGATGTCTTTTCTCAGGAAAATTTTGTTGGTATAATCTAGATGCCAGTAAGCTGTTACCATCACTTTCCATCAAAGCATAAACCATTTGAACCATATCCTCCAAACAATAATTCATAATGCCACATTTGTCAACACAACTGGATTGTAGTTTGACAGTTACCTCTATTTACAAATGCCGATAGTAATTTTTTTCAGCGGTAGTCATGGATAACTAAACTAGAAATAGTATATTGTGTATCTAGTAGTAAAAGCAATACATTCCCGGACGACAATGTAAATTGTTGGCCGAGGCGTTAAGCCGAGGCCAACAAGCATTGAAGTCTGGGAATGTGCTTTTACTACGAGGTACACATACTATTTTTTCTGAAATCGCAATCAGCATTATCGAAAACTAAGGAATTCTACATATTGTTTGCGTGAATTCAATAACTGTCTAAAATGTAAACAAGCCGGCAAAAATTTTCCCGTATCGTTTTCGATACGGGAATAGTAATTTACGTAATAAGTCCGGAAAATACTGTTTTTTTGGACGAGTGTACCAAATTCTAGGACGAGCGTTAGCGAGTCCTCGAACTCTGCGAAGACCAAAAAAACTGTTTTCGAACGTGTTGCGTACACTATATTTTCGGCAATCATGTAGAATAACAAATCAATGAGACGCATTTAGTCTAAGAGACGAAGAGAGGTCGACTTTCACCCATCTGTTTACCGGATGAAACGATTCCAAATTTGAATATTTCGACATTTCAGTTCTTATTTGTATTATATATTGAAATTCGAACAGAAGATAGGTACCAACAGAAACATTCTAATCCTTATTTATATTAATATTTGTATTGAAATTCGATTACTTCCCGGCCTAGTCCGGGTAGTCCGGGAAGTACGTACTTCCCGGACTAGGCCGGGAAGTGCTACTTTCCCAAAGAAAAAGTGTCCGGAAAGTGAACAATTCCCGGATGGTTGCAGAAAAAGTACTTTCCAGTACCGTTTAGGTCCGAAAACGGTCCGGGAAAGTTCGTTGCTTCGCAACGGACTAAAATACTAGATTAGCGTATTTTGAGGCCTGAAGTTGCTCCGAGAAAGTGGGCATTCTTGAACGATTTCAGAAAAAGTACTTTCCCGTATCGTTTTCGATACGGGAAAGTATTAAACGGTCCGGGAAAGTTCGTTGCTTAGCAACGGACTAAAATACTGGATTATCGTATTTTGAGGCCTGCAGTTGCTCCGAGAAAGTGGGCATTCTTGAACGATTTCAGAAAAAAATAGTTACTTTTCAAAATTTCTTTTGATGCTGGTTATTCATAATTTTTCGAAAATGCTATTGAAGAAGGATAAAATAATTAAAACGACATTCAGTGTCAGTATTTTCTGTAAAGAAACGTGTAGGTGAAAAATATGCGGGATTATTGATTTGCCATTGAAAAATTCCTTTAAAAACCACAATATCTCGGAAACGGGTTGTTTTAGGCACATGACACCAAGATTAAAAATTGAAGAGTCATTAAAAAGGAGTTGATATGAATGATAATATACAGGGTGTTCTAGTTGAAAAAATCAAAATATTGATGTTTGAAAATGGACAAGTTTGTATTGTTGTACCGAACATCCTGTATAATTTATACAATATTCACCATATTCACAAATAACTTCACCATTTCGACTAGCGATTCCCGAATTATCTCCACTAAATATTTCGAAATGTGAAATAAGAGATTTTTCAAAAAGAAGCCTGCAAAATAGATATTTGTTAAATAACTCGGTAACGCCGCAACGGAATCCAAAATTGAAAAAATCGTTGAGCAGCAAATGAAACAGCGGATCGAAATATATGAAAATATACTGAGTGTTTCATTTGAAAAAGACCAACTTTGGTCAGCCATGCTTCAATGATGCACCCTGTATGAATAAGAACACTTTTGGAAGATAGTCTTAAATGGTCCGTTTGGCAAAAAAAATATAAGAAATCGAAATAGTGAATCTTGTTGACTCACCCTGTATATTATAATACATGGCGCACATTCAATGGTCTCGACGTTTCACCAACATAGCTACCACCACACGAACTAGGTACCTATGTTGTAAACACAATTTTTGGAACATTCATCGGTGTATTTTGGATTCTTATGTTATGTCAATTTATTGGTTGTTTTAAATGTTGTTCTTACATCATACCTATAGCCAATTCATTTTATCTTTTCAGACAATCAGACATTACATAAGGTATTATGTTGGTTATTGTTTGTGTTGTTTGGTGTATAACAGTTTTCAATTTCATGTAGGGTTTTTTGCAAAAATTGATCTGATTCCTTGAAAACAGAGTTTAGATTCAATAAAAAATCACATGATTGCATCAGATGTCATTTTTTTTCTAATTTTCAGACTGTAGAAGGTTCAAATACCCAAAATATGTCAATAAATAGAGGAATAATTGTGATATTATGTATCGAATCACTAAAAGTCACTGATTCAAGAGTATAATGGGCAATTTCTAAAAATGATCCCGATTTCTCAGAGAATATTGATGAAGCTCAGTGATTCTATCTCATGTGATGGACAGTGTAGATGAACAAATTATGATAACTTTCACCGTGAACCTATATCAAGAGTATTTAATATGAATGCTTAATTAAATAAAACATTTCATGAGAGTAAATTACGCATTATGCTTAAATTAATTATATGTCAGTAATTAAATCCAACTGTGAGTATACAAGGATGTATTGATATCCTAGAACGGTTCCATGGATAAAACAATATTGTGTTACGATAGCAACGATCAATAACTTATTTAGAAGTTTCAGTGTAAAGTTTTACGTTAGAAAGTTTTTCACAATAAAATTTGAAAAAAAAATAATGACGACCGACCGAAATTATGAAAACAGAAAAATTGGAGTATCGAGCCATCATAAAGTACCTGTAATTGAATGGGTTAACAGGTGAGCATATCGAACGTAAGTATGCTATACTTAGCGAGCAATGTCCTTCGTATACGACAGTGAACATTTGGAATGCAAGCTTTAAAAGAGGTGAATTTTCGATTGAAGATGAAGATCGATCAAGTAGGCCAGTTTCTGTTTTAATCCCCAAAAATACGAGGGTTTCTATTTATGTATTGAGAATTGGCAACACTGGTGTTGCTAGGGGCGATCCAAATGCGCTATCGTAAAATTTGACATTTTTGACAGTATACGTAATCAGAACTTTTTGTCATACATACGCTATTTGTATTGTTAATAGACATTTGAAAATTTTATCTCGGCCAAAAAATGGAGCTAAATCGTGAACATTTTCGTGCCATGATTTTTTACGATTTTCTACGTGGATTATCTCAACAGCAGTGTGCTGATCAACTTACTGCGATTTTGCTGATGAAGCACCACCCAAGGCCACAGTATATCGATGGTTTAGTGAATTCAAACGTAGCCGTCTTTCGCTGGCGGACGAAGTTAAAGATGTACGTACAAAATCGGTTGTTGTGCGAGAAAACATTGATGCTGTGTCCAAACTGATAATGCAGGACCGACATGTGACATATCGCGAGATCGAGGCATCTCTGGGCATTAGTATGACAAGTATACATAAGATATTGCATGAACATTTGGCAGTCAGAAAGATTTGTTCTCGTTGGATTCCGCACAATTTGAAAATTAAGAAATTAAGAAATTTTACGTGATGCTAAAAGCTACCGTTAATTTAAAATACCAGAAATTCATGACTGATTTGAGTGAAGAAACAAATGAAAACAAACAATCCACAAAAGTACCTAAAAAAGTATGTCAAACAAAGTTATGAAATTGTATTTATTACATAAAAAATATCTAAATGCGGGCGTTTAGATATCTCTTCATTGACTTCAAAACCGAAAGATTAGCTGTGTTATTTATTAGTTATTACCATTTCCAAGTGAGAAACAAAAATTCTGAGAGATTGTATTTACCTTTTTAACAACGAAGTGTCTACTCGTAATCGTCTGATAAATGGAAGCTAGTGGTCCGAAATTTTTACAATTAATCAATGATGAATTAAATTTATAATAACTTAGTGAATGAATTCATTCCTTGAAATACTTAATTGTGTACTTCTTTTGCGTTACTATTGAATTTTATCAACTTTTTTACTTCCTTAATAGTTAAAGAGCTGCCTATACGATTTACTGACAGGTAAGGAAACCGTCTGCTGGACTGGAAATATCATTCTTGGTGCTGCCCCAAGTCGCCTGGACGCAATTTTGGAATTTCTCCAGTCAAGGTTAAAGTGGGGGGGCGTTTGAAAACCAGTCAGTTTGTGACTGATCCGGAAACCGTCTGCTGATTTTATATTTCGGTAGATATGGTCCTGGATATAAGTTCTGCCAAGTTTTTCCCTCGAACGAGGTCAAGATCCAGAGTTATGTCCAAAAAAACGCGATTTACGAGTGTCGCCCTTGATGACTATCACATGAGTGAGGTGAAAGGTCCGGAAACCTTTCAAAACATGTTGGGCTGTGTTGAGGCTTACTAGAGGTATGAGAAAATGGAACAACCCATTTTCATGGGAGACTGGCGGGCAGTGTATATCACTTATGCCATCACCATTGAACCGGTTGGTGCATTCCCATAATTTCCTTCAGCTCTGAGAGTTTCATCATTCTACCTTGATAATTACGGAAGTTACGGGGGTGCTTCCATGAAAAGTGAGACACACTGTATATCACATTGCACGTATCGCTAAAATGTTCCACAAAACTATTTGAAAATCATTAGAATCTATCGACGTATTGAAAATTTCAGAATGATGATTTCCATGGGTGTTCACCACACAGCGCATAAACTTGTTTCAATGCATTGCAAAGTAAACGATTTCGGATTAGAAAATAACGTCTAAGGAGTTGACCGCCCCTCAATAGGCACCACGTTTTTTTTGTAAAATTGATAATTGTTGAAAAAAAAAGAATTAACTGGTCGTTACGTCAGAACATTATTATTCCCCCGTGGTGACGTTACAAGTTTTTGTCCTTAAAGACAGGGTCTTCCAACTGATACCGCAAATGAGCGGCTGGATATGCCAAAGAGCTATAAGGATGAAAAATATGAAATATGACTGAAACGGTTTTAAATTGAATTATTTTATTTTTCTGCAAACTCTTACTGCTTCTACAAGCTTCACAAGCTTCTACTGCATTTTTTTGAGCGAATTTATTATATCAAAATAGAAATTTATATTTTGAAGAGTGGGCTGTGTTGATAAATTTTTGTAATGAGATATGATAGGAAATCCGACGTGAACTGTATTTCATCGAGTATTAGAATTCTTTACAGTATCCCACACGCTTCTACAGCGTGTCTTCAGTTGCTCATGGACAATATCAACAATAGAAATCATTATTCTGAGTGTTAATAAATTATTGTGTTGCGATATGATAGGAAATCCGACGTGAACTGTATTTCATCGAGTATTAGAATTATTTACGCTTCTACAGCGTGTCTTTAGTTGCTAATGGACAATATCAACCATGGAAATCAATATTTTGAAGAGTGGGCTGTGTTAATAAATTATTGTGTTGCGATATAATAAGGAATCCGACGTGAACTGTATTTTATCGAGTATTAGAATTCTTTACAGTATCCCACACGCTTTTACTGCGTGTCTTCAGTTGCTAATGGACAATATTAACCATGGAAATCAGTATTTTGAAGAGTTGACTGTGTTAATAAATTATTGTGTTGCGATATAATAGAAAATCCGACGTGAACTGTATTTCATCGAGTATTAGAATTCTTTACAGTATCCCACACGCTTCTACTGCGTGTCTTCAGTTGCTAATGGACAATATCAACCATGGAAATCAATAATAAATCCTGAAACTCGACGAAATAAGACTTGTTGCGGATTTTCTGTCATATTGCCTTTGCGGAAAGTTAGCCATAGACATATAATAATGTTCTGACGTAAAGACTAACAACAATTACCAATTTCACAAAAAAAAAAGTTGTGCCTCTTGATGGGCGGTCAACTCCATAGAGGTTATTTTTTTAACGGTATAATATGAAAATCTGAAATTGTTTACTTTGCAATGCAGTGAAATAAGTTTATGCGCTGTGTGGGGTGCTCAATCAACCCCATGGAAGTCATCAGTCTGAAATCTTCAACACGTCGATAGATTTTAATGATATTTTGATTGTTTTGTGGAAAATTTTAGCGATACGCGCAATGTGATAATGTAATAGGAATTTTGAGTAGTTTGGGGGTGTTCAACCCCTTGGGAGCCTTCATTCTGTAATTTTTAACACTTCGATAGTTTGAACAAAAATTGTTAACAATCTTGTGAACAATTCTGGCACTGACCGCAGGTTTTATATTTATTAGGGAATTTTCTATCTATAAGGGTTATTTAACCCCTAGGGGATGAAAATTTTGGAATTTTCAACACGTCAATGATTTGTAATAATTTGTAAGAAATGTTAGCAGCCATTTGATCATCAATAATTGTGTATTTTTTCAAAATACAGAATGTGTGGTACAGCTTTACTCGAAAGTTAGCCCACGCCCATTTCCTAGAAAACGGGGAATGTAAAAAAAAAACTTTTGGAAAGGACGCAAATTTGTAATAAATGTGTACAAAACTATGTAATAGTTTTTTTGGAGTGTACCATAAATGCTCGTGTAGCTTTTAGTTCATGTCTATTTCGCTCCAATACACTAAGCTGTCCAGATCTTCTTGCACATTATTGAATTGACATTGTAGACCATCAAATCATCAGCAAACATTTAACAAGTAAAGTATTTGAGGCCTGTAGATACGTCGTTAATGAATAATATACACAAAACTGGACCGGTATGAGATCCCTGGGGTACTTCTGATGATACAACTATTTACTTACACTCCGCTCTGCTCACAGTAACGAACTGATACCGATTTGTCAAAGAGGAACTAATATTTGCAAAAAGATTATTATGTATTGTATTTGTTGATCGTACATATTTCAATGAAACAATATTTGAACATAAATTAGTCACCATTAAATTGATGTGTTATTGGACTACTTCTCATACTCTAGACTACACCCCCGCTGAAAGGGTAATTCCTCGAAATACCCAAAATTTACTAACCAAAGAATTTGTGAGATCTCTATTTATGACAAGCTTCGAATTATTTGGTGAATAACGGTTCTAAAATTGGAAATACCCCATATCATTCGGTAGTGAAAGTGTCAGCTTAAAGATAAATCATTTCATTCCTGTTTTATTAGATAAAGATAAAAACCGGTTTCCGGTAATATAAATAAGATAAATGAATAATGAAACAAAACTTTTCAGAAGATGGATTATCTCCATAAAAACTAGTTTTCATTGATTTTTTTCTATTACCTCAGTTTACAAAACTGAATCATCTCCACACAATAGTCAATTAAATGAAGGTTAGCTGCGTATATACAGTGCCCGTCTAAAGTCCGTTCCCCCCCCCCCTACTAATTTTTTTCATGAAAAAATCAAAGCCAAAAGTTTTTAAATGGCGGCTGGGCGCCATCTTCAATATTTTTATTTAAATAGAACCTATATTATTCCATTTTCGAAATTTGCTCATAATTCTCAACAGTTTTCTCTAATACACTTTACTCCTAAATTCAATTGTTTTCGAAATATTAACGTTTGAAAAGTGACATTCCGGTATGAAATGAAGTATGGATTTTGGTCACTTCCTGTGAAACATTTTGTTAACTGCACGTTGTTATTAATTTGTAGTTGAATCTCTTAATTATTTCGACTAATAAGAGGCGTAAAGAGAGTTTATTGAGGATAAACAGCACCGCTTATCGGAAAATCTCGAAGCCTACGAAAGTGTTCTGTAAATTCACAATCAAAACAAATAAGTTGGCTTAAAAATTATATTTTATTTTTGAATAACTCTTTTATTTAACCCCAACAATTACTTCATCAAGTGTTCAAAGTGGCCCCCTCCTAAATCTTGACAATAAAGTGCCCTATTATAAATAGCTTCTCTAACGTTGATGAAAGTCTGTTCATCTATTTCTTCACATGTATCTATTATTCTGCGTTCCAACTCTTCTATTGTTTGGCATTCATTGGCGTAGATTTTTTTTCAGATACCCCCAAAAGGAAAAAATCTGGAGGCGTAAGATCCGGAGATCTTGGTGGCCAGTCTGTACTTCCCTTGCGACCTACCCAACGCCCAGGAAAGTTAGTATCGAGGAAGTCTCTATAGCCATGCCCTAACCTAACCACTCACAAAATTCAACCCTCCGGTCTGGATCATCCTCCATGAGAGCATGCAGGAATTTAATTTTATAGGGATGAAACTTTTCTTTTTTTAGGACTCTTTGGACACTTTTTGAACTTACTCCATAGGATTCAGCAACTGCAGACGTCGACTGAGTCGGATTGATTACCATTTTTTCTTCTGAAAGAGGCGGTCTTCCTGATCTTGGAGCATCTTTCAGCGTACCAGTTGCTTGGAGCTTATTTAAAAGTTTGCGCAAATATATCCTCGAAATAGGATTCTCGGGAAATCTATCATTAAACATACGGACTGCTAGATGATAATTTCTTCCAGCTTCTCCAAATATCAAAACTGCTTCAAATTTATCGTCTAAACTACGAGCCATGATCACACTTTTCATATAATGATTGCGATCAACGGACTATTTGACAGTTACAGTTAATTTGATAGTAAACAAGACGTTACCGCGACGATTTTCTCCAATGCAAACTTGATTGAAAGCAACATTAGTGTTTTTTTTTGGTTGAGTTTGAAATGAACAAAATTTCACCTTTCAAACGTTAATATTTCGAAAAGAATTGAATTTAGGAGTAAAGTGTATTAGAGGAAACTGTTGAGAATTATAAGCAAATTTCGAAAATGGAATAATATATGGGGTGTTCTATTAAAAAAAAAAATATTGAAGATGGCGAACAGCCGCCATTTTAAAACTTTTGGCTTTAACTTTTTCATGAAAAAGTAGGTTTTTATCTCCCATTAAAGCCCTCCAAATTTCGTTGCGATATACAAGGTGGTTCAAAAATTAGTAGGGGGGGAACGGGCTTTAGACGGGCACTGAATAAAATACGTAAGTAATAGCCATTTATGATACAAGTTCGTATACTTAGTAGGACTTTTCTGTATGTGCGTGAAGTTTGTGCGTGAAGTTTGTACGCGAGTACAAAAAAGCCCTTTACAAAAGTGTTCCATTTTCTTCGACAGTTATTATATTGCCAAATTGTAGCAATTATATCATTAATTTGAATGTTTAATGATATGAATTGTCGTATTATCAGTAGTAATACCACAAGTAATTGAATTTTCGGGATAAATAAGTCTGTCGATTCATTTCTGAACGAAACTGAATTGCTTCGAGAAAACACCACGAGTCCGCAGGACGAGTGTTTTCTCGATACAATTCAGTTGAGTTCAGAAATAAAAGACAGACTTATAAGATGAATTCAATCACGAGTGGAATTGTATTAGACTATTTCACGAAGCATTAAAAGTATTATTATTATGAACATGAACAATCAATTCATCATAACCATAATCAACTATAATCACAAAAAATGTATAATAACTATCAATAATTTATTACATAGTTACGATGCGACTCATTTTGACGTTTTCGCCTACAGTTATGATCTGTCAAAATGTCAAACTTTGCTTTGTCATCTATGGTTACATCGTTGAAAACACCAACGCTGACAGACCAATCAGAATTGAGAGACAGCTGGTGTTTTCGCGATAATACAAGTTGTCTTTGATTTGTGATTGGTCAGATTACGTGAATATCTTGAGAAGAGTGGAATAGTCAAATAAAGACTTCCGAGTTATATTTGACGCAAAATACTGTATTTATGAACAGTGTGTAAAAAATTACTTTACGCACAGCTGATGATTTTACGCACAGGTGATTTTTTTACGCACTTGTGCGAAAAAGTATTACTTTACGCACTGTCAGCAGTGCGGAAAAGCTTTGTTTACGCACTGTCGTAGAAAAATAATTTTTCAACACTTCTATTATGACCAAACATTCAGCCTTCATCTATTTCATCAATAACTATGTCAATATCCTCTTGAGCAGGTTCTGAAAAAGGTGTATGAAAGTAAAACGAAAGTGGTGGATAACAATAGGTGTATCTGCCATCACTTCCTAGGAACTCCATATACAAAGCTGTCGTTAAAGATAAACTACTGAATCTTTAAACGAACCATGTTCATTGACTACGGTAAGTGTCAGTGAAACAATTACATTAAAAACAACTTTTATAGAGAAAGTATTGTGAATTTTTATCACTACGGAAGAAGAACTCGTGTATTATTGGAAATCCTTTCACCGATCAAGCTGAATTATATGGATATATTACAAGATTTCTCAAAGGACCCCGCACTAATCTTATGGAAAACCGGTTTCGGTGAAAATCGCTGAAATTTCAATATGATGTAGCCCATGCCATCCTGAACAAAAGTTACCATTGCGCCAACTCTCTGAATGCCCGCGTTTGGATTCTACAGGGGGTCAAAGTTCGATATTTTGACGATTTTTCAAAAAATCCGGAATTTCATTTTCATTGTATCGATCTGAATTTTTATAATGAAATAGTCCACAATATGTGCATCAAAAAGTTCAAATGACAAAAGTTTCTAGAATCAAAACTGGCGGGTATACAGAGGGTTGAACTTTGTTTTTGGTAATTTTTATCGAACTTTTTTTGAGAAAATATTCGTATTCCTGCAGATCCATGTGTATTTGATGTTACTTACAGTACATAAGAGGGCGATCATATTTTGCATTTGAACTAACCATCCAACTTTAAATATTTGAAAGATACGGGGCGATCAAAAATATATTTTCAATTTCGGAAAAATGTATCCCTTTGTATAGTCAGCTTTCACCAATATATTTAGCTGATGTTTTGAAAGTATGTAGCTAACATACATACAAATGTGTCACCGTCTGTGCTCATTAATCTGAATCCAAATAAAGTTGCGGCGATGGTCCAAAAAATATGGAGAAGGGATGTTTCGGAATAATTTTGAAATGATTTCTAAAATCGTCCGTGAATTTTTTTTATTTTCTGATATAATGTAGATGAGTCATTCTTGATCAAAAAGTTCTACAGTGCCTACCACGCGAATGCCACGGTTTGAGTTATACAGGGGTTTGAAGTATAGTATTTCCTTGATTTCTCGAATAATCAATAATTTCTTTGTAACGGAAAATAACATTGTTTCCTAGACAAACTTCGAAACATTTCAATGCCCAAATTATCTGAAATGAGAATTCATGAATATACAAAGGTTGCAAGTCAGTCTCATTATGTAAATATATTTTCGGACATATGCATGAGCATACGAATACGATTCATGTTTCATACGGTGTATGAAAATATAATACAAATTCTATAAGGACCATCATTTTCATTTTATGTTCCAGGAAAATACAGGATGAAAACAATTTTCGGAATGCTTCGAATGTGTCTGCCAGTAAAGTGCCATGCCAAGCATGGCCAAGTTACTGCAGAGTTTTCCAAGTAGAAGGGGCGTACATCTCCCTGCAATCCCAGAACTATTTTATTTTTCAAATGATGTCTTTTGATATACTAGTTTCAAGTTCAGGTAGTTCAGGTTTTATATATTCCCGAATTGTGTACAGTTGCTTTCATAGAAAAGTAGTACACTTAATTTCAGCAGTGTAAACATGACTTGCTTAATAATGAAAAATGGATTATATAATCCAATCTTCCGCATACAACCTATACTATAGGTAATTCGTCGGCAAGTATACAACAGAAAACAACTACTGCTGTACTGTTTTCTGTTGTATACTTGCCGACGAATTACCTATAGTATAGGTTGTATGCGGAAGATTGGATTATATAATCCATTTTTCATTATTAATTAATGGTCTTCCGTCAAGTAGTGTTGTTTATTCTTTACGAAATGACTTGATAACTGCCATATTTCTTTTGTGCCTCTTTAACGTTTTTAAAAAGCCAAAGACAATTTTAAAAGATCAGATTAACACAATTTACTGTACTAAAATAACAACATTTTCGTTTCCAAGACTTGTACCTACTACTTTTCTGTGCAAGTAACTGTATTATTCCATATCCAAAATAGAGCAGTCCTTGGAATGTCATTCGATTGCTGTCAGAGTTATGGATGTTTTTGATAGCAAACATATTTTGATGTGTTGAACGTAGATGAAATGTTAGTATTTTCTAATAATTAGAGAATCGGTTGATGTTTTGGTCATCAATTACCTGTTTTCTTTTATTTTCTGCTCTTCGAAGTTAAATAAGGTGAGATAATCATTATATTCAATTGTATCTCATATTGGAATATTCCCAGGTCATCATGGCCTATCAAAATCAAGTAAATTGCTTTGTATGCGATACCCGATCAAGACCAGCTCGAATGTCACATCTTCTTCATGGAGAAGAACATTTGGAAAAGTGTCAAATAGCTATTTCTAGGCGGGATGCACGAGGTGGTCCCCCTCTCATCATAGGAGAAGAAACAAGAATATGTTTAAACTGTAATCGATCTATTATGAATGAAATAAGGGACTTGACGATTGATCCAACTTGTATAAGACTTAATGTTTTGACACAAACATCGAGCCATACATGCTTCATCTGCAATGCCGCCGCTGATCAGCAAACTCTATCCAATAAATGCAGGGCCAATGTTTTTGTTCATCGAAATATATTCATCCCGGATAACGTGAAGGCGTGCAGACATCATCTCGATGATAACGGTTTCATTTTGCCATTTCTATTACCAGGAATCCAGTTTGTAAATAGACCTTATGTGATAAAGGGACAGCAACTATCCATTATCCCTCTAGGCAAGCCACCAGCTTAGCAATTTCTAAAGTAAGACAGTCTTTGATGCAAAGATTCGTTCCATCGAATATCGGCTTTGCAGCCACCGATAGGAATGTGTATATTAGAAGGCATGTGAGTGAGTTTTCCAATATTTTATATAACCCGACCCCAGACAACCCGAAGGCCATCGTTTACATCGACGGATCATACGCCGCCATAAATAAAAGTTGTAATTTCAGGATATTGCGCCAATCTTTCTGCCGGTACAAGGGACATCATCTGGTGAAACCAGTTTTGATTGTGGCCCCGGATGGATATATACTGAGTATTCAAGGACCTTATTTCTCAGACGCTCGCAACAATGACGCAAGAATTTTGGAGAATCAGTTTGAAAGAAACTTAGAAGACATGAGGGGATGGTTTAATGAAGGTGACATTTTTGTTGTGGATCGGGGTTATCGAGATGCCATACCCTTACTGAATAATCTTGGCATACAATATGAAATGCCCGCGATTGTTCCACGAGGGCAACAACAGCTTTCCACTGAGGAAGCAAATAAATCTCGATTAGTGACGAAAACTAGATGGATAGTTGAAGCAAGAAATGGACATTTGAAAATCATGTTTAAGTTTTTTGATAAAACTATCGAAATGCCACACGTACACAATCTTAGCGATCTATATCAAATCGCTGGTGCACTCATCAACAGCTTCCACCCCCCAGTCTCAATGAGAGGTGCCAATGCTCAGCTGGCACAAGAATTGTTACGAAAATCACAGGAGGTAAATGTCGTCCAGGCTCGAGTGGAAGTGGACAATCTTCATCTGAGAAATGGTCAATGGGTCCGTATGAATGGAAACCTGATTCCAAACTTTCCTCGCCTTACGATAGAATATCTAAGAGATTTGACCGTAGGTATATACCAAGTTAAACTTTCACCTTCGTATATACAGGATAAATTGCAAAGGGAAGAAAATGAAGAGTTTCAGGTCGATATTTTCGAAGAGGAACCTGGATTCATGAGAGTCAGGGTTTTTTCGAGGTTCAGAAATGCCACAAAATATCAACTGTGGATCAAATATAATGATGGAGAAGAACCTGATGAACCAAACGAGCCCATATTAGGATATTTTTGTACTTGTAAAACCGGCGCCAGAACTTTAGGAACATGTGCGCATGTTGCCAGTGTTCTATGGTATCTTGGTCATGCTCGACATGACCCCAACAGTCGATACCCTTCAAGTTCCCTACTAAACTCAGTAATGGACGCGGCAAATAGACCACAACAAATGGTTCCTGATGGTGCGCTTGAAATAGTTGGGTAGTGAAACGATGACAGTCATGCCGGTGAATAAACTCCTCACAATTTATTTGAATAACACCTCAAAAAACCCAAGACCGGTATGTAGGTGGTCAATTTGGATGCATGACATTTCGTCTGAAGTCTAATTCTTTATTGCGATAGAAATCACTTGCATCCTCATTCTTCATTGCAATTGAATTAACTGCAGATTCAATCATTGTCTTGGAAGATTTTTCCAATTATTTAAGAATGTCGCATGCTCTATTCAGTGATATCTATATAAGACCTACCCTACACTGATGAGGGGCAAAACCCCGAAACCGGTATAACTCGTTTCGGAAAACGAAATATGAATCGTCCGAAAGGCTGTCTTCATGGAAAAAATGTACTTGCTGAATTGATTCGACTCAGTTCAGTAGCTGTTGTGGTACTATCATCATTTCTGTTTTCTCTGAATCAGCCCATATGCTTGGAATCGTGCTGAATTCATGTTATGTACTTACTTTAATTCATATTTCATATATCTGTCAGTTGCGGTCACAATTTTTTGAAGACAATGGCAGTTGCGAAGACCTGAATATAAACCAAATCATCTCATTTCTCTCTACTTGTTTTTCCGCACACGATCTTTCTCGAGAATATATTGTTTTCATACTGGATTTTCCTAAAACATCGGGTGGAGACAGAGTGGTCCTGGTCCTAATAGAGTTTCTGAATATATAAAAAATATGAATAGTAAACGGATACTTATATTTTTGAAAAAAAATTTTTTTTTTGGACCAACCTTTGTATATTCATAAATTCTCATTTCAGATAATTTGGTCATTGAAATGTTTCGAAGTTTGTCTAGGAAACAATGTTATGTTCCGTTACAAAGAAATTATTGATTATTCGAGAAATCAAGGAAATACTATACTTCAAACCCCTGTATAACTCAAACCGTGGCATTCGCGTGGTAGGCACTGTAGAACTTTTTGATCAAGAATGACTCATCTACATTATATCAGAAAATAAAAAAAATTCACGGACGATTTTAGAAATCATTTCAAAATTATTCCGAAACATCCCTTCTCCATATTTTTTGGACCATCGCCGCAACTTTATTTGGATTCAGATTAATGAGCACAGACGGTGACACATTTGTATGTATGTTAGCTACATACTTTCAAAACATCAGCTAAATATATTCGTGAAAGCTGACTATACAAAGGGATACATTTTTCCGAAATTGAAAATATATTTTTGATCGCCCCGTATCTTTCAAATATTTAAAGTTGGATGGTTAGTTCAAATGCAAAATATGATCGCCCTCTTATGTACTGTAAGTATCATCAATTGCACATGGATCTGCAGGAAAACGAATATTTTCTCAAAAAAAGTTCGATAAAAATTACCAAAAACAAAGTTCAACCCTCTGTATACCCGCCAGTTTTGATTCTAGAAACTTTTGTCATTTGAACTTTTTGATGCACATATTGTGGACTATTTCATTATAAAAATTCAGATCGATACAATGAAAATGAAATTCCGGATTTTTTGAAAAATCGTCAAAATATCGAACTTTGACCCCCTGTAGAATCCAAACGCGGGCATTCAGAGAGTTGGCGCAATGGTAACTTTTGTTCAGGATGGCATGGGCTACATCATATTGAAATTTCAGCGATTTTCACCGAAACCGGTTTTCCATAAGATTAGTGCGGGGTCCTTTCTGATTTAATTATCATAATTTGAAGTTTTATTTTTAGTTATCGTTATAAAAATGAAGAAACCTGAGAGAGTTATACTATTACATGCAAATATGTTCAAATAACATGCGAGGGCGTACTATATAGGGTGTTTCCAAATAAGTGCAAAAGTTTTTATAATGAAACTATAACTGAAATGATTTTCACTCAAGAAGTATGCAATTGTTTCGCTGTACAACAGCGTCTTCAAGTGGAGAATAATAACAATAATGTTTAGTCAGTTCCAAATAAATAATACAATAATATACAAGACAGCGTAGGAAAAAAAGTAAACTTAACCAAACAAACAGAAAGGGTAGGATTACATTAAACATATAAGTGTAGATATATTTAATTCAATCACTACATCCCATTAAGACCGTCAAGGTTGAGCATGGGACACACTGACCAGTAAAACGTTGTAATGACATTGCATTTTTTATATTCATCGTGTTTATAATATTTTTTCAAGTATACACACTATGTTATTTTTTAGAAATCAAGAATTTTATTAATATTTTCGACATCGACATTTTGCATGTATCTTTTGAAAAAGTAGGGTTAAGTGAGTTTAGACTTCTTACATAGGTTTTTATACATTTCGGGAAGAAAATTGAGTAAACGTGGTGCCATACTTTGAAAATACCTGGTTCCTTAAATTTTTTAGCTGCATGTGTTTGTATAAAGTCTTTAGACGTATTTCTGGTTTGGTAATGATGGTCAATTGTTTGTAAGTCAGAACGATTTTCAAATAGGTAAATTACCAAACTAAAGACATACAGTTGCCTCAGACTCATTACATTTGCTTCTTTAAACAGAAGCTCTGTACTGTATTTCAAATTTCTAAAATGAATAGTTTTCAATATTTTTTTTAAGTATTTTAATCTGTTCCAAATGACTTGGAATAGTTCCTCCCCAGCTGGTAATTCCGTATCTTAGACGAGATTCAACAAGTGCTTAGTATACCGTTTTGAGATTTGGTAAATAAAGTATTTTTCTCAAATGTTTAAATTTATATAAGATGATCTAAATTACATCTTTGCTGTGTTCCCTTAAATACTCATCGCAAATTGATTAGGGTTCAGGTATATCTGACTCCCAATAAAATTCCGATAAGTATCGATATACTGATGATTATATTTAATCTAATCTTTCCAGGAAAACATATTGAGTAGTGGTAAATTATTCAGTTCGAGTTGGTCATTGAGAAGGTTCTGAGAATTTTTCCATTTATTAATCTCCATACTTTCTAAAAGAGTCAGCATCAAGCCCTTGTTTTGAACATGAAGGATTTCAAATTCATGTTCTAAATCATGGTTTTCTGTTAAGGGTCTTCATTCCTGAAAAAAGGGGAGTCAGAAACAATTTTTTTCTGAGTGGAGAAGGGTCGTATGATTGTATCAAGATAAAAATAATGAAAAAAATATTCTTTGAGTTTTAAATGAATGAAAAGGATATTATTTCCAATTTTTGGGCATTTTCGTTCAGTTCCACCATCAAAACGAACGAATATTTTGGTGTTGTTTCATTTCAGTACCGAACTCTATCATTCACTTAGTTAAACGACTTTCTTATTTTTCTACTAGATGTTTCCTTTTTTTGTGAATAATTTTTAAAAAATGTGTTGTTTTCGCGAAATGGGTTTCCTTGCTTTATTCCATTTGAAATGAGAAATATCCAGCTTTATCAAAGTCAACTAACAAAGGTTTGGTTCTGCCGTCGACCAGTGAAAACTTATTATTAATTGCAATTCTGGATTCAGAAATGGAACTGAATTTCTTTTAAATGACACGCCTCTCAGGTTGCTCCTCCCACATGACTGGTGAGGAAAAGAGATAGTATCATATAGCCAGTATGACATCTGGCACAGGGTCGGATCGGGAATGGGAAAAAATAAAACTCATTCGGGTCGATCGAAACTATGGAATATTATTACTTTTACAATGAATAGCTTTTTTCATCAACATGTGTTCATCACTTGGGGAACAATACTCCATAACATTTTTATATTAGGAAAAACCAAGAGGAGGCTCCAGAATGTTGGACGAGTTTCGTGATTTCTGATACGATTCCATTCAAAATTGGTATATAGTAGATTTTGGGCTTGGGATGTCATAATTTTTTTCGATATTTCAACGTAGCTGCTCCAAAATAGCGAACGAAATTTCTGATTCTTGGTCTTACTCTATTTTGAGTGGGTACAGGTTTAGGAATTTTTGTGGTCGGAGATCACGATTTTTTTGTCAATGTTTGATAATTCGAAATGACAGCTACAAAACGGTAGACAAATAATTATTGTCCGATTCCGTTGTAGGGGTCACAATAAAAAAATTCAAGATGGCGGCCCAGAGATTTAAGGTCAGATTCTATTCAAAATTTGTTTCCAGGAATTTTTGGAATAGGAGATGCCTTTTTAAAAATAAAATAGTTCAATATGACATATTTTACGAATGATCTAAAGAAAATATTCGTTTTCAGTGCATTTGAATAAATTCTTGTCTTAAAAACATTTTTGTATTTATATTTATCAGGAAATACATTCTCCCCTTCGTCAGGGCTATTTAGCGAGAATTTCGCAGTTAGTGGCATATTTTTACGTATATTACTAAATAACTTGGAATTTATTCACTCCATTTTTTTAATTTTTTATAAAGATTCTATGTTGAAGAAGAATCACAATTATCTTTATCAAATTCAAGAAAAATATAACCAAAAGAAAATATTGCGATTTAGTTATATATACGAGAAATGATTTCAATGTAGAAAGAATCCACAGACACGTTTTTTGTGTCTGGGAATCAATAAGGCTTCCAAAGTTGAAAGCATTTTTTGTACATTGCATTCTACCTGAAATTTTGGACGGGCATCTTCATAGAGGAATGAGAATTAGGGATATATGCTTCTAATGTTGTTGAAGGTAGAGAGAAATGTAAAAAAAAGAAAGAAATAGCTGATTTTTTTCAATATTCAGGTATATTAGAATGAAACATTTCGCTAAACATTGTTTTTTTTAACAGTTGTATTAATTCACATCGGTTGAATTGAATGTTTCATGGGTGATAGAGTCTTATATTGATTCACCCTTTATATGGAATGAGACATATGTACCTAAACTATGGACCTTTCCTGCAAAAAATTACATTCAAATCGAGAAAACAGTTTTCAACTAATTTGAAAGTCAAAATCTGATTTTTAAATTTTTTATTCATGATTCCACATCTGATTTCATATTTTCGAATAAATTCAAATAAATGCATTCATTTACACCTAAATAGTAATTTTAAACAGAATACGACCAAACTCACAAAATAAACCAAATCCATCTTGGAGCTGCCATTTTGAATTACATAAATTTGAAGAAAAAGTCATTATCTCCAACCCCAAAATACCATTATTATATAGAATTCGACCATAAATCACAAAACTCGTCTGCCATATTGAATTCCTGAATTTTGACAGAAAAATCATTATCTTCGAACCCTCCCAAAAATTACAAAACTTTCCGTCATTTTAAAAAACTCGTCCACCATCTTGAAACCGCCTTCTTGAATTCATCAATTTTGACAAAAGATTCATAATCTCCGAGCCAGAAAAATTTTTGAATCGAATCGTACCATAATCACAAATCTCGTCCGTCATTTTGAAATTATTAATTTTGACGAAAGATTCATAATCTGCGATCCCGAAAACCTGCACACACCCATTTTGTATTGAATCAGAAACCAAATCACAAATCTCGCTTTTTTGTTTTTCCCTTAAAAACATTTTTAATGGAGTACCCACCTGCTACTGGAATTATGAACAGTGAACACCTATCAAATATCAAATGATTCGGACGTCTGCAAGTGAAAATTTTGTTCAACGATTACATACCTACATATACCATAAGGTCAAATTAGTATGAAACGTGTAATAAGAAAAACAAGTAAAAAATAATAGAATATACTGTTTACGTCAGCGTTGTATATTTATTTTGTGCTGCATGCATGTCATGTTTTATTTGAGATTACCTTTTATCTGATATTTCAGAAGTCATTATCTATTTCTTTTTGCGGTATACTTCTTCTTAAAAATATTTCCGAGATAGTAGTTCAAACAGATTTTGCAAAAATATTTTTTCAATTCTGGATACATCATGTGACTGGATTCCATTATATTTATTCAATTGAAATTTTCGTGCAAACTTTCAGATTTTTAATCTAGATTTGTAATTTGGAAGAACTAGCACCGAATTATCTAATTCAGACCTGTATCTTACGAGAATCGCCAAGTTAGAAGTGAGGCGGAGTTTGTATTTATTCCATCGGGAGAACACGCACTGCCATCTGGCGATATACGTTTCTTATTTAGGAGGCTAAAGAACATTAATAAATGGGTAGCCATATGTTGAATTTGTTTTTCCGTTTACAAAGCTGTTTCTATGATCGGTTAGGCGCTTTTTGAAGGTTCTATCAGTTTGACCAAGATAAAACTTGGGACAACTACCACAGCTTAATTTATAGACTCTACATTTTTCTTGTTTGTTTAGTTCATCTTTGTTGTTTTTAATATGTTTGCTTTAACTATTGTCTGTCTTCAAAGTAATATTAAAACCTTGCCTTTTCAAGAAATTACCTATTTTTTTGCTTGGTTCACCGATATAAGTAATTATTTTGAACCTATGGTGGTCTTTTAGAGGAGGATAAACTTCTTGAGTTACTTTTTTATATTGCTTCTTACACAGAAGGTTATTTATCAAAGACTATTTATAACCATAGTTGACTGAGATTTGCTTGATAATTTCCAATGTTTTATTGAAATTTCGTGTACTGAGAAAAATCTTAATTAATCTATGTATCATACTATTGTAAGCTACTACTTTATGTTGATATGGGTGTGTGAGCTATTGTGAATTGTGATATCTGTATGAGACGGTTTGTAGAAAATAGAAAATTTATGTTAATTATTTACTTTAGTTATTACCAAGCCCTATTCTGATTCTACTGTGAAGTTTTTCTCCGTTGCTAATGATCCGACTGGGTCGTAAAAAAACTCATTTTGTTCGTATTTCAATTCTCTACAATTTTTGCAGCAACCGGATTGCTGAATTAGTTTTCATTTTATAAGCAAAACACTAAAAAACCCGTTTTTTGTGTGTTTATAAAAAATTAATAAATTTTTAAATTTTCATAATAATCAGCCCTATCTGTATCACTTCCGTTATGTTTAGCGGTAAGACGTTATCCCAACTTAATGATCGTGCACACTGGCTATCGTAAAGTACATCGATAAAATCCGTATGCTGTATCTACATTTTAATGGTTACCGTTATGTTGTCCGCTATGCCGTAGTGGTTATTTCGGAAGAAAGTATTGCGTTATAGAAGAGAAGGAACGCTATATGAAAGCATGACGTGTAAGAGTGAATACGACGAGTGCTGTCAATGAATTATACATTCGCCGTATCGTAAACGTCTTGTCAAAAATTTGAAAATCCCGGAATTGAGAATTCGCGATCACCGCGGAGTAGGCGACATCTACATTTTGAAATTTGTACGTCAAACTCCGGGAAAACAAATATTCTGGCATAAGATCTAGTGTTAATAACTTGTTGATTATTTCTTAGTTGTTCTATATTTGGTTTGATTTTTCTGATTTAATGCAAAAAACATAGCTTTGATATGACTAGTAAGTCCAATTTTGTTCAGTGCCACAATGCAAGAGTTATTCATTTGCAAATGTGTCCATGATCTCTTTTTCCAGAAACCAGAAATTAGTAAAAAACATGGGGAATTAGACTGAAAATCTGGAAGTCAATTGGTAAATAAATGTGAACACTTTTTCACAACTAGTAAGAGAATTTTTGTTTGTTATTGGTGAGTTACTCCACAATAATATTGAAAAAAAAACACTAGTTTATGTTTAACACAACAAACTTTACATTATTCATAATTTATAATAGTAAATTGGTAACAAATGGTAAACTATACACTTTATATATTCAAGAGAACCACTCTCTTTGCTCGACGCACTAATACTGTCCGGGATTAGTCTCTTATATCCATTGAGTCATCTAGTGTTGTAACTAGTTCATTAAGGTAACCAAATGAATTTTGTAGACAAAGTCCAAAAACTTCTTGCTCAACATTCTCTACCTCACAAAATAAAACATGATTACTGCCTCTCCTTTGACTACTCTTCCATCTTAACATCTGAAATATCAGCCAAATAAATCTTCACCACAGGCATTTCTGAAGAAGCACTCAAAAGTTGAAAGTTAAAAGTAAAAATTCAATAATAGAATTCACGTCAACAACTGTCAACTCATAGATAAATGACGTTTGCTTTGTTTTCCCGGAGTTTTGGTGCGCCACCTGGTGCCAATGGTGACCGCGAATATGAATCTATCGGGATGCAGTTCACGAAATTTATCCTGACTATTGGTTGTTTTCAAGTATTACAGCTGGTTTTTCAAATGTGAGTGGACCTGCTACTGAGATGAACAGTAGTTATTCATTAATAAAAGATGATATTTATAAATGAATCAACCTAGAATCAGGCATGAATCCGAAACACCTAGTAAAAAGACTACTAAACTTGGTGAAAAAAAAAACACAGGACTTTTTAACTAGGAACCACTGACGACAGAACAATATAATAGACCCCAGCTGTTCTCAGAGTTAAGGGAAACCTCAAAGGTAAACCCGGTATCTCGCTCGTCAGTCCTTAACCAACCAACCATAAATGAATGAAAAATAACCCCAGGTTATCTTGAAAGGAGCTAGGATATCCCAGGTTTGAAAAAGTGGCTGTTATGGAATAAAGGAAACTCAACCTCTCTTTCATAGCCTAATGTTCTTCTGCTGTTTGTGGGAACTTAATTCATCTAACAAATTTGTGACTACTGCATTAGTTATCTCTGCTATAATTCGACTTAAAAGAGATTGCTCAACAGCCAATTGCAAATTGTGTCCTTTCTTTCTGGTAATATCCAGTAGCAAAAATGTTAGTGTACTCAAAATCTTCAAATTTCAGAAATGAGTTGCTACATTACCGACTCAAATTTAAACTCCACTCACTTTCATTTCAACAGACAACACATTACTTCGTTTTCCTTGCTGTGAAATGGGCCCCAAAACTTCAACTAAAGTCTTCACTGACTTTCTCAATAGGCGAAAATGATTTTGAAAATTAATTTCCGTCATTTCCAATGGCGTGACATTCTTCTTTCCTCGTTTTGTTCATATCTTGGATAAAATATATAACCTTATTTGAAAATAAAGTCACTGAAGTCAATGGAAAAACTAAGATTTGAATTGTATTCTCTAAGTTCTTGTGTAAAGCGGCATGAAAAATTCCTGAAAGATGCGTTTTTTGGGTGAAAATTATTGGAAAACACGAAAATAAACTAAAAACTTGGACAGTTATGGTCATAACGGATGGCACATACCTACGTCAAGTTAAATTACGATCGTTATATTCTGAAATAGCGCAAGCAGTTAACGTTACGCGTACCATGATACAGCATACCGATCTTAGCAAAATAGCGGAAGTGGCGAATAACGTTGACGTTATCTTTAGCGGAAGTGATACAGCATAGGGCTGAATAGCTATTTATGTACCAAGTGCGTTATATAGATCCTTACGCCCGGAGGGTAACATTCAACCGAGGGCCTTTGGCCCGAGGGATGAATGTTGCCCGATGGGCGTTAGGATCTAGTAACGCTCGTGGTGCATACAAGATTTTATTTTTCACGAAAAAATTATCTTAAACGACGTTGTTTACTTCATAAATTTTTCTGATAGAATTTACTGCGTTCTGGTCGGCAACTGAGCACAAGTGAGCTTCTAAGCAATTGCCATGGAAACATTGATGAAGCTGCTAAGGGTTGTTTATTTAATAAAGTGACGCTGCATTTTTGTAAGAATTTACAGAATGTGACGATCAAAGCTGAAAAAGCGTTAGAAAATTTACTGCCTGCGAAATCCAAATACTTATACGAGAAGGAGTACGGCCATTTTTAGAAACGAAAAGATGAACACAGAGTGAATACCGTAAATGAAACTGTCTTAATGGCATACTTCCAGGAACTGGTGAGTTTATCTCATGAAAAATATTAATATTTTTTATTTCTTTAACATTATTTCAGTCTGAAAAATATAGTGCAAATAGTCTATGAACCTAATACTCGCAGCTGAAATCAACATTGATTGTTAAATAAAACATTAATATATCAGCTTTCAGTCAACTGATGGCCTTTCTAAAAGTTAAATCAGAAGGATACATTCCTAAAATATCAAAGGTGTTGGAAGGTGGACAAGTATTACTTTTCATAAGAAAAGCTCCAGATGATACTTTTCAGCGACAAAAAGTTGTTCTCGTAATGGGCGTATTTGGAGGCTTAAGACGTGATGAAATGGTCATGATGACAATTGATGGCAGAGGAGCCGTTTCACTGAGCAAGGTACCAGAAACCAAGACCTGCACCTCAAAAAGTTTCACCATCGTTGAAGAAAGCGAATTAGGAGCCTTGCATGAACTTAGTTAAAAAGTACATTGCACTACGACCAAAAGGATGTAAACAACGTAGGTTTTTCTTAACCTACAGAAATAATAAATGCATTGAGTTACCTGTAGGTAAAAATACTATAGGAAGTGTTCCTTCTATCATAGCGAAGTACCTCAATTTGCAAAACACGAAAGATTACACCGGACATTGTCTACGCCCAACGTCGTCAACGCTTCTTGTTCAAGGTGGTGCTTCCTTTGAAACACTAAAATTACATGGGAAATGAAAGAGTAGTACGGTAGCGGAGAGATATATTGAAGAAAGTATCTCCTCGAAGAACAAAATTGCTACTTTGATAGCCCATTCCGTTTCCAAAAAAGAAAATGTTAACGTTCCGAACGAAACCGAATGCACATTGAGGAGTTCATCATCGGTCAACTCACATAACTTCAAACTTGGTACTAATTTGTCAGGAACATTTGAAAATTGTAATTTCTATCTGAGAGAAAATAATTAGTCCTTTTTTAATGAATTTTTCTGAGTAATTAATTTATTGAAATAATGAAAAAGCATTTAGCGGGCGTTATGATTCATAATGCCCTCCATAACGCCCCAGGCGATGGGTCTGTTAATAGCAACCGTTGCCAAGGTATTATAAAACAGTAATGGACAAGTTAAAAATAAAAGACTTTATTGCACTCAGTGCAATAAAGAACCAGTTTTTCCACTAAATAAAGTTCAATAAAGTTTTGTTTCTTGCATAAACGTACAAAAATTGGTTTAAAGTACCATGTACCGCGGTCAAGTTCAGAAGAAACAGTCAAGATAATTGAGAAAATCAGCATTTCATATCACTGCTGTATTAGATAAAAGAAAATATTTCAATGCGCTACTAGCACAAATAATTCGCCCCTCTCCTCAAAGCCTCAAATCAATTTGAGATAAATTCCGTGAATATATCATTAAACTTTCCTTAAATTTTTATCAGAATGACAGAATAACAAGTCATGAATTCAGAGAAGAAACAATGTCATTATAACAACTCATTTCCATTTCATCTTCCGTATTTCTCATTTCCCAGGACTTTAGTTTGTGAAAGATATAAGTCAGGAGTAAACATTTCACGTAACCAACAGATTACATTCAACAATCAATATCACATAAATAGGTGAGACTTGCATTCGAAGGTCGAAGAGTTAGATTATAATACCTGTTGACCTTTCTCTTCTAGTAATCAATCTGCGCAGTGTGAATGAATGGCTCATTTTTAATATTGCTTCGTGACAGCTGATAGTGCAGAAACTTAACATGTTTATAAAACGTCATTAACAAACATCGAAAAGCAGTAATACTACTAAACGAGTGATTAACGATTTTTTAATAAACTTCTTATTTCAAGTTTGTTCGATCAATTTAAAAAAAATAAAAGGCAAGATTTAATTCAAATATACTAAAAATGAAAAAGAGATTATTGCTTTAGATGTGTGACGTAAGTTATTCTGCGAGTGACAGAATTAGACAAATACATACTGAGACGCTTGTATGCACCGTAAGCTAATTTCGCGGATTAGTTGCGCAAACCTGGATTAAATTTTTGTTTATTATGCACCGCAAGGAAAATCTGATTTAAGCTTCAGATTATCTGATCCGTCAAACAAGCGTGGTTTAGCGAACGACTTCTATTTTTTGAGACCGATTTTTTGGGTATTGGAATTTCTTTGCAATTATGTAATCATTTCGAGTTGAAATGGAGGACGATTTTCATCATTGATGTCAACGTTGACGGATTTCCAATACGGATTACTTAGGCTGAGTCAAGTCTCTCATCTGACCAATAGGGTTAGACCAGCGCGGTAATTGGAACTGTTTGAAATTACAATTATAAAAGGGTTATGTTTAGTATGTTCACTGGTTAATAATAATTACAATAATCAATTATTATCAAAGGATATTACCTCTATACCACAGAACTCTTTGTGTAATGTGTGCTATACACGTTCGTGTGTGTAGCGTTAGTATCTATGCTTTGATATTATTTCAATTATAGGAGTATTTGCTCATTGTAGTTTGTTATTCGAGATTTGAGTGCCTATCTAATGGCAGTTTCTAATCTTGGTGGCAATCTAATGACTATAATACTATTGTATTATTGTATTATTGAGACATTGAAGGGATTATAATCCATTCCTGTTCTACTTACACCTTTCTAAATGAAGTTGGTAATTTTAATAGTTCGACAGATTTAATCAAGTAACTCGGGATTATTAATAACTATCGTTTCAGCTGAGAAATCCGTTAAGTTTATTTCTAGACTGCTGAAGTTATTGTACTGATCTAATGATTCTAATGGATAATGAATACCTACTTTCAGTTCATAGTGTTAACAAACCTTTCTTAACTGTTTAAATTTCATAATTACGATAAGTAAACGACAAATAAATTTGCTACTATTGTGCCTTTTAGTTTGACTTTGTTTAAATTTTATTGAAATTATCGTCTACCATAATGTATTTCGAATTTTTTAGGTTATAATTTGAAGAAACTATCATTTCTTCCTACTTTACCTGACCGTGACCACTCCGTAAACGTCGAGGGCAGGTTTGATATGTGACCAATATTTTCAATCATATGATCGCTCCATCGTCATACTTCATACTGAACGCGCTTGCCTTGTCCGACCGATGATTTGACACAGCCTTAATCCTGACGGTGAATAGTTACGGGCCAAAGATTACAAAAACGGGATTGGGGAACTAGAATTAGAATTGACAAACGGTGCATTTAGGTGTAAGTGACTCAGTTCTATATGGTTGAAATTATTACTTATTCCTTAACCAATTCAAAAAATCTTAGCTTTAGCTTTAGTTATGTCCCAAAAATTCGAAATGTGTTGGTGCCTGGCCATAGGGAATAGAAAGAAGGCAATGAAAAAGTAGACCAACATTCAAGACAAACATCTAAATCACCATTCACAGGTCCAGAACCTGATCTGGAAACCTAATAAATGAGTGGTAGAAAACAAAACACCGAACATATTGGGACCAAATCGAAGGGCATCAGCACATCACAGGCACCAAAGCCAAACACTGACGGCTGACACATTAAACCTAAACATATTTAATTAGTGAAAAACACAGACCTATTTAACTAGGAACCACTGAAGACAGAACAATACAGTAGATCCCTAGCAGGTCTCTGTGTTAGGAGAAACCCCAAGGGAGAACATGCGGGTGAACGTTAGACCACATGGCCCCGTTAAAGTTGTCAGTGGCATTTGCCATCCCAGATCTGTGGGAAACGCTGGCCCTGGCTTCAGATGTACGAGTGGGAGGCTGTCAGGCGAAAGCTGGACCGAACCGCGACCATTATGGGTCGTGAGCGGAAGTTCATAGGTAAATGGTACCGAGGGGCCTTAAGATGGCCACCTGCCCTTCCATTTGGTGTCGGCCTCTTGGGGGCTAGGTTTTGCTGAATTAGGATTAGGGAACTGATGAACCTGGTTATCAGCTCAGTGATAAACATCCCTCAAGCAGGGTAGTTAATCCCACCTCTGTCACACTATACTCGCGTCACCACGTGAGTTGTGGCAGAGGCTCAGACCAACGGGTTGTAATGAAGGTCATAGGATGCTAGTGTAAAGCGCAACGGCCCAGTCGTAGTGATGGTCAATTAGTTGCTCATGCGCTTAGGGAGGCAGGATTGTCTGGCTATATGTAATCTATAAGTTATGTCCGGTGTAAGGGAAAACCCCAATCCGGAGAGGGATAGCGCCGATGAAGGCAAAGACTCATCAGTAGACACCTCGACCACCACTACTGTGGAGATGGACCACAGCAGTGACAAATCAACGGGGACGCAAGGAACCGACAAGACAGTTTCAGAGGGAGTTAAGAATCTGAAACTACACAGAAGACCCCCTGGAGTATCCGGCGCCCAGTGGAGGAAAATGGTAAAGGAGGAAAAAATCGCAGCAGGAACGTGGACAGTGGTGAAGCCACGGGGAAAGGCACGCGGAAGGCAGCAACCCAAGGGCGACAAGGATAAAGGAACCGAGGGTAGAAAAAGAACTCGGGACGAATCCGAGACGCCCGAGAAGACGACCAAGAAGGACATGAAGGCTGCTAAACCTTCTGGTACTTACAGTGAGGTCGCAAATAGACTCAGGATGGCGCTGATTGACAAACGCCATCCTGAGATTTCCCATGATCAGAGGCAGGCGGACCTGATTCAAGACAAAATAGTTGAGGAAATAGACGGAGCACCCTCGGGGAGCAAATATCCGATCCAGTTCCTCAAAACAACGTTCAGCGGAGGGGTACTCTGAGTAACCTGCGCGAACGAGAAAACAAGAGACTGGCTCCGGGAAAGGGTAGGAGTGATGGGCCAAATGTGGAATGCTGACATCACAGTGGTGGAGTCAAAGGAACTCGAAAGAAGACCCACAGTCCTGGCCTTCTTTCCGGGACATGAAAGCGATCAGGAGGAGACGGCACGCTCACGGCTAGGGAAACAAAATCCGACCCTAAAACTGGAAGGCTGGCTACTCCTGAGCAGGAAAGCGGAGAAGGGGGGCCAGATACTGGCGTACTCCATCGACGAGAAGTCCTTCGGGGCCTTGGAACAGGACCAGTTCAAGGCTTTTTATAAGATGGACAGGGTGACGTTCCGGGTCCAGAGGGGTCTCACAGATGCTCAAGGTCCTTCAAGCAAACCTCCATCATAGCAAGGAAGCTTCAGCAGTCCTTAATAAAAGGGGAATTTGATTTGGACCTCATACAAATACTACCGCTAGGGAATTTCTGTTCTAGGGACCTAATAGGCCTAATAGGCCATTGGCCGCAGTGGAGGGCCTGATACGGGCCCACTCACGTTCAAACCTAACCTAGATATACTAAATGTAGGCAATAAACCGACTTTCGTAACATCTATTAGGAAAGAGGTAATCGACATAACAATGGGAACGAGATATATAAACACCATCACCAAATTTGTCACGTGTCTGATGAGGTAAGTTGCTCAGACCACAGACATATCCGATTCGAACTAACGGGAAATGAGACCGAAACAGAAACATATCGCAATCCCCGCAGATCAAACTGGGACGGCTATAGAGCAGACCTAGAGAATGGGTTGAAGGGGATTGAAACAAAGATACACAACACGAATGAACTTGAGCTGGTGGCGGGACAACTACAGGACGCAATCACCTCAGCATTTAACGATAACTGTCCACCTATTAGCAAGGTAATCGCCAGTAACGTGACCTGGTGGAACAACGAACTCACTAAAAAAAAGAAAATTGGTCAGAAAACTTTTTAACAAAGCAAAACTCTCAGGCGAGTGGAGGGAATACAAGAACTCTCTCACCGAGTACAACAAAGCATTGAGGCTAGCCAAAAGAGAATCGTGGAGGAAACACTGTGAGGAAGTCTAAGGCACTCACGAGGGAACAAGACTCTGCAAGATTCTCTCCAAAGAACCCCAACAAACGATTCCAACCATTAGGACAGAATCAGGGGCTTTCATGCAGAATGGAAAAGACACCCTGGAAGAACTGTACAGGGTAAACTTTCCAGGATCAATGAACATAAACCTATCAACTGAGGCCTGGAGACACTCAGAACTGGAACATCCTTCGTGGGCCTCCAGGGAAGAATGGCAAGTCTCAAAGAAACTGATAGATCTGGAAAAAACAAAATGGGCAATCAACTCATTTCAACCCTATAAATCGCCAGGGACGAATGGCATTTATCCTATCATGCTACAAGAAGGTATAAACCTACTAGCACACAAACTATGCACGGTACTAAGGGCCAGTCTTATACTGGGATACATACCAAAAACATGGAGAGCAATCACAGTTGTCCTCATCCCTAAACCTGGAAGAACGGCACAGGAAGGAGCGATATGGTATTGGTAAACCAACCTCTACACAAGGATCTATATGCCTATACAACAGGCAAATCTACACAGACACCACTACACCAACTCGTAGAGAAGGTGGAAACTGCACTGAGAAACAAAGAGGTCTTGCTGGGTGCATTCCTTGATATCGAGGGAGCATTCAACAATACATCTCTAAACTCAATCTCAAGGGCGTCGAGACGAAAAGGCATCGATGAGACCTGCTGCAAGTGGATAGACTGCATGCTAAGGGAAAGAATCGTCTACTCCTCTTTAGTGGGAGAAACACTAGCGGCCAAAGTCACCAGGGGCTGTCCGCAAGGGGGAGTCCTGTCTCCAATGCTGTGTAACCTGGTGTTAGAGGGCCTGCTAATTACACTCGAGAGGAGTGGACACAAAACGGGTACGCAGATGATATAGTCATTACGGTCATTACGTAAATTTAACATCACGGTTAGGGAAATAATGCAAATGGTCCTAAATCTGGTCAGTACATGGACAGATAAGGAGGGCCTAACCATTAGTCCCTTCAAATCAACCATTGTAGCGTTTACCCGAAAAAGGAAATTAGAGAGCTTAGGACCTCTGACCCTCCAAGGTACCTTTATATAGCTGTCGGGGGAAGCCAAATATCTCGGGGTGATATTTGACTCGAAACTCACATGGAACCAACAGCTGGCAAAAGTAAAAAAGAAAGTCGAGACGACGTTGATGATAGTCAGACGGGCACACGGGAAAACATGTGGGCTAAATCCCAAAATGATGTATTGGATATACAACATTGTGGTGAAACCCATGACCACATATGCATCTTTGGTATGGTGGACAAAGATAACACAAAAAATAGCCGCCGCTGAGTTGAGCAAAGTACCTTAGCATAACGGGAGCTATGAAAACAACACCAACATTAGCCATGGAAGCACTGTTGGACCTCCCACCGATTGACATAACAATTATGGGAGAGAATGGGAGAGAATGCAACAAAAATCGAGCAACAGATCGGATCACAACAAGATAAAGGAGATAGTGGGGGGCAACATTCTTGAAATGGAACCAACGGACCACATGACTCCTAGATACATTAACTTCGAGGTTATCATACAAGATCGAAGGGAATGGTCAGATGACAACATCATGGGCAAACCTGGAGAGAGGATCTGGTATACGCACGGATCCAAAACCAGGGAAGTAACTAGTGCTGGAATATACAGTGAAGGGAGAAACTCCCAAATAACCGTCTCACTAGGAACAAACATATCCGTATTCCAGGCGGAGATGTACGCTATCTTGCAATGCGCAAGAGAAATCAACAATGCGTAATGCAAGGATCAAAATATGCTCAGCCAGCCAGGCGTCACTGAAGGCTCTTATGAACCCGAAGGTGACATCAAGACTGGTATGGGAATGCCGAGAAAAACTCAGTGTCCTCTCAGAACACAACAAAACAACTTTGATGTGGGTTCCAGAACACTGTGGCATACATTGTAGATTTTTTGTCTAAACAAACGTGTTCACGGAGCCTTACGTCAAATATTTATTAGTTAAAATAATTATTAATTACTCGGATAAACTTTCAGATAAACGTTCAAAATTATTTTTCTAAATACAAAATAACAACATCTTTCATAAGTAATAATAATTTTGGCAGAATTATATTCAATGCAAAACCCAAACGAGTTAGAATGAAAAAATCTGGTATACGAGGGCTGACAATAAAGTAAGGTCTCCAATTTTTTTTTTCATAGAAAATGACATTTATTTACAAAAAGCGATACACCGTTGGAAAGGCCAAGGTCTTGGCTACTTTTCTACATAATCGCCATTTTTTTCCAACACCTTGCGCATCCGCACGATGAACTTGTCTATGCCGGCAGAATACCACTCTCCGTCCGCCTCGCGCAGCCAGGTGTTGACCTCTTTCTGAACCTCCGCGTCACTATCAAACTTCTTCCCTCCGAGATGTTTTTTCAGGGCGGGGAACATGTGGTAGTCACTGGGGGCCACGTCGGGACTATAGGGAGGGTGATCGATGATTTCCCAGCCAAATGTCTTGAGCAGGTCAAGGGTAACGTTGGCTGTGTGCGGGCGCGCGTTGTCGTGGTGAAATTTCACTCCTTTGCTCAGCAATCCCGGGCGTTTGTTTTTTATGGCACGACGAAGCTTTTCCAGGGTCTCACAGTACCTTGCTGCATTGATAGTGGTTCCCCTTGGCATGAAATCCACCAACAATACCCCGTGGCGATCCCAAAACACCGTAGCCATCACCTTGCCGGCTGACAGTGTCGCCTTAAACTTTTTGGGTTTCGGAGAATCGCTATGGCGCCATTGTTTGGACGACTCCTTTGTTTCGGGTGTGTAGTGATGAGCCCACGTTTCATCCCCCGTAACAAACCCTTCCAAAAAATCATCGCCTTCCTCTTCAAAACGGGCCACAACTTTGGTCGCACATTCCACGCGCCGCTTCATGTGGTCTTCGGTCAGCTGTTTCGGCACCCATCGGGCAGAAACTTTGTGGTACTGCAACTTGTTCACAAGGATATGACGGATTGTTTCGCTGCTACACACTCCTCCAAGCTTCTCTTCCAAGTCCCTAATTGTCGCACGGCGGTTTTTGAGCATTTCTGCCTCCACTGCTTGAACAATCGCATCCGAGACCGACGGTCGGCCACTTCTCTCCTCGTCGTGAACATTAGTGCGCCCGGAATTGAACTCGCGGCTCCACTTACGCACGTTTTTTATGTCCATACACTTTTCCCCGTAAACTTCAACTAGTTGACGATGGATTTCAATAGGTGTCACCTTTTTCGCACTCAAAAAACGTATTACAGAACGCAATTCGCACTTGGACGCTGACGCGAGTGGTACCTCCATCGTTGACGGCTGCTCAGCCAAGACTGAGCGGTCGGGGAAGCCTCACCCAGCAGCAAAGTGGTGGTGGGGGAACCAAGGAACACGGCGGTGTTGCCAGATTTCGCCTAGCGCGTGATCCGGCGAAGTTGCAGCGTTGGAGACCTTACTTTATTGTCAGCCCTCGTATATAGAATAGAATGTGGGGAATGCTGTGCAGTATATACAGGCCAAACCGGTACAAATTTTGACGTAAGGCTCCGTGAACACGTCTGTTTAGACAAAAAATCTACAATGTATGAACATCTGCAAGAATCAAAACACAAGATAAGTAAAGATAATCTCAAAACCCTACACATGTACTAGATGAAAGAAAATGAATTTGTTGGAAGCAATGGAAAATAATAAATCGATAAACAATCCGAAATATAGAACCCTCAACGAGCAACTCGATTTATGTAGGTCTCCACTCTTGAATTTATAAGTTTGACAACCCTGGTAATTTCTATAATCTCCAGTGTTACATTTGTATCGGTTACACCCCTATTCACTTAATTACCTCTCCAACCTGCTTACCTGTAATCTCCCTATATAACCACGTATTTAGATTCCAAATGTATTAGTTGATTAACATACTTGACAATGGGATAAAATCCGAAACCGGTCGTAAAAATAAAATAACTAGTGGAAATTAGACAAAAGTGTTTTTCATTCATTTCACTGAAGTGATCATGAATTTCCACAAAATAAACAAGTCATCAATTACACAAATTAAACTATGAAGTTTTCAACTTGCGGAACTCGAAATACTGCTGAAAGGTTTCGATTTTCACGAAATTCATAAAAGTGCCAATATTTCCAAAACTATCAATATTTTAATAAGGTCAAATTGTGATATTCTGGTCATTCATGAGCTGGACTATCAGCCCTCCAAAGGATAACGTTGAGTTTTGGGACACCCTGTATAAAATTTTTCATAACAGGAAAGCAATTATCGAAAAATTACAAGGGAAATTTCCGTCACGTGTAAAAACGTCCATAAGAGGAATGCAATTACCGCTGGCTCACAGCGATAATTGCACTGTAGTGACGCGTTTCGCGTCACGGCAGTGCAATTATCGCATTAGATGTCAATTCAAGTGAAGTCGCGCGATTTTAATCAGAAGTGAGACTTCAAATGTGTCATCTACCTACAAGTGTTCATATAAGAGTGAGGTGTGAAATTTCCTACCAAATACCACTCGTGCATTGAAAATTAACCAAATAATTCTGAAAAAAACGTGTTTTTTTATAAAAAACCGCACTCGGTTATTTTTTTCGTTGTTTCAAAAAATTGACCACCTCCTTCGGAGTCGGGCAATTTATGCTTTGAAACAACGAAAAAATAAACTCGTGCAGTTTTTTAAAAAAACACGTTTTTTTCAGAATTATCGGTAATTTTCAATGCACTTGTGGTATTACCCCCGGTAATTGCACTGCGGAGCGATAATTGCACTGCGAAATTATCCTGTCGCCATGACACCATAAAAAATACTGAAAAATGTCAGATAAACTTCAGAAAGAAAAAAAATGTCGCGTGTATAACACAACTTTATTTATAGCCTTTCCTTGTCAGTACCATGATATTTCTCGGAAAAAAAAAATCACTAGGTATTTCTTTATTCGTGAAATATTCCAATGAATTACACTAGTGTATAAAAATTACCAGATAATTTTTCATTCAAGCGTGTTATCTGATAAAAATTGCGGCTATATTCATATGTTGTAAAAGAGTCTTCCTCCTTTCGAATATGAAAATAAACTAATGCAAATTTTAGATAACATGCTTTTTGTAGAATTAACGGCAATTTTAATGCACATGTGCAATTATGACCGAATATTTCCCTCATATACAGTGACCCATTTGAAAGCGGGCCACCTCTCTAAAACTGTTATTTATTATCCAATTCAGAGGTTTTTTTTTTCGATAGATCATCAATAGTTCTAGTGGAGTGCCATAAATTCGAAATAAAAATATAAATTTCAAGCCCTACATCGATTTTTTTTCAAGGTCAAAAATCCAAAAAACATACTAGCGATTTTTTTAAATAAAATTTGAAGACGCCACTGGATTTGTGATGCTTTCAAAAGGTTGTGCCAAAAATTTCAAGATAATTTTTTTCAACAGAAATATAGCACAAGTAAAATATTCCAATCACTATCAAAATAATTCAAATAGTTGTATATTAAATAACAATTTTTAAATAATATGGTTATTTTGGACTATTCCACCAAATCTCCATTCAATTCGATACATTTCTCATATCGTTTTCTAATGTTAACCAAAACATTCAATAATTGATTTGGGGTGATATCTCTGCAAGCCTGTCTTATTCTTTCACGCAGTTCCTCTTTGCTCGTTGGGCGAGTTTTGTATACTTTTTCCTTAACGGAGCCCCATAAAAAAAATCAAGTGGAGTCAGTCCGGGGATCTGGGGGGAAACTCGATCAGTGGACTATTTCGCCCTATCCACCGATTAGGAAATTTTTCTTCCAACCAATCTCTAACAATCCTGTTATTGTGGATGGAACAGCCAATTGAAATAGAAGATTCTAGTGGAAGTTCATCCATAGCGTTCAAAAACTCGTTTTTCAAAAAATTCAAAAAAATTTGACCATTCAAATTGTTTTCAAAAAAATTTGACCATTCAAATTGTTTTCAAAAAAAAGGGGGCCAATTATTCTGGTATGTAATATTCCGCACCAAACATTTATTTTTTGGGAGTACTGTCTTCTGCAATTTATTATCCAATGTGGATTTTCTTCAGTCCAGTACCTTGAATTTTGAGAATTAACTGTTCCATTGGTTGTGAATGTTGCCTTGTATCTGAAAATTTTTTTTTTCAGAAAATTCCTGTTACTTAGATATTCTCCTTGAGCCCATAAACTATACTCCATTCTCTTTTCATTATCGCCTTCTTCTAAGGTGTGAAGAAACTTTGGTTCAAAGAGCTTCATATTATTATATTTCCTAAGATTTCTCATTATTGTTTCACGCGGTAAGTTAATGTCCAAACTTGCAATTCTCACACTTGTTTTCAGATTATTATTATAATAATTTCGAATTCGTTCAGAATTATTTCGTCTCTATCTTTGTACAGTATTACTATTCCCTTTCGGATCTATCGTTGTATCCATGAAGTTTTACAATTTTCTCCTGCAGAGTCAAATTATCTGCCATTCTTCTTTATTAGTGGAGGTACTTGATAAACTTCACTATTAATACTGACATATTTGTGTCTTTTCGTCTTTTATTCTAATGACTTGTCATCTTTATATAGCAACTAAAGTTTTAAAGCCTTCTAATGAAAATAATATTTTCGAAATGTGGTATCCTAAACATGTTTGAATGAAACCAAAATAGATATTCGGAATTACTGTCAACCAGCAAAAAGAAACTGCGTGAAAGAATAAGACAGGCTTGCATAAATGTTACCCCAAACCAATGATCGAATTTGGATCGAATCTTATGATTAGTTAGCATTAGAAAATGGTAGAATAAAAGTATCGAATTTAATCGGGAATTGGTTGAAAACTACGAAAATTAATAAATATAAAATATAAATCCATTCTTTTGTTGTAGTTCATTCATTTTATAAATATTGGTTATTATTGATTATTGAATATTGATTACTATTTGATGTGAAGATGTACATTTCTTTTCTCTGACAAAAAAACTGCAGTGTTCTGATGGACATAACTATCTCTCGTACTATGGAGTTATGTTTGAAAGAAACAGAATTTGATACCATTTTGAATAACTGCTGTTTACAAACTCGACTGCTATCGACCTAAAAGAGCATTTTAAACGATATTTTTAAAAAGATTGTGATTTATATGACGACTATTCGAAATACTTGTATAAAATGACAAGACTATTACTTGTGCTATATTTCTGTTAAAAAAAAATATTTTATCGTGAAATTTTAGTCACAACCTTTTGAAAGCATCACAAATCCAGTGGCGTCGTCAAATTTCATTTAAAAAATCGATAGTATGTTTTTGGATTTTTGACCTATCTTAACTTCACAACACCCTGATAGAACTATTGATGCTCTAACTATTGAAAAAAAAATCGGATGATAAATAACAGTTTTAGAGAGGTAGCCCGCTTTCAAATGGGTCAGTCTGTATAAAATTTCTCATAAGAGAAATGCTATTATCGAAAAAATTCAGAGGTAATTGCACTGCGTTGCGATAATTATGTGTATTAACAGAAGTTAATACACATAACTTGAAAAATGTACATAGGCTCATTTATGATTCAAAATGGCTATATCCTCGTTCAAATATTTACCGACGAAAAACTCTGTTTATCGCGCTTTTGTTTATACTCTTAAATAATGTCTTATCACTTCATGGCGGAAGATCAAACAAGACTCACACTCTGTTAAACGCTCTGGGTGTTAATTATTTCATTGAGTACGTAAACAGATTCCTGCGAAATGAACATTTGTCATCTATGAGGCTTTTATAGGTACAGGGTGTTTCAAATTCGACCTTTACCATTGGGATCTCGGAAACTATGAGAGATACGAAGATGGTCGAATTGAGGCAAAGTTGCGCATTTACCTGACTAACAATATACCATTGAGAACGTTCTGAAATTCCGAGTATGTCCGGAGATATCCGGAAAAAAACAGAAATTTTGAAAATTGGTTTTTATTTTTTTCTGGCTTCATTTTTCGAAGGATTCTAAAATAAATTGCACTTCCACTATGTCACTTTTTTCCTGCTACATAATAGTTTATTCAGATTTGCCATCCGACGTCTCGTCTTCCGGTCACCATCATCAACTTTATTTTTTCTCATGGGCGCTACATTTGATTCTTTCTATTTTGAATAGAACCAGATTTTACCTTTTTACCTTTTCAATGATGTATCATAAGTTTTCATTCTTTTTCGAGATATTGAAAAAAATCAATTCTTATCATAATGGGCTTTGACTTTAATGTTTATAAATTTGACTTTCAATTTGTTACACTCAATGACATTTTGTTATTGTAGGTACAAGTCATTGAATTTTTGGCGAAAAATGGCTTTCACGAATGAAAAAAAAAAGAGATATGATACAACTTTATTACAAAATACGATAGAAACTGTGTTAGGGCATCGGAAATGTATTTTAACTTGTATCCCGAAAGACGACAACCACATTGAACTATGTTCAAGTATTAGATCAAAATCTCACCGAGTTTGGTTCATTTGAAAAACCAATGAAAAAATACGGAGAGAGAATCAACAATCAAAATTTGATAAATGAGGTGTGTATGAGGTAAATTAGACATTGTGTCCTTTTCAATGAGAATAGAACTTTGAACAAATGACAATAATTAACTAAAATGTAAAGACAAAAGTTAATCACAGCAAAAGCTCAAAATGCTGGCCTTGTTCATGATAACACAACTGTGATACGATATGATACAAATTCATTAGAAATGCGATAGAAACAGTGTTAGGACGTCGGAAATGCATTTAAACTTGTATCCCGAAAGACGACAACCACATCGACCTATGTTCAAGTTATTGGATCAAAATCTCACCGAGTTTGGTTGATTTGAAAAGCCGGGGAAAAAATACGGAGACAGAATGGACCAGGAAACTAAAGAAAATTTGAAAAATGAGGTGTGTATGAGGTAAATTGGACATTGTGTCCTTTTCAATAAAAATTGATAATTTGCAGATAAACATGAACCCGGGGATATCTACACGTCAAATTACCTCCGATATGAATATTTGTCATACAAGTGCTAGTGCAAATGATACAAAATACACATATCTGCAAAATTGCATCCAGGTATCCCGAAAGGCGATTAGAATTTTGTAAGTGGCTAATAAGACTTTTGACGAATTGTGGGATATTCAACCGAAATAACTAACACATCTGGAGCATAAACAACCCCAGGCAGTTCCGAGAAATTCGACCTCAAGTGCGATTTAGTATTATAACGTGTTTACAGAGATAGAATTTAGGGTCCTCATTTTTTTGATGAAATTCTGAATGAAGAATGTCGATTTTCGAAGACTATTTGGATGATCTACCTTTGGCTAACTATACAACATCTGGTTTCAACATGATGATGCTCCACCGCACACTACCAGACGAGTATCTAATTACCAGACTGAAAGGTTTGGTGATAAATGGATAAGGAATAATGGGCCGGTGAGGTGGCCAGCAAGGTCTCCAGACTTAAATGTTATGGATACATTCTTATGGGCTACACTGAAAAATAGAGTTCATGGGCAGAGGAAATATCAAAATATTGAGGACCTTCAACACAGCATTGTTAGAGAGTTTGGAAGATTGAGGAGGAGGGAAATTAATCGTGCAGTGAATAATATTCGAAGAAGGGCACAGTTGTGTTATCATGAACAAAGCCAGCATTTTGAGCATTTGCTGTGATTTAATTTGTCTTCACATTTCAGGTTTTTATTGTTATTTGTTCAAAGTTCTATTTTCATTGAAATGGACCCCATGTCTAATTTACCTCATACACACCTCATTTATCAAATTTAGATTGTTGATTCTGTCTCCGTATTTTTTCATTGGCTTTTCAAATGAACCAAACTCGGTGAGATTTTGATCCAATAACTTGAACATAGTTCGATGTGGTTGTCGTCTTTCGGGATACAAGTTTAAATACATTTTCGATGTCCAAACACTGTTTCTATCGTATTTGTAATAAATTTATATCATATCTTTTTTCTTCATTCGTGAAAGCCATTTTTCGCCAAAAATTCAATGACATGTACAATAACAAAATGTTATTGAGTGTAACAAATTGAATTTTTTTTTACAATATCTCCAATTTTTGAAAAAGAATAATAACTTATGATACATCATTGAAAAGGTAAAATCTGTTTCTATTTAAAACAGAAATAATCCAATGTAGCGTCTAGGGCTCACACAAATAAAATAAAATTATTTTCATGAAAAAAATCCAATAGACTGGATTTCTTTTTAATATCTTAGATTTCTTTTCAATTTATTGGATTTTATTTTTCAATATACTTAATGAATTTTTTTATCAATACATTGGATTTCTTTTCAATATATTGGAATTTTTGAATTACTCGAGTGTTTCAACAGTGTAATGTTAGATTTTATTTATACTCATCCATTGAGAAAAAACGTTTCGTGGCAAAATTGATAGCAATCTTGTAAGCCATAATTTGAAAATATCACAATAGAAAATTTTCAATAAGACAGGGACGCAAACTTTTCTACTGGAATACCCTATCAACAGGATGAACCAACAGTATTCCATTGATGTGACGAAGTTGAAATACCCTTTCATTGTCATCATTGTTTTATTACAATTAGCACTTGCAATTTTGTCATTCTTGAGGAAAGTTGCATAAATGGATGTTAGCTATAATTTAATGCCAGTAAGGGTAAATAGCTGTTTTCTGAAAGATATTTTCTTCATATTTCCCACTTTTTGGGAATGTGTGGAGAGAAGGGTATTTCAACGAAATTATTCGTTTCTTTCAGGAACATTTCTTGAACTTTGTTCGATTTCAAGTATTCCCTTGGCTAATTTCTCCATTGTCAATCACCATTTCAATTCCTCATATTTGTTTGAAGAAAGAACCACCTAGGACCATCTTCCAACATTGTTTTCATTCATAAAGAGTGCATCATCGAAACGTGGATTACCAGAGTTAAATGTTTTCAAATGAAACACCCATTAGTATATTTGTATTATTATCATTATTACAAATCCAGCAATACCAGGTTGGAAGGGTCTACGTCAAACCGTTTCGAAGATACAGTCAAATAACTCTTCCATATACATAATGTGGAGACTCCAGACTTTCCGAATCTTCACTATTGTTCGTCCTACTCATTGGGCATATAAAACAGTTATTTGGTTATATCTTCCCAACGGTTCTGGTATTGAAGGAATAATAATCCCTACTCAATTATATAATATGGGGTGTTTCTGATGAAAAATTAAACTCTGGTTATTCACGCTTCAATGATGCACCCTATATAAATAAAAACACATTCGGAAGATGGTCCTAGGTGGTACCTTTGGCAAACAAATATGAGGAAATGAAATAGAGATTCACAATGGAGCAATTGACCAAGAGAGTATTGTTGACTCACACTGCATGTTGCGTCCCTGTCTTATTAAACATACTGTATTGTGATATTTTCAAATTGGGGCTTTCAAGATTGCTATCAATTTACCGCGAAACGGTTTCTTTTCTGAATATTCAAAAGAGAAGTGTAAATTAAATCTAAAAAAAAACAATATATTGAAAATAAATCCAATATATTGACAATTTAATTCTTGCACTACAAATGCCATATGTCGCGGTGTTTTGTCATTATCACAGCGAAAAAAGTTTTCCCTAACTTTTCCAGCGACAAAACGGAACCTAACTTTTGAAAGCATGCCAACCAGCATTGTAAACAAATTTTTGATGACGCTATGTCAATTTTTCTCAAACTTGCGTTGTCAGAAAAGTATCTTATTTGTGGAAATGTCGCGATTTGGACAGTCTTCGAGTGGAGAAATTGAAGAAGCCATCAATAATAATGCGTCTCGCAATACTGTGAATTCAACTACGTCAATTTGGCGACAATTTGCGATGTTTTGTTTGGAAAAAAAATATGAACTCATTGCAGAAACTTCCAGTGAAGAGTTAGCTTCTATTTTATGTGACTGGGCATTCAACATGAAGAAGAACAATGGAGAAGTCTATAAAGAGAGTGCAGTCAAAACGATTTGGAACACTTTAGTAAAAATATTACAAGAGAAGTGCTTCAAAGAATATAAAAGAATTTTTGATCCGTTCACGGACATACAGTTTAAGAAAGCGAGAAATGCTCGCGACACAAAACGCAAAATTTCGCAAGCAATCCCAGAAAAAATGAAGGTTCTAAGTCTCACAAAACAAGAAATTTTTGAAATGGCACTGTTCTGGAGTGAAGAAGAACCTGTAGGCCTTCAAAGAAAATTCTATCACATTGATGCCTATGAATTCGCTTGGAGAGGTGAAGAAGCAGCAAATTGTAAGGTATTCTATTTTAAAATCGAGACAGACAACCGTGACAAAGAGAGACCGGAAGAGTTGAATATAACCCAGTGTTCTCGAAGCCAGCACAAGGTGGAAATCAGAAGTTGGCCGACAGTAAATGGTTGGTAGCAAACACTGAAGAAGATTGTGTATGTCCAGTAAAATTGTTTAAACAAATTATGGGAAGACGAGGAAACCATATCACATGTGAATTTTTTTTAACTCCAAATCCATTCTGGCAAAAAAACAAATTCGAAAGGATGGTATAAGAATTCTCCTATTGGGATAAATGAAATATCTAAATGGACCAAATCCTCGGCGAAAAATATTGGACTTGATGTCAAGCGAGTGAAAATTACGAACCATTCTAATCGAGCTGCCGCCGTAATGGACCGTCAGATAGTGATAGATTTAGGTGCCCCATTTTCACATACAAGCCTCGAATAGGGTTGAAAAGTAAGTCGATGTTGAGTAAAATTAAGGAAAATTTACGAGTGGCTCGTGGGGAAAACATATGGAAAAATCAAAAAGAATTTCCATTAAATTTTCCGACGACAAAATCTACTTTTCCATTCACGCCACTCAAGCCATTATGTTTTTCGGTCTAGTGACGATATAGGTTTTCATAGTTTCGATGGGCTTGCGTGGGAAAACCTGTTAAAATCTCGATATTTCTTTACAAGATTACAGCCTCATTTCAACCCTTTAGCCACCTTCAACACTCAAGCCTTTGATCTTCTGAAGCCAGGTTCTATTAATTAATGATTCGGTGAACACTGCTCGCGTTAAAATATGGAAAATCGAATTTTCCATGGAAAATCGAATTTTCCATATGTTATCCCCAGGAGCCACTCGTAAATTTCCCTCCATTTTACTCAACATCGATGTACTTCTCAACCCTATTCGAGGCTTGTATGTGAAAATGGGGCACCTAAATCTGTCACTATCTGACGGTCTATAACTGAATTGTCCAGGAGTGGTATAGGTGAACAAAAACTTGTTAGATGAAGAACATCATAAAAAAATCATTGGTTCCATTCGTACTACTATCCAGGAAACAGTTACTACTACCGGTCAAAATACTAGCATGCAGCAAGCTATTAACAAAAGACTAGAATGTTCTGAAAATCAAGCTTTTTTTAATAATTGTGTTTTTAACAATTGTACTTTTCTGTTAAATTAAATAAACTAATTTACATCTTATTTTTTAATTTATTGATTCACATATTCATTAAATTGTCTTACCGAATTACACTCTAGCTTTTTTTTGTCGAAGTAAACTTGACCTTTATAAATCGAATTTTGTTGCCATTAGGCAATTCAACTCAAAAAACTGCCAGAAAAGATTACTAGTCCTACGGACTCGTAATTTTTCAGGGGCAGTTTTTTTCGTTAAATTGCCAGACAACAAAATTCTCATCAATACATGTCAAGTTTACTTCGACAAAAAAAAACTCTCGTGTAATTATAAGTGAAAAAATCCTACCTATGTTGATTTTTTCTTCTTGAAAATAATTTTAATTTATTTGTGTGACCTCTAGACGCTTTCTTACAAATGCACTAAAAATGAAAAAAATAATTGCGTTAGATGTGTGACGTAGGTTATTCCATGAGTAACAGTTTAAAAGCTGGTCGCACAAGAGATCTTTTTTTTGTATACAAACTGCTAACTTTGAAATCCTTTGAATTTACAAAATAACCTACGTCACACGTATAAAGCAATTATTTTTTATTGGTAGTTGTTTTTGGATGAATAGGCTTGGAAACAAAAAATAAAAAAGACTTGACATTTCGAATTTTATTTCAAAGATATGGCGGTATAATAGAGCTTTGAAGCTCCTTTCAGTAAAAAAAAACGTTTAAATCGGACAACAAATAACAAATTTACAGTGGTGTTCCACTTTTAAATGGGTTCCTGTGTACCTGAAGAAGCTTCTAGAAGAATGGACTATAGCAACATCATTTATCTATTCTTGACGGGCGCATTATGTAAAGACGAAACACAACACACTTTGTCGTCCTTGAAGTGAATGATTCTATTTATTATTTATTACTGGGTTCAATAAGTTACATAAATATCTTTAATTCAGTGATGTATATTTCCATTTCAATTAAACATGGCAGTATTGAATAACATCAACTATATCGACGATTCACGTCGAAAAATAATTAATAACTATCTGTAACAAGCTGTCTGTTGCAATAGTGTAGTGAGAGTTCGGAGAATAATTTCATTCAGAACCGATTAATACACACAAGTCATTCTCTACGAAGAAGCAGGAACCATCACCATGCTTTGTTGAATATTCAACAAATCTCATTTCTCCTATTTCACTAGCGACAACCGTTCTAGGACCTAGTGTTAACAAAAACACATCGATCTCTCTCATTATTTAATGAAAGTATTGAACTTTTTTTAAACTAAATTATTCTATGTTGCTGTCCAACTAAAACCGACTTCAATGCCATTGCCAAGCTTGTTTTCTACTTAAGCGATTAATAAACAACGTTGCCATTAATATAAAAAATTCGCTGACTGAGAAAACATCTTTTTTTACGACAATGCGTAAACTAAGGTTTTACGCACAGTTCACAGTGCGTAAAGTGATACTTTTTGGCACAAGTGAGTAAAAAAATCAACTGTTCGTAAAATCCTCAACTGTTAATACGACAATTCATATCATTAAACATTAAAATTAATGATATTATTATAATTGATACAATTTGGCAATATAACTGTCGAAGAAAAAACTTTGTATGAAACACTTTCGTAAAGGGCTTTTTTGTATTCGCGTGTTTGTTGAACTCGGCTGCGCCTCATTCAACAAACTTCACGCTCATACAAAAAAGTTCTACTTTATGAACTTGTATAATAAATAGCTATTTTTGCACAACTGTCAAAAAAATTTGACATTTCTGCATCTCTATTGATGCGTACATGTTTACTTTTTTTCACTGCCAAAATAATTCACAAAATAAAAATGAAATATTACTTTTTGAAGGATTTATTTTTAGCAGAGTCAATTATTAATAACCGTTTTCCTCAAAAATATAGATTCTAGCTTGGTATAAGATAAGCCATTGAGAAATAATTGAAACTTCGTTACTTGATCAACTCATAGAAAATCCACATATTGATATTAGCTACTTTTTATTGTATTTGTAACTTTCAAATTTCCTGAAGGACCATCCTTTCGATCAAGAACGAGCATTGACAACACCGCAAATCATTATGACAGTTCTCATGCAACAAAAGTGATCTCGAGATTTGAGGTTAATGTTTGTTTTTTTTACATCCGACATTTAACTGATACATTCATTAATACTGTAGCAAGGTGTTATTATGACCGATCTGGTGTGAATTTATTTGTGTATTAAAATTAATATGGAAAGGCTTCGTGAAGGGAAGTTCGGATAATTTATCGAGGGTAGATTATGAGATGATTGACTCTTTCTATTTAACAAATATGAATTTATTTTTTGCAATGACTAAAATTTAAAATCGTTCCTTGAATGCTGCTTGAATACAGTAATATTCAGTTGGAAATGTTCTTCACAAAAACATAATTATATTTCCGCTTTTTACACAAGGTTTACTCATTGCTTCGAACCACATTTTACAATGCGCTTCATGGGTATTTAGGATCATAAAAAAATTTGTATTAGAATATTCACTGGTGTTCAGACAACCAGGTACGAAGCACCCTTTCGACATGTTACGTGTTCACAGTTATTACAGGAATACAGATACAGGAATTAGGAAAAAACACAAACAACAAAAACATTTCAAAACTTTAAGTAATCAAGTAGGGCCTGTTCGTTTGCAGCATAAATATTTGATGGAACTGCTCTACTTGTATTTAATATTAAAGTAGTCAAACGAGCTAAACAGAGACAAACGATTCTTGCTCCGTGAAACAGACGAACGAACCCATCTGGTATCAAATGACAACTGTCATACGACACATTATATTCAAATGATAATTTGAGATTCCACGATGCACAACTTTTACAACGTTGCCAAGTCCAGTTTTGATGAACGTGACGTCACGAAACCACTTTTCTTCTGATTATAGAGAAACTAGCAGCCAGAAAAAATAAATAAAAATTTCCGAGTGATATTAGCGCATCCACTTTCTAATTACAGTGTTCTGTCATATGTCGTGGAAAGGTCCATTCAATATTTTGTTGGAAATCTCAATTTTGTTATTCAAACTATCTTCTATTATGCTTCTGCTACGGGGGCAGATTTCCAGCCACCACCGTGACGTTTTATGGATGTAATGGTGCCCCCTGCATTGGCCAGAAGAGTTACAGAGCTTCTCTTATAATGTCTTTTCCAAACCATTTTGCAATCAAGCTGGGAATTTCTCCTACTTTATTTATCCACACACAGAGAAAAAAATTCTTTGAATTAAACAAATCTTGTTAAATTCAAACAAATCTGAAGTTTGAATAGGTCCAACAAACAAGCTTGGTTGATTCAAAGTTTCCATTCTTTTGAATTTTCAAATAACTCATTGTTTTGTTTTCATAAAATTTCTTCAAAATGCTATATTTAATTATTTGGCACAAAGTATATATTTGTTTCAATCAAAAATGTTTTTTCAATCAACCAATAGAATTATTCGTAGTGAATAAATATAATTTGAATTAAAGAAATCAAAGCTAGAGACAATGAAGATAATTGCTTGGAAGAAACAAACAGGTATTTGTGAAAAATAAATATATTGGATCTTGTAAAGAATTAAGGATTATTCACTTTAAAGAAATAAAAGTCACCTCAAATAAGGGAATTCCTTAGACGGACTAAATATTTCTCCATTTTTTATAATTATATATTTGAACGAAACTAAAATTTACTGAATTCGAAGAAGGTGAATCTTCATCTGAACAAATCCATTCTTATTCATGGTAAATATACATTTGCTTATGTGGACAAAATATTATTTGTTTCTCTCAAATCATTAATATTTCATATACGAATTTTAAATTCTTATTTCACCATGATTAATGTGAATTCTTTTGAAAAACAAATATAATTACTACATGAAACAAGAAAAAAAATTTAAGTTTTTAACGGGAAGGCTTTAGGAAGAAAAATGAAATTACACAATTGCATACTATCAAACTTATCTTCGGTTCTTAAGTAACGAATTCAAAGAATATATGGATACGTTTCCCATTGTTAATTATAACAGCTCCTGGTTTCAGCATGACGGGGCTCCTCCACACAATAAAAGACCAGTTTGCGAATATTTACACCAAAGATTTCCTAATAGGTGGTTAGGGATTTCTGGACCAGTGAGGTGGCCGGCAAGGTCACCTGACCTTACAGTTTTGGATACTTTCTTGTAGGGCACTTTAAGAAACATAATCTATGGAGAGCAAGAATATGACACAGTGGATGAACAAAATTAATTTTTGCTGTTTTCGTACTATTCCTATCAAATTTATGATAAAGTTTCAACATATCTCGTTTTTCTTCTTTGAGAATGAGGAAATTTCGACTGAAATATTTATTATTTATGATGTTTGATGAGTTTTGACAACTAGTGTAAACAAAATTATTCGATGGAGTCATACCCATCTCAGATGAAGTTGTTTTTTTTTAATATTTGTGGTTTCAGAAGAGCAACTCATGATAAATTATACATCAATGAAATCAGAATGAGAAGCACTATTTTTCTGTTTAAAAAACAATATGGCGCCCAAAATTGAAAAAAAAGTTGATGATGATTGCCAGAAGACGAAACGTCGGATAGTAAATCTGAACATGACAACGAGTAGCTGAAAAAAAGTATCAACGAAAATGTGACTTTAGTTTTGGGCTATGTTGTCAAATAAGGCTAGAACAAAAATTCCGATTTTCAGTTTCTCCGGATATTTCCGGAAATACTCGAAATTTTCCAAGTTTCAAAACAGTATTTTGTTAAGCACCAAAATACGCAACTTTGCCCAAATTTATGCTTCGACGTATCTACTGTAGTTTAGGAGATCCTAATGGTGGGGGTCGAATTTGAATATATACCTTCCTCTCTTTGATATGGTAGTAATAAATAGGTGGATAGTAACCACAGAATACACTGCCTAAGTAAACAAGTTCGATGAGTAATATACACTATCGATGAATCGTCATTATGCTGATTCATTCTGGAAACTACTTAAAAAACAACATCACATATACGCATGCGGTTGCCGGAATAGCTGTGCACCGATAACGATTCTCGAAAAACAATTGAAATTATTCAATATCGGCAATGATAAATGAACTAAGAATAGGTCTAGGGCATCGAAAACCTATGTTTTGTTAGTTCACCTCAGACCTCAATCAACGAATTGATTCTAGGTTATGAAAAAAATAAATTGAAGAATACCAAACAGTAAAAATAAACAAAGGAGTCCTTGGACGAATATTAATTGACACGTAACACAAGTAAGCCATTTCGTCAGTGGAAATAACGAAAAGAAACAAATTTTAATGAAAATTTAATGAATGAATAGTTCTGAGAAAAATAATCGTGGAAACGTTTTTATCAGAGGTAAATACATAAAAGATTATTTTTTATCGATAAATACATATTTAACTGTATGAACTTTTTATTGACATGACAAACAATCGGGAATCAACATGACGGCGAACTATTACAGCCCTGCGTGAGACCATGGTTGGATGACCATTATAATAATCGATGGATTGGAGAGTGGCCTCCAAGACCTCCAGATTTAGCCCTCTCAGACTTGTTTCTATGGGTACATCTGAAATCTGCAGTTTATGAAAATCAACAAGCTTCAAAAGGAAAGTCTCTCGAAGACTTCCGAGGGTTGCGCGTAGGGGTGCAATCGGTTGACGGAAATAACAATTTTACCAACAATTTTTAACAACAAAAACGTTAAGAATCGTATTAGTCTAGAATAAAAAGACTATATCGCAAACTCAAAAATATTACTTTCAAGTTCAGTGACAAATATTTTTTAACAACTTTTTTTAATACAAATTCTGGCATATGTTTCCTGAATGTACAGAGCAAACCAGATCCGCAAAACTTTCGCAAATGTTAGACATGAATTTCCTGTATAGTATGAAAATTCATCGTACCTATCCTGATATTAACTCTGGTGGAATATATTGGTAAACACAATATAGCATCAATGAAATATTGATTCTCTGATATTCCAGTTTCGAACAGCAATTAAATCTATTTTTAGATATATGAGGTTACGGGCAAATTTCTAGTTTCCTGGAATAAATCCAACAATGAAATTTCAATTCGTAAAATATCCTTTTTGAATCAGCGAACCTGATATCACTTTTGTACACATTAGTTTCGTGTCTATAACTTTTGTGAAAAAAAAGTACCTAACATATGTCTTTTTTGTTGTAGAATGGGCATGATTTTTTCGGAGAAAAACTGGAAAAACCGGAATATTTTACGATTTTTTTAAAAATTCATAACTCCGCCATTTTTCAAGAAGTAGGATTGGCCTTCCTCACGAAAATTTTGAATCATGTGTACTTTATATGTGCACAAAACAGGAGCTGTCGAATAGTTAGTTTTGGCACAATTGCAAATGACATTTTTTTGAACTATCTTGCAGCGTGCCTGGATAGTGATAGCCCGATTTCAATTTCTCAGACAGATTATGAAAGTAGAAGTATAGTACTGTGGCGAAGCTGCGGGCGATGCCGGACCTGAACGCTCACGTAGACAGCGCGTGACCGCGAATTACTTCCGAGGCGCTCTGCTTCGAGAAGAATCTGGTCTAATCGAAGAACGTTCCTAAGGCTTTTCGAGAAATAGGAGCATTCGGAGAAGTGAACGGTGTAAATAAAAAGAACCACGCTGCAGAGTTTGGGAGTCAGTCAGTGAAGCGGAAGTCGAATATAAGTAGTCCAGTGATTGTTATATAAATTAGAGTATTGTGTTGAAGTTATTGAGACATTGTATTTCATAAAATAAATTATTTTGTTTAAATATACTACAGTACTACAAAACGTATATTATTATTTTGCGCTACAATGGTGTGAAATTGGTGAAAAATGCATGCAAACATGACTGAAAACGGCCGAACCGGCGTTAGCTGCCGAGTGGCAGGAGAGTCCGGGAGATGAGGGGAAATTCGTCCAATGAACGGGTTACGTGATAATACGCTTCCCCTCATCTCCCGCTAACTCCTTCCACTCGACCGCTTCCACCAGCTCGGCCATTTTCAGTCATGTTTGCAAGCATTTTTCACCCATTTCGCAGCATTTTAGCTCAAAATGAGAATATTAATTTTGTGGTACTGTACTTCTTTCAAAATCTATCACTAGAGCATTCAGACACGCTGCAAGATAGTGCAAAAAAAATTCGAATTGCAATTGTGCCAAAACTAATGATCTGTTAGAGCCTGTTTTGTGCACACATAAAGTGCACATGATTCAATACTTTCATAAGAAGAGTAAACCCTATTACTTGAAAAATGGCGGAGTTATGAATTTTTAGAAAAATTGTAAAATTTTCCGGTTTTTCCGGTTAACCTCCGTTACAAATGATCAGATCGGGTCGTAAAACATTTCATTTTGTTCGAATTTCAATTATCTACAATTCTTTTCATTGGAACAAACATATTGCTCTATTGGTTTTCATTTTATAAGCAAAACAATTTAAAAAACCACGTTTTTGGTTATTTAAATGTTTATAACAAATTAATAAATGACAGTTGCGAGTCGCAAACATAACAGAACATAATTACGGACTGTCTTTCATGCCATCACATGGAGTTAATCAGTTACTTATTTATCTTATCAAAACATAATTTTTTTCTCTCACATACATAAAATATGTCAGATAGGTACCAGTTATTAAATTCAACTGTTTTGTTGTAGAGAAGGTTTTTCCGGTTAACCTCCGTTACAAATGATCAGATCGGGTCGTAAAACATTTCATTTTGTTCGAATTTCAATTATCTACAATTCTTTTCATTGCAACAAACATATTGCTCTATTGGTTTTCATTTTATAAGCAAAACAATTTAAAAAACCACGTTTTTGGTTATTTAAATGTTTATAACAAATTAATAAATGACAGTTGCGAGTCGCAAACATAACAGAACATAATTACGGGCTGTCTTTCATGCCATCACATGAAGTCAATCAGTTACTTATTTATCTTATCAAAACATAATTTTTTTCTCTCACATACATAATATATGTCAGATAGGTACCAGTTATTAAATTCAACTGTTTTGTTGTAGAGAATACTGTACAACTCGAGTGGATTGTCCTTATCGCGCACGGACGATTGGGAACTCGCTTTTCAAATGACAAATATTGCATTCTTTGATTGAAATAATCGAATAAATGAATAATTACTGACTCTCATTTGTTTTTTCCTAATTATTCACTTTATGCTAGTATTGTATTGTACACTTTATAGAAATGAACACTGAATATGAATTCACTACAGATCCAAACCAATAAAACTTGGATAAGAATCTTACTTGAATGTTGATTCAACTGAAGATGACGGAAACTAACTGTAATTTAATAAAATTTTGATTACGGTCCATATTAATCGGAACCCGTCTGCAAATGGCATTGTTTGATACACCTCTGGATTCAGAATGAAAAGTTAATTCGAACAGTGTCACAAAATATCCAGGTCCGTATTTAAAAAAAATAGTTGAGGGTGGTCCTGAGAGTACGAAACGTTGTATACAAAATCTAAAGAAGTCAAATCAAAGAGAATTTACCCTCCAATAAAAAACCTCCGAAATATTTTTTGATATTTCTGAAAATAAATTAAGTATAACCAAAAAACAGAAATTATCGAATTAACTTTTTTCGTCATATCTCAAGAACCGGCCCTGATATTTTCGATTAGTTTCCACCGTTAGATTATACATCCAGATGTGCAACTTGTTCTCCATTCAACCGACCTACTTATAGTATGGTTTGGAAGTTACCCATACAACAAAGAGACTAAACTAACAAGGAGGGTTTAATAAGCTCTAGTCAATCAGAATCTTGTAGCATCAACGCGTCATAGTGACGTACATGGATATGAGTACAGAGTCGAACTCGAACCAAGCAACAAAACTGTCAGCAGTAACTCTCATATACCAAGAACTAGTCCTTCACTGTCTATAGAGAACGGCGGCCATGACACGTCCTACTACGTCACATTTCGTCACAAATGTTCTTTCATCTCTTTCTACTAGTGTCCCCATTGTCTTATGGGGATTAAACTCTCCTTGTTAAATTTTAGTCTCCTTGCCCATACAATCCCATTAAAAAAGTGGCCATTCTGTATGTCATGTATGTTTATATTAGTATCGATATTTGATTTTATTTCAATGTGACATCAATACATTTTAATATACAGTGTGTGCAATTTGAAAACGCAACACCCTGTTATTTTGAAATATGAAAATTTCAAGTTAACGTACTCGACGAGCTCTATTCAAAGACATTGACAGATATGAATTATTCTCATTTTCAAGCGGGTGTTTTGCCGGAGAGTACAAATAAATGATAAGAATAAAATCGACAAGTCGAAGTACCCTTCTCTCCACATATTTCCACAAAGTGGAAAATATGAGGCAAAAATTTCACAGAAAACAACTACTTCCCTGGCTAATGCCACGACGGATATTGAACTACATCTGACAGATATTTGTGTCCTTAAGGATAATCTTTTCATTTATTTGTACTCTCCGGCAAAACATTCGAACTTGTTCGAATTTTCGCATTTACTCTACCTGAAGTCTTTTGCTGTCTCGAAGAGCACTTATTGATTTTCCTGGCGGATGGCGCAGCGACTGACTTACTGTAAGTCGATGCTTCATCCGTAGGGAATTATTAGATAAACAGTGGGTTGTAATTCATTTGGCAGGGACAAGACAACTCAAAGTTGTCGGACCTACCCTTGCACAGATGAGAGGCAACAACCATCCCCAGCCAAATTAAGGATAATCTTTTGTTTGTCTACAATAAGCACTTGCAACTGAGTCTTCTTTGAAGCCCGTTGCACAAATATCTGTCAGATGTAGTTCAATATCCGTCGTGGCATTAGCCAGGGAAGTAGTTGTTTTCTGTCAGATTTTTGCCTCATATTTTCCACTTTGGAGAGAAGGGTACTTCGACTTTGTCGATTTTATTCTTATCACTCATTTTCAAGGCCTACTATGCTCTGCTAAATGGGTCGAAAGGACCCCGCACACCTTATATGGGAAAATGGATCTACGTCAAATTTCTTCAATTTTTGATATGTTGTAGAATTGATCATTCTGATGAAATGTTTCAATGGGTGCAACTCGATCCTATGTCTAGTTTTCGAGATGCAGGGTGTTGAATATGAAAAATATTCACTTTTCGTCACTCCATATCTCCCAAGTTATGATTTAGTTTTGATTTATCTTTTGTGATATTATCATCACAACCTTGTATGACAAATTCATAAGAAATTCATTTCCAAATCTTTTCGATTTCACTTGATAATAATGCTATTTTGAGACTTTTATAATTCTGTTGTTTTATTAAGAGAAAATGCGAAAAAGGTAGAATTATCACATAATATTATAAATTCATTTCATCTATCATCACAGTTGATACAATTTATACAAGGTGACTCACGAATATGGAACAATAACGAATTTTGGTTTTTGGGACACCTTGTAGTAATAAACCCACCTAAAATGACAAAATTCTCGTGAAGAATGTTAAATGATGTGTTTCATCGTATACAGAGTCAAATGATGCCAATTCGAAACTCCTTTTTTCGAATTTTCACTCTATAAAACAATAAAATTGTCTCAAAATAGCATTATTATCGCCGTGTACTACAAAAAGATTTGGACATGAATTTGTCACACAAGGATGTGATGATAATACCACGAAAGATAAACTAGAACTAAATCATAACTTGGGAGATACGGAGTGATGGAAAGTGAATATTTCTCATTTCCAACACCCTGTATCTTGAAAACTAGTCATAGGATGGTGTTGCGCCCATTGAAATATTTCATCAGAATGATCAATTCTACAATATATCAAAAATTCAAGACACTATTATACGGAAAGCCATTTTCCCATATAAGGTGTGCGGAGTCCTTTCGAGAGGGGCCAATAGGCATTTTTTTCTCGAAAAAGTGAATAGCCTATTCGATTTGGGCAGATTTTGAACACCTACATGTATTCCAAGTTTCAGTCCAATATATTATATAGGGTGTTAGTTATCTAATAACAAATTTTCAAATTCTTGCTTTTTTGACTGACCCTATATAAAAGTCTTTGAACTTTACAGAAAAGTTGAGGTGGCCATTTAATGAAAGAATAATTCGCACACTCAGGTACGAAGTTACATGGTTTTGATCGTTTCATGGATCTGTCTCTAGTTTAACCAAAATCAACAAATCAAAAGTTGAAAACGTGTATTTGATTTCAGAACAATAACCAAAAACTGGAATAAATGAAACATTTTCCTCAGATGTTGGTGTTTTCAGTACTAACATCCCGACAAAATGCTAAATTTTCAAAAAAATACTTACACCTTGCTGTCACGAAAACTGTATTGCTTAGAAGCACCACGAGAGCTTGATCGAGTGGTGTTTTGTACAGCAACACAGTTTGAGCGACTGGCAAGGTGAAAGTATTTTGAAAATTCTGCATTTTGGAGGGATAGTCGATCAGACAATTTCACGAATACATTAAATTATTATGGACTAAATGGCAGGAACGGTTCATCATGTGTCATTAATGTCCTCGTTTATGTCAGTTGAAGAGTTGAACCGTCAGACTGACGTTCATAAAGGACCCCGCACTTTCCTTATGGAAAATGAATTTCGGCTAAATTCCCTGAATGAATTTTTGGTATGTTGTAGATTTCGACTTCCTCGGCAAAAGTATCCACAAGCACAAAAAATCGGCAGACTAGTTTTCGAGATACAGGGTGTCAAAAATGAAAGGTGAAGCTTTCTGCTCCGAATTTTTAACAACTCCGAGAATTGACAAAACGCCCATTTATTCATGGAATAACATGCCTGAACGATCGTACCATATCATCTGGATCTCGTATCCATTATATTTTACGTTTCGTGCTCTACAACAGGGTGAACAAAGAAGAATCCCAATTCGATTAATTTTGAACCAACCAGTGTAAGTTCGTTCATGAGAATTAAAGATCCAATTTAGCCTGGATGAACTTCCTCAATCTCGATCGAAGTTTACTGACATTTTTTTATATGTACAGGGTGGTTCGAAAATAAGGGTGCGTCAACCCCTAGTTTTTTTAATTGGATAGGGGAGAGCATATCATACCGGGTGACACAGCAGACATGTAGCAGCCTGTAGTTTTTTTATTTGAAGAGATGAAGATTTGAAATTTGCAGAAGCTACGTAATCAATGATAGCGCTTCATTTGAATCTAATGACAACTTTTTTCAACTTCCTGTTTGATCGGTAGTAACTCCAACTTCTTTTTTTTGAATGACACCCTGTATATTTATCCAGCCTATCTTATTTGTTTTAAAATTCTCTATTCAACCGTGCATCACGAAGTGGCATTCGTTTCTCAATTGTCAGATGAATTGCATTTTATTGAAAAACATCAACTTGGCTGTTATCCGAATTCGATAATCTTTCGATGCTTGGTAGGCTTGGAAATCCAAAGAGTATCAGTTAGACGATATAATTTCAGTTTTTTCCATACCTGATCACTTCCTACAGATTGTCAATAATTTCTTCAATAAAAAGAAAAAACATCTGAAAATAACTCACGATATTGCGAAAACTCACAGAAAGAAAAATTGGCCTGTAGATAAGGAAAAAAGTGATTGATTCAACGTTTTCTATGATTCATTTTCAACCGATGCTTCTTCTGCTCGGTTCAATGTAGCACTAGTGATTGAGTCGTGGAGAGCTTAGAGGGACATTGTTTTAATGAAACTGGATGATATATTTACTCTTTTACTCTAGATTGCTACAATAAATCATATGTTGGAGCCAATCAACGCTAATGATCGAATTAATCCATCGAACCATTGATTTTCAATAGTATAACATTGAATATCCTGGAATATCGAACAAATGTGATGATCAATACAAGGTTTTTGATATTGAAATGATTATAGCTGTTTTTTGCCCCAATCTCTTCTGTACATCAATTCTATCATGCTGATATTAATATCAACCATGGGTTCATTGAATGTAGCCATCATTAAGATGAATTGTTAAATCATTACAATGAAAAATATTTTGTGTCCAATCTCTTCTAAACATCAGTTCTATCATTCAGACATTGATATGAACCATGGGTTCATTGAATGTAGACATCACCACGATGAATTGTTACATCATAATGATGATGATATTATTAAATTATTATTGAATATACTTTGATAACGTGCACGAGTATTACCCTAACCACACTTCAACATCTAATATAAACGCATTCCAATTACCAAGTTCATCATCAGTATCTAAACTATAAGGTGTTCACTGATGATAATATCTCAGTTATCGAAACATAGGTATTATAGAGCAAGATAGGTAAATGTATCATGATACCACACCTCTTCTTCCATTCTTCTTGAATAACACCTGGTGTCTACCTCATTCCCTCCAGAGGGTTTATATTTTCTCAAATCCATCATTGATAGTAATAATAAATATGATGATAAATATAAACTGGATTTCAAACCAACATACCAGCCGTTTTGAAAACATCATAGGGCATTTTATTTCTATAATATTTTTCAACTATTGAAATGTTGTTTTGTCAAAGATATATTTCAATGATTTTTTTTGAAGGTTGTAGACTATGTAGTAACTTGATTACTTGTACTTCGGACTTCCATCGCCTTAATGGTTGAAAGATTTCTACTTTTTTCAATTTTTCAATACGTTTCAATAATTGCTTGAATCTGCAATCGTCTTCAGGTGAATATATTTCAATGACTATAACAGTCACAAAAATACCTGATAGTTAATTGATTGGGGAGAAAATGAGTAAAACACAAATGATGATTTTTCTGCTTTATTTTTCAATCAGTTCTTGACATAGAACATGCACTTTTGAAAAGTTTGAGGAAGGTTCAATTTTAAAAAAGTGACTTTCAATGAAGTTCCAAAACATTCTACTCTCTGCCAGGTAATCTTAATTGAATAGATAAAACAGCTTGAAACAACTGCCCTAATTATGTTAAAAAATTTTAATTTTATTTCATCAAAATACAACCCAATATCTGTTACTCTAAAAATGGCTTCGCCTATGGCAAAAATAAGTGATTGAATTGCAGTTTTGTTCTGTTTTAAAGCCAATATCTTTTCTTCTTTGTCTTTGGCTGTTTTTCCTAGCCACAAAAAAGATTCTTGAGAATCTCTTATGGTGAATTTTATAGTTTGGTTTCTTCCAGTACAATCTTTCTTCACTATTTTGTTTGTTGGAACAAAATAGCCATGAAGGCACCATAATATTGCAGCATCACGGCCATCTGCAAAAATGGTTCTTCCAATATATAAATACAATTATGTAGAATACTTTCGGAAGAAAAAATAATTTATTCAATAATTTTTTTCATCTCACTTGGGTATTAAATGTAAACAAATGTGAAGGTTTAGCATCAAGTGCTTGTCACATTGCCTTCCGTGCTTTCTTGGATATTTATGTTTATGATTGGGAATAAATTTTCAAATTCATTTGATGACTTAATTTTATAATGTGGTTCCTATCCCCACTTACAATAATTTTAATATGTCAAATTTTATAAGGAATAATGTTTATGTTTTATAACCTCACTTTTCGTAAGTAGAATAGTAGTTTACCTAACAAGTGCGGAAAGAGGGCGGGGATTAGCGCAGTGGTTGAGCGCTCGCCTGGTAATCGAGAGATTGCAGGTTCGATTCCCAGACGGTGCGATCTTTTTTCATTTTCAGATGTGAAAGTCTGAATGATTGAGGCTCGTGTCGGCTGGGAATAATCCTCCACGATTCACTGTTGCGTTAAAAATTAACAGTGCTGCTCCTAAAGTGGCGTATGGAGTTAGTAACAAGGCCTATCCAGAACACATGGCTAATGACCATAGCAGTCGATGCCAAAACACCAAGGAAAAAAAAAAGTGCGGAAAGTAATACTTTTCCGCACGCGATTGCAGATGGCCGAACGACGCGTTAGCGGAGTTCGGCCAGAAATCGCGTGCGTAAAAGACACTTTACGCTCGTGTTAGGTACACTATTTTTTCTACTAGCAAAAAAAAACACCCAAAAGTTAACATAAAGAACATTTATTATCAAATATATATTAAACTATACAACCATACTTGGTAGTCTTTCTATTTTAACCTTCTGCGACGCAATATTTAAATGTCAGTATAATCCGCAAAAACTAAATAAATCTACTTTTCCGCACTAAAATGTTTTTCCGCACTAAAAAGAGTGCACTTTTCCGCACTAGTGCGGAAAAGTGACTCTTTCAAAACTAAAATGAGTGCGGAAAAGTGGATTTTTCCGCACGCTAGTAGACAAAATTATTTTCACACAAATAACCTTAATTGCCATTTCTTCTTTTCACACTAGTGTTCCTGATGAAGGGGAAATAAGGTTCTAGAAAGCCTGAACTGGAATAATTAATGTTCCCCTTTTCAACATGAAAACCTCCCAAGAGGTTATCTTACACGATGGAAAATAGCGACTAAAGTTTGTCTTTTAGCCACAGATGATTCTACAACAGATTTTAATATTCTATTCATATTTTCGAACAAAAATCAAAATATATAAATATATACAGAGTGACCCATTTGAAAGCGGACCACTTCTATAAAATTGTTATTTATTATCCGATTCAGAAGATTTTTTTTTCAATAGATAGATCATCAATAGTTCTAATTGATGATAAATTCAATCCATTTCTGAAATTTGAAAGAATATTACAAAAATCACTGTATATGGTAATATGTTCCTGAAGACGATAATGCGCAAACTACAAAAATGTATCTAGTAAAGGTTCTATTAAATATTTGTTCACAGACGTCTGAATATCAGTAACATATTTTCTTGAAAAGTTATCGGCATTGTGTAGAGAAAGTACAAATTCCAACATGGATGTTGTAAATTGTTTCATACTTTTTTCGAAATCAAATTTGGGTGGTATGGGTGCATTGTTCTGTAATTCACTGTCATTTTGCACATTCAAAATATCTGGTTAGTAATTAAAAGAATTACAGTGAACTGAAGAAGTAGAAGGCACAGGTGCAAATTCCTTTACATTATCATTTGAATCAAAAATTGTTTCCACGGCAATATTTAGGTGGTGACGATTCACATGTCGTTTGAAACTATAAATATTTTGAAACATTTGAGTGCAATCACAACATCTCACTAAAGAGTGTCTATCTAAATTATGGCTTCGTTTGAAATGTGAAATCAGAATACTTAAACCAATAAAATTCCTTTTGCATAAAAAACATAACATTTTGATATGAATGTCTCTCACAACAAATTACTTTATTTCTTTTGGTGATGATTACCTTCTTCTGTTTCTGAAATAAAATGAGTGGTAAAATTTATTGATTTTTTAAACTCAATCATTTAATTTTTTGTGTCAAGACGTAATCGTCAGAGCACTTCCCAAAATTGTACAAATATTACAAAATTGTAAACATTTTTAAGAATAAATTTACTATAAAGGTTTTCTATTTCAAATAGGTACTTAAAAGTTTTTCATTCGCAATGAATAATGATTACACTTAAGATTTTTGAGATTCAAGATACTTAAGTAAGTATGTTGAAACTGAAAAACTGATTGCCATTCGATAAAAAAAGAGATCTGCCCATAAAACAGCGCAACCATTCAACTTCCTAGAAAATTATGAACAAAATCAACTTCTGTTTTCTTAAGAAAGATAGGAAATACCGTGTATTAATTATAGTTCTATGGGAAGACTGCGCCACTGACGCTGAACCCTGTTTAGAAATTATGGAAGTTTGAAATCCAACACCTTAGGTATCGGTAATTCATGATACCTAATGTAGCTCATAATTTCCATTCCCTATATTTCTTGGAATAATATCTCAGTCTGATCACTTCATTTTAGGGAATTATCTACGTTTCAAATACATATGTCTACATGGATAGGTAGGTAGTATTTATTTTCTTTCGTGAAACTGTTCGCATTCTCAGATATGTTTCGCCCCTTAACCTAACAAAATACAAGCTTTCTGGGATGAAACTTATTTCAGTTTAAATAATATAACAAGAACTCGTCAAATTAGATGTCTTACCTATTTGCCACAAAAACTACACAAAAACTACACAGTCATAATAAAAATCTTCGATTTCTTCCTTCTTTCAATGGTTTTATGACAAAATTTGCGGGTAAACAGAAAGACACAGCGTCAGGGCACGCCGGTCCCGGTGCATACCTTGTCTGGAAGTGGTAATTTGCAATGCGAATCAAGGAACTGAGCATTATGGTTATACTTTTGGGATTGGCTTGATGTTTTGGTGATTTGTTGCGAAAACAACTATGTTTAATATTTGTATTCATATATATTGTGCCAATGTAGACGGGATATTAGATTTACATCAGTAAATTGATGCAGTTGTGCACTGATCTTAGAATAGGTTGGGTTTACGTTGAAGATTTCGCATGATTGTGTTACCAAATTTCAACATTGATCAACAATGAAATTAATTATTGAGAACGATACTAATGTTGATGATACTAAGGACACTAGTAATTAAATAATGAGAGTTTATAATCAATTTGTTGATTGTGCCCATGAAAATGTCCTTGTTACGATATAGTTTCCGACAATCAAATTGATGATCACTAATTGATCTTGTAAAGGAATGTGGTTGTTGAAAAATCCATACCCTCTGATTGGGATAATGAAAATTGCCTTGTAGCAATGATTTTTTCGTTAATCACAGGTGGTGTTTGATACTAGGTCCAATTTTATTTTCTGTGCTGAGATAGGAACATGTATTTTTCAATTTGGCTACTTGTGAAGGAACTATCTGTCTTTCTCTTTGGCCATGTAGCCATATCATGATCTTTCCATTTGAAAACATAAAATTAAAATTTTTCCCCTGATCCACCAATTCATAAGTCTATTAGTCTAGATATTTGCAATATTTTGCCTAGTAGGCGGTGTACACAGAATTTTTTGTGTTTGACAGGCAAACA